>JAEIFT010000235.1:0-409156 GCA_018904225.1 Lordiphosa mommai
TGATTGAAAATGTGAAAAACAAATGAACCATATTTTGTATAAATATTTACGGTCCGAGTTTGAATAGGAAATTTCAGAAAATTAAGGGTTTTTTTACGTATACAATCTTTTAATTTTGAATCCTGTTTCATATGTTCTTCTGCAGTTCCAGATACGAAAGCGAATTAAGTCTCCTCTTCCCTTTTCTTGTAAGTGAACAGTTTTCTATTGGCATACTAAAATAAGGAATTGTATTTCTTCGCTTAGGAATTCATTTATTAATATTTAAACAAATTTATTTAGGTTAATTCCTCCAACTAAACCAAATTTAAAGCTTAGCTTCTTAAGCTTTGTTAATTAATGTTTACCCATATCTTTCTTTCTAAATTTCTTACAATTCTCTCAGCTTCTTAATGACCCCGCAGCTTTTAGCATTCATTGTCTAATCCCTCAACAAATCTGTCTTAACTGCGACCCACTCATCACACACACACACTGCTGAATGCGTGTGTCATAAACTTGTTTGCCAGCCCACAAAAATTAAACAGCTACAAACGGTGACGACTTTTGCCTAAAAAGTGCCCCATAAACACATTTATCTGACCCAGAGACTATATAAAAACCTGCGCCCTCGATAACATTTTATAACTCTCTGCAAAAGTGGCCATAACCAGCAGCAGCCGACAGCCTCCCCACTTCCCGTTTTCGCTAATGAATTAAAGCCGCCGCTTGTAAAAGTTGGGCAGACATTTTATTAAGGGGCACCGGGCGGCAACTTGGCGACTGATAACAGCAGCAGCAGCAAAAACAAAAACAGAATACAGCAAACTTAATGAAACATCAAAAATGTTAATGCCCCCGGAAAACTAATAGCAAACAACGAGCACAAAAACCAAATGCCATAAATGTAAAAATGAACTTAGAACAAATTTTATGTGGTATATTTTTAGGCGCATAAATAAAATTTGTTAGGCAAAACAAAAGAACTGAAAAAACTGGGACACAAAAAAAACTGAGAAAAGGTCGTTGTCTAGCTTAATTGATGGTCCCTCTGGCAAATTGGGGGAAAAAAACCAAAGAAGAATCGACCTTTGGCATATCCTGCAAAATGGTTTTAAAATAATATAATTAGAGTAAAAAACATCAGTCATCAAAATATCAATAATTAGTCAATAATTTAAGCCTTATCCCATGTGTTCTTCAAATCGCTTTCGAACCAAGTCTGATAGGATTTGGTTTGTCCTTGGGACGAAATTATAAATAACTTCAGTATGGAAAATTTATTAAATGTAAACAGATATTAAAATTAATGAAATACACTCAGCAAAACAAATCAGAAAAATAAATATAAATGATCTCAAAAGCAGACTTTTTTTTAGGAATTTCCAAAAATTCGTTTCGGGTTTGAAGATGTATTCAAATACATCAATATGAACATGAACAAATAACAATTATTCTTACTCTATAGTTTATTTTATTAAAGATTGATTCATAACTCGTGCAAAAAAATAATAATATTAAGAAAAAAACCATTTTAATTCAATTTAGGTATTACCGTTATTTAGGATGAATTTTTTTCTGAGTCTGTTTATACATATTTGACGACTGGGCGACGAGATAGCTAGCGATAGCATACGGGTATATGTGCATATATTTTGCCTATAAATGCGATTAGTGAAATAAGCAGTCACATTAAAAATGTTAAAATAAATGCTTGCAGCATGGTGTAATTACATGGCAATTTTCCTTTTTAATCGATTGTAATCGGTAGTCGAAAAGGGCAAATCTCTGCATTCAGCAGATACAAACGTCTATGATAGACCGTCTGTCATAAAACAGTAATCACAAATCAATATTATCTGTTCAATGGGCCAAATGTTACAAGCCAAGAACGAAAAAAAATTGTTCATTGCAATTTTTGAATAAAGTTAAACCATTCTGCGTTGGGGGTTCCATTATTTGAGGTCTAGCTCCTCAGATGATTCTGTATTTGGGACTTTTGTACAAAAAAATTATTCGCTAATAATTATTAACGATTTTGATATTTTTTTCTTCAACGTAAAGCTTAGGATTAACTTCAACAAAACTGCTGCCTAAACTAAAATCTTCATAACAAATTTTGAAACAAAAAATATTGTTTGTGTATATTGTATGGAGATTTTTGCGAATAACCAGAATCAAATTATCTTTTTAAGATGTATACAGAAAAAATTTCTAAACAGAGAAAAATCTTTTCGTTGATAGATATAAGCCCTCTAAAATGTAAAGGATTTTCAAGTCTTAAAAAATTAACCCTTAAATAAAGAAATGTTAGAAAAATGAATATTAAAATGATTTGAAATTAAGTTTCGGAATTTTTACCAAAATTTCCAACTACAAAAATTCCGTTTTAAAATTTCAAAAAATGTTTTGTGTTTTTTCGAGCAGATATACCTCTTAGAGTATTTTACCAGTGTTTTATGATATATATCGAAGTCTTACAAATAGTATGGGCTTAAAAGATTTCTATTTTTGGCGGAGATACGGCAGATTTAATGGCGGATTATTTTTAACCATTTTAAAGAAATTTTTGTCAGCTTCTCAGAAAAATTGTATATACTTTAAAATATATAAACTTACAATTTACTATGTTATTTGTTGGTTAAAGTGACTGATAGTTCCATGTGGAAGATGTGAAATCGGCCCTAAGGCAAGCTTGTCTGGGCAACAAAAGAATAGAAAATTCCTTTACTCTTGGTCTATTGTTTTTGTTGACTTCAATAATAAAAAAAACTAGAGATTGAATTTTTTTAAAAGCCCATTATTTTGTGGCAATCCTTAAAAATTCTTCACATTCATTCATTTTTTCGATATCATGAAATTATTATAAATAATTTTTGAATATTGCAAAATTTTGCTTGAACCGAATATACCGAAATAAAAATCTGGGTACCGTATCAGAACCGAAACAAACTATAATCCAAAATAGAACCATTAAACGAAATTTTCATTTCGTTTTGGGATTAATTAATTAATGCATGTAACAAATAGTTGGCCAATGTAGAGCTCCTTCCTTTCAAACCCCCTCAAGCCCTCTCGGTCCAATATCTCATCACCCGTGAAGATTCGGTACAAAAAACAATGTTTTTTTACCCCGATGATATGCGAAATGCAGATTTTGCCTTCTGGAAACTGTATTTCAAAAATTATAATAATTAAAAAAACAATTAACATAGTTTTGAGGTGCAGAAAATACACTTACTAATACATACAAACAGTTTGTCTAATAATACGTTTATGCTATTAAAAAAATCATGTTTTTGCCCTTAAAAGTATGCAAACTTTTTTTTAAGATTTATTTATTTAGAATCAGTAATGGCAGCATTATACATAATCCACATTGTAAATTCACTCAGATTGTTGGACCAGTAAAAAGTATCCAAAATTTTTAGTGTTAAGGCTATAAATTCATAATAATAAAACAAAGCATACTTGAAGGAGCAAATATCATGATTTTTTATTTGTGCATCAGCGTAGTTTATCAAAAAAATTTTTTTAATAAAACGCAACAAACAAGTTCTTCAACATTGTTCTTACGATAATATTCGAAAGCAAAAACATTTAGTAGACATTTCTTTATATTAATATCGTCGCTTACTGGCTGGCTCAATTTTCCTAACATATCATAACCTTCTGATCGAGTTTTTCAACTTAAAATGTTGACACTGATTTTTCCATGGAACCACCTTTCTGATATGTGTAAAATTAAGGCGCAAATAATGTGCTTGAGATAATTTTTTTTAGAAGGTTCGTCCTTCATTACAATGCACTAAACTATTTTATTGAGCACGCCATATTTTTTAATCCGAATAAAAAATAGTAGCTATTATTTTTCAACTCGCAAGCTCCTGGAGTCCTCATTATGTAGCCTTCAAAAGAACACTCATGCTTTTCTGATACCCTTCTATGCAAAAAAAAAACAAACCAAAATCATAAAAACAAACAAATATCCACAACTTCAACAAGAACAACAACAACAACAACAAAAAGTGTTAATGAACAAAATAATGAGTTCCAGTGCCCAGTTTTGTGGCACAAAACATTTTATGACACTAACCGAGTAAAACCCAATGGGGGAACAAACTCGAAAAGCATCCTCTTTAATGCCCTCTCAACAGGCCGCCCAACCAACCAAAACCAACGCACAGTCACAGTCACAGCCAGAGACCAAATCCGCATCCAAGTCCGAGGCACCGCATGAAGCAATAAATAATCACCAAAGTTTCGTTGAATCGAATTATCACCCCCTGAGGTGTAGTTCCGTAATGAATTTGTTTTGGGGTTTTTTCCTCACTCGGCATTTAGTTTCATTATGCTTTGCTCTGCGACTGCGTGACCCAACTAAATCCCACCCCATCCCCCCGTACGACTTAGCACTCTGGCTTGCAGTTAGTGATTCAGTTTGCTGTTTGTTTGCTTGTTTGTTTGTTTGGTCTGTTCTTGTTTGTTTGTTGATTGTAGTTTGGCTTTGGTTCGAAACAAAACTGCGGGTGCAAATTCATTTGATTTGATGTATTTGTATGTACGTTTGTTGGGGCTGTCGTTCACTCATTTATTTGTATTTGAGGTTTTTAGGGGAATTTCGTGGCTTGTCGTTTGATTTCTGTGTGTGCCACAAAAAAAAAGGAGTTAAACCTATGCAAAAAAATAGGGGGAAAATTTCAATTGGATTTGACAAATTGTAAATTGAAATTTGCAGACATTGAAGTTTTGTGCTGAGTTTTAGGTAAATTAATCAATTTTATTTAAATTGAAATTTGACTAAATTGAAAATTCTTATTTCAAGTTTTAACATTAGGCCCAAAAGTGAGACACAAATATGTCTTGATCGCGAAATGAAAACAAGTTTGGAAGCAGTGCATCAACAGAACGTAAAATCATGCCTCATAAGCGAGGCTCGAGTCGAGCAGCTGTCTGTCAGGCAAAGTCTCGGTCTCGGTCTCGCATATCGCTTTAATTTTAATTTTTCTGCCGTCTGCTTGTGGGTTCTGCCGCTGGAATTGCATGCATTTTGTTTTTGTTACTCTTTCCGAAGCGACGAAAAATATTACTCTCAGAGCTGTTTGTATCTGAGACACACACCTTCGCACAATAAACATTATCCCCCTCAGAAAATACCCAGCATTGACTCAAACCAATTGCATTTGTGGGTTCAGTTCTCTGCTTCAGCAAAATCCAATTGCAATTTCAAAAGAAAATTAAATAAGGTTTTTATTTTTGAAACAATTTAAAATTTAACAAACAAAAAAAGTAAAAACATTGCAAATAATTGACTAGAACCAGTTTTTTACTCCATCCATCTCTTTAGTTAACTAATTAGCCTCAATCATATAAAATCGAAAGGTTCCTATCTCGTTGGAAAAGCAGCAAACAAATGGCAAAGTCAATAGGAAACACATTTGTACGCGTGGGCCACCTTGAATGGGAAATTGTTCGCCGGTTGCTTCGCTATAGGCAGCTGTGAATAAGTCCAAATAGAAAAGTTCAAAATATCTTATCAAAAGAGAGAGAGTAAACAACAAGTGCACACTTACCACGTATCTGGCTGAGCGTAGTCGAACGCTGTGGAGAATTATATTGATAACTTTGGAAAATCTCAATTAAATCATTTTTTATGTTGGAATGTTTTTGTAAAATCTTATAGAAGTAGTTATCGAGAGTTGCCATTTTGAATGAAAGTTTAAAGAGAGTCTACTTAGAACGAGTTGAAAAGGTAAAGTGAACTCTCCAATGGGCAGGTCAAAACTAAAGTGAAATCAAACTACCAACAAAAACGGGTTTTTTGACAGAGAGAGCAGTGAACTGATGCAGCCCACCACTGCACTTTCACTCACTCTCTCTCTCTCTCTCTCTCTGTCCAACTTGGTGGGTGTTGATTTTTCCCTCCCTCATGTAACTTAATTTTGGTGGTGGTAACAAAAAGTTTTGGAAATATTTAGCAAAGACACAACTTATACCAATTATTTCGAATTTCAGCTCAGACACACACCACTGAGCAACGCTTGCGTTCTCATTGCTCAAACAAAATTTATCCTATATCACAACCACTGTACGTACCGATCTCTTACAACATTTTCGCTTGAAAATTTGTAACTTAAATTTATTTCAGACTACAACCACCGCAAGCACTTAGCAAAGATCTGCATGTAGTTCATAGTTAAATCTATCTCAAGGGCTAAAATTTAATCTAACATTTTAATTGGTTTTTCAGTATTATTTAATTTTGATTTGATTGCCTAATGTGGCGACAGTACATAAAAATGCAAACATACCTCACTTTTTGAACAAACGGAACGGAACAAACGGCCAAATATACAGAAGGAAAGTATTCTGTTTTCTCTGTTCCAAAACATTGTAAACTTGTGATATCGCTTGACTTGGCATGTTTCCGATATCAAAGCTATGGTATCGATTGGACTACTCTTCTATTTTTTTCCGTTTTTTTTTTTGTTTTGCATTATTATTATAGCTAAAGGTAAATACCTTTCATCCCCATCAAACGATTTCCATAAATTCAAAGTAGTTTAGTAGATATAGCCATTTTCGTGGAGCAATATTCTCGCTACGTTATAATGAGTATTTTTTTAGGTGCTCAAAACTTTAAGCGCGTTTTTCTCGAAGCCACGTTTTTCGACCTGGTAGCCAGTTCTACTGAACCGATTTCAACCAGCAATGTTGCAATCGATGCAGAATTGATGTACTTCTGGCCCGTACCTCAAACAAAGGAAAAAAACATTATTTTACTATTTTTTTTTTACACTAAACTACAAAAAAAACTTGAAAAATTTTTTTTTATTATTTTTTAAATTTTTTTTAAGTTGCCGCCAATTTTTTAAAAAAATATTTAAAAATATGATTAAGGTACGGACCAGAATTACATCAATTCTGATCCTAACCACATTTACCGTTTTAATTTTCGATCATCTGGAGTCCCGGAATCATGCTCACCTTTTTTTTTAAACCCATAACTTTTAGAACAGCCCTCGAATTCCAAACAATTTTTTTTTATCTTCTATAATTCATTAATAACACAAAGCAAAAAACCAAATTAAAAAAAGCTCTAATGGTTTTCTCTCCAGAATGTAAGAAAAAAAACTCATAAAACCCTGTTCAAAGGTAGAAGACCCCCTTAAGTCAAGACAAACTATTAAAACACCTGTCAGCAAAATTCGTGCGAACTCATTTTTTTACAACATATACCTGGGGAATTTTATCGATTTAATATGGTGGGCATTGCAAAATCTAATTTATGGCCAATTGTAAGAACATTTTCCTAAAGAATCATTGGTCTAAAATTAAAAATTAGGGCCGTTTTCTCATGTCCCTGTTTTTTTTTAAACTAGATGCTTTTTGAGAAAATGTGTGTTGCCTACTTTTAGGCCACGTTTAAAATCATAGGCGGTCAAGCATAGATATTTAAATGCGTCAGAAAAGTAGGCAACTTATTTTTTCTCAAAAAGCACCTGGATTTAAAATCAGGAACATGAGAAAACGGCCCTTAGAAGGGCCGTTAATCAACGTTTTGGTTCACAAAATTGCCAACATTGTGAGGCGCAGCCTTGCTGTTATATAATAAGCTCCCAGATTTGGTGAAAAAACATATTCTTGCTTTTTGAACTTCTTGTTGACCCAACTTGGCATTAATTTTATGAATTTATGGTGTCTATGCGACATAGCACATATTAATGCAATATAATTATTGCCGAATGGGTCTGAATTGTTCTTTAAAGTCAGCACATTCCCGATTCATAGCAATTTTCAAAAGTAATCATGCACTTTAGGCCAGTTAGGTTGTTTGATTTATATGTTAAGATTCCTAGCAGATGGCCAAACTTGTTCTCTAATTTTGTATATTTTGTTGCATTTATTTCAGCTTATTTCGACAATTGAAACTGTTAAAGTCGAGCACACTTATCTATATATATAAAAGAGTTCAACCTGACTGATTGGTGACCGTCGCACAGCCCAAACCGTAAGAGATAGCAAGCTGAATTTTTTACTGTAGTTTCATCTTACTCCGAAAGTGAGTACTAAGGCGGGGTTTTGGAAAATTCCGCCGGGAAACTTTGGATGAAATTTCGTTCACCGAAAACTAATTTTTGTATGAAACTTTTTGTTTAAATTAACCGACACTCCGATCAAGCTTTCCAAACTCAATTTTTTTTAAATACCGAAAATCCCGGAAAATGTTGTTGTTCAAAACTCACATGTTTAATCAATTGCACTCTAAATTAAAAATCAATGAAAATGATATATGGAAAAAAATTTTTTTTCCGATTGATTTCAAACTCGGAAAATACATACAATACAATAACACATTATGGAAAATAATTAGACATATGATTATTCGGTGGTGGAATTTCTGCCCCGGTTCGGAAAAAATGGAGGGAGTGGTTAAGTTCATCGACAATGGTTATTTGTGAGCCGGTTGAAATGATATTCGTTTTGCTGGCTTTATTTACCGAATAATGGAATAATTTTTTATTTTGGGAAAATTTATTGCAAAGGTCGGAATATGAGTGCGGGTTCATGGCAAACCGTTATATTTCAGCTGTTCTGTATTTAATTTAGTTTGAAAGTTCTATGGGTCAATTAAATATGATTTTTTTTAGCTTTGCGCAAATGCACCCTCAAAGTCGGGTAATGGGTGTCAGGGTAGTTTAAAAGCCAATTTTTATTTGTAAACCGAACTGAAAATGGAAAATTCACACCAAAATGAATAAAATTTATTTTCTTAGCTCTACGGGCCAAATAAATAAAAATTTTAATATCATAATATCCAGCCAAGTTCGGAAAACGGGAGGTTTAATGTCAAAGCTGATTTTTTCACCTCTAGGAGGGATTTTGGAGTAATCCGTTCTATTTGAGACGAATATTGATATAATAAGCTGCAAATAATTTTCCAGTTCGGCTATACAAAGCTATGGCGAAGCGAAGCGCGCCGGGTCCTATGCTAGTTTAAATATATGGGAGGACAACTAGATTTATGCTCTAAATTTGTTTAGGTACTGTTTAAAGGCTACTTGATTAGAGTCAAATTCCGAGTCGATGTAGACCAAGTCCGTCCAAAAGAGATCCAATATTTGTTTAAGGTAAGTGTTTACCATACTTAGATCTAGTTTGTTTCAGATGTGTAAATTTTTAAAAAGCCTAATAAGATTGGATAAAAAACATGGAAGTTATGCTAGGTTTACATTGGGTATTAAAATGACAAATGTCTTGCCCAGAAAATGACACGAATTTGACCCAAAATGAAATAAAATTAGGTGATTTATGCAAGAATCAATTTTTCTAGCTTTTCAGCATGGTGGAGAAATATAAAATTATTTGTTTCATAAAAAGTTTTTCTGTTTTTCATTTCACAAGTATTTCTCAAGTAACTCAATAACTAGCTTAAATTTATAGATTAAAAAAATAATATATAAAAAAATATTTTAAATTAATATATTCCAAACTTTAAACTGTCTTTTTAACGATGTATGTTATGTCCTTCCACTCTCCTTTGTGTGAACTCCAAATAAATTAATGACAATTTCGTTCCATATATTTTTATTATATTACCTGAGAATAGGCCATTAAACGAAAACACATTTCATTTCTGCCAAATATGGCTTATCCCACACAAACACTGACCGCATATTTCAGACAATTATTTTCTATAATTTTGTTTTGGTTTTAATGTTTTACCCTATCTTACATAAAAAACTTTTTAGCAGCCATAAAAAACTTTGCCACACTTTTTTTTTTTTGGTGTGACTGTCCCGAGGGCCCCTCCCCACAAGGCAACACAAAAAAAGTTGAGCTTATTTTCACACTTGTGGCAAAACGAAGTAGAAAAATAATTACAAACTTCAGGCAAAGTAGCAAAACAACTGCAACAAAAAAAAGTATTAAATTCAAATTATTTACAGCACTTTTTTTAATGGCAATACAAAGGACACGAGGGGTGGGGAAAGGGGGAAACTCTTGACAAAGTCATTTTAATTTAAGTTGTGCAACATTTCAACACTTTGGTAAATAAATTTCCACAACAAGACGACTTCAGGCACTTCAACTAGACAGTAAGAAGGCAGTTAAGTTGAGGAAAAAAATATACTTAAAAAATAAAAGCAATTCCATTTGGCGAGGCGACAAAGGGGGTTACTTTCATTAAGCAATTTCTAAAGAGAAATGGTTGACAAAAAAATTATAAAAATATAACTAAATAAGAGAACTAAATGAAATAATTTAAACAGTCAATTTTATTAAAAAAATTAATTCTTTTAAAAGAATTTTCGTTCAGATTTTGTATGTTGTGTGGCATTAAGTCAAAAGTATATTTCAAACAAGGCTATTACTCAAGGCACCCAAAACTAAACTAAAAGGAACAACCTAACGGACCAACACTCGAACCTTGAGCGAGAGTTTCGCCAAATGCTCGCTAAAAAAGTCACCTCCAAACAAGGAACGGTTCAATTAAATATTTTTCGCCAAGTTAAATCCTTCAACAGACATTATAACAATAAAACAAAATGTTCCGAGTAAGCTTAGGCTAAAAATAGCTAAACTTTACAATGCAGATGCTCACAAGAGCCTTTCCTCTTAAAACCATTATAGATATAATTCTTAATCCCCATTTTCCAAGCACTTGAAGTCATAAATTAGAAAAACTGCACGGACATTCTACCCTCGCATAAAACACAAAGCCAAAGCAAAAACCTAAAAAAACAAATTCCGAATCAGCAAATATTTGCTGCACGTTTTCGTTTACATATCAACTTGACAACTTTTGCATTACGATTAAGATGTACAGCAACTGCCCCCCAAAACCAACAACAATAACAACAACAGCAACAAAACAACGTTATCAACACCTTTGCCCACAAAATGCGGGCGTAGACGGAGTCGGAGTCGGAGTCAGCATCCAAGACCAAGTCATGAGTGAGATTTATGTGTTTTGCTTGGCTGCGATTTGGCTTTTGCTGCTCTCATTGTTGTTGTTGTTGCTGTTGTTGTTGCTGTTGTGTGACAATAAAACAAAACAAAACTTGCGATTAGATGGCAACGCATAGTTATGACTTAAGCAGCGGACGGAGAGGACAACAGTAAAGCATTTCAAAGGCATAAATATCCACACAGAGACAGACGCCCAGTTTTACGCCCCAGGTTTAGGTCCAGGGACTCGGGGCAAACATCGAATGCCAAATATTTTGACGTATTTCAGGCGAACAACCAAGAAGCAGCACAATGGCCATAATGGCCGCCAAAGTGACGGTAGAATGATTTTTGGGCAAGGCAACGATCGTACGAATACCCTAGATGTTATTTTTAAAAAAAATTTAAAAGAAGAAATGATAAACAGCACTTAGTCAGAAGAAAGATCCAAAAAATACCCAAATAAAGCTTACAAAGCAAAAAAGGAAGTGTCCTTTTTGCTGCAGATATCCTTGTGGTTCAAACGTAGAAGAGTTAAAGTGCGCAGTACGTTTAAGTGGCCCTAGCGAAACCTAGCCGATGCTTGTTACCCGCGAATCCCAGACAAAAGAGCAGCACACCTCCCGCTCAACAGAAAGAGGTGCGAGCGACACGAAAACGCGTATAAAAAGAATATATTAGGGCTCACTACGGTTTAAAATAATGATTTTTATAGCTGAATGAGATTTTTCGGTAAAGTTTATTATAATCAGCACAGAGGACGTAAAACGGTTCATGCAAACTAAGTTACGATAAAACGGTTCAATGCAAACTTCATATGTAACGAATAGTTTAGAAATACAAAGTTTCAAAGTACGCTTCGTAAATCCGAAGTGGTTAAAGTTACATTAAGATTAATTTAACTAATCAACTCTGATAAGTCGAATTTACCATTTATTAGTCTATCTTAGTCTGATATAGTCTCAGATATATTCAAAAATACGACGTACCTCAGGATTTCAATTCAAGCCACAAACAGCAAACAAAAAAGTGGTTGAGTAAAAAATCAAAAATTATATTTGTTGAATTTTCGTTATATTTTCAGTGCACATTGGCAGTCGTCTTTGGGGCAATACTTTCCACACGTCTTTAAAAAATATTAAAAGTCTTCAATCATTAGGAACATAGTTTTCCATCCTGAACATTTTAAGAGTTCCAAAAAAAAATTATGAGCTTCCGAATGAATGAAAAGTTTATTAACTCCCAAACTATTCAACACGGAATTACGGTTTCACGATTTTTGATTGCTGAAAAAGCTCTCCGTTTATCCGATAATTTTTTCGATTTGTGTTTTATGATTGCCGATTTTACCTTCTTAGTGCAGTGATTGCCGAATGCGATTGGTAAATTTGACAATCACGATTGCTGAAAAGGAATCGAACAAAAAGCATGATTGGCTAGAGCGATTACTGATTGATTACTGCTGAAAGCATTTATAATGGAACTTTCAGTGTGGACGACTTTTTTAAGTAAATATTGATTTTTTTTAAAGAACATCTAAAATCCCTTAAGCGCTGCTATCATTGTCATTTAGCAGAGACTTGTCAGCAATCGAAAGTCGTAAATTGAAATTATCTGCTGAATGGGCCCATTGAGTTGCATGTTTTACAGAATTTTTTGGCCTTTGTACTTACAATAAAAAAATTACTTAACTTAAAAATGTTAATATAAATGCTTGCGGCAGAGGTGGGCAGTTAACATTTTCTAAATCGGTGTAGGATAACGATATACGCTAAACCACTAACAATTAAAAAATGTAAAATTCTTTTTAACATAAATTGCACCGCACGAAATTCTGTAAATCTGAAATGAAATGAAAATGAACAACTATTTTCATCGAATTTTAGGAATTATTTTACCTTTTAAGCAGGGTTTTAAGAGTTGTTTTAAAAAATTCTGGAGACACAACCAAAAAGAGCTTTATTTTGGTTTGGTTTTTCTTTTGTGTTAAATTAACAAATAAAAAAATAAAATTTTGTAATTTATAAGGTCTCCTAAAAAAGGTGTAGAGGTGGTAGCCTCTCCGGGACTTCATCGAAAAATAATAAGGGTAAATGGGGTTTTGATCAGAATTAATGTTATTTTTTTTTACAAAAATTGGCGGAACTTAAAAAAACATGAATTTTTTACGTTTTTATACACTTGCAAAAAAGTTTGCTACACATAGAAATATTCATGTCTGGCCCAATAAACTATATATATTCTTGATCAGGACGACGAGCTGAGTCGATTGAGCTTTGTCCGTTCGTCCGTCTGTCTGTCAGTCTGTTTCGACGCAAACTAGTTTCACAATTTTAATGCTAGTTGGAACCGACCGGATCGGATGATTATATCTTATAGCTGTCATAGGAACGATCGGTCGTAATATAGGTCTTTGTGAGAAAAACTTTTTTGTTTTTAATGATACCGTTCTAAAACTCAAGAATAATGAATATTTAATGCTTTTACACAGTTCTACAAAAATTTGGTTAAGATCAGATGACTATATTCTATAGCTGTCATAGGGCCGATCGGTCGGAAAATGTGTTTTTCTGAGGAAAGTTTTTTTTTAGCGTGATAAAATTTTGATTCTCAGTGGTTTTAAATTTATAAGTATCTGATATCTATCGGATTTTATGCACCTTTTTTAAAGTAGTTTTGTTTGTTGTATTATTTTGATTTAAAATAAAAAAAAATATTTTTTTTAAACACAATATATATTTTTTTTGCATATTTTGCATATGCAAAATTAAATATATATAATCCAAAAAAAATATGCAAAAAAATATGCAAAATATGCAAAAAAATATGCAAATATGCAAAAAAAACAAATATGCAAAAAATATGCAAAATGTTTTTAATAGTATAACTTTGTATTTGGGCATAGAATTTTGCCTTATGTTGATTTTTACACACTTGTGAAAAGAGTAGATATTTGCGAAGTTTGAAAGGCAATACAAATTCTCATTTCCGACCCCATAAACTAAACATTTTCTTCATCAGAAGACGAGCTGAGAATACCTAAAAGAACCGATTAAAACTGAGAACCGAGACTAATATTTTAATTTTCTTAGTACTTGAGTATTCGAGAAGCGATATTTTTGGAACCGAAGAGAACACAACCATAGTATCGGAACAGTTCCGCTTCTTATTTTTCTTTCGTTTTTAATACTCTGTATTAAAAAGGTGAGTATATTAGATTTGTGCAAATAAATGTAACAGCAAGAACATATATATTAGGGCGGGCCGATTTGTTTTGAATTGAAATAGGCGTATAGCAGAATCGCAATCTATGGACAATTCTAAGAACATTTGCCCAAGAAACCATAGGTCTAAAAAAAAAACCCAGCCGCCGCATTTCAACCTTTAGGTTTATAAATAACACAGGCCAAAAAAATGACCAACATTGTGTTGTCCAGCCTTGCTAGATATAAATATGATAAAGTTATCTGCCCAGATTCCAAACTGGCTTCGGTTTAGCTCCATCGGTTGTTGGTCGCAAGATTTGGCGGAACAAAAATTTAATGCTCTTTTTTCTTAATATTGGCCCTACTTGGCATTAATTTCTGAACTTGTGGAGTCTATACGACAGATTACATATCAATGGAAAATAATTATAGCCAAAGATCAGAATTGGACTTTAAAGTCGGACAATTCACGATTTATAGTAATATTTTAAAACAAATAATTTTAGGCCAGTATGGTTGTTTGATTTGTATTTTTAACATCCTTACCATATGGCCAAATTTTTATCTAATTATGTAAATTTTTTTGCATTTAAATCAGACTTATTTGGCCAAGTTTTGGCCAGTTTAAGCAAAACAAATTTTAAAATTTATGGGAGGAAACTAGATTAATACACAAAATTTGTATAGGAACTGTAAAAAAGGCTACTTGATTTCAAAGTAAATTTAGATAAAACTGTAAAGTTGTAACTAAATACTATTTTGAACCAAGTAGCCTTTTTATATTTCCTATAAAAATTGGTATAAATCTAGTTGTCCTCCGGTTAAACAGGCCAAAACTTGGCCAAATAAGCTATATAAATGCAACAAAATTTACATAATTAGAGAACAAGTTCGGCCATATGGTATGTTCAAATACAAATCAAACAACCATACTGGCCTAAAGTAAATTATTTGTTTTAAAATATTACTATAAATCGTGAATTGTCCGACTTTAAAGTCCAATTCTGACTCTTTTGGCTATAATTATTTTCCATTGATATGTAATCTGTCGTATAGACTCCACAAGTTCAGGAATTAATGCCAAGTAGGGCCAATATTAAGAAAAAAGAGCATTAAATTTTGTTCCGCCAAATCTTGCGACCAACAACCGATGGAGCTAAACCGAAGCCAGTTTTGAATCTGGGCAGATAACTTTATCATATTTATATACCAGCAAGGCTGGACAACACAATGTTGGTCATTTTTTGGCCTGTGTTATTTATAAAACCTAAAGGTTGAAATGCCGGCTAAGTTTTTATTTAGACCTATGGTTTCTTGGGCAAATGTTCTTAGAATGCCACAGATTGGATTCTGCTATACGCCTATTCACATACAAATCGACCCGCCCTAATATATATATCGAGCCCTTACCGCAACAATAACGTAAGCGATATTTTTTAATAAAAAATCAGTTAATATAAATATAATCAGCAACGTCATTTACATCTAAAAGAAGCTCTTCTGAAAAATATTATTTTGGTTTGTCTCCCTATGAACGCTGAAATCTCAGAGTTGATAAGAGCTAGAGGTTTGAAGTGTATGGAACACAAACTGCTTATAATTGCAGGCAGATCAAATATATTTCGGATTTTTGCATCGCCCCCGCAATTTTAAAAAAGTAATTACTTTCGCAATTTTGAAGATGTTTGTTTGAACCTTCAAAACATATATTCTACTTTCTTCAACTTTATTTATCGATCCTCCATAGACAATTTCCATTTATGTTGCTTTAATCAAGGCTTTCTTTTGCGTTAATTGTTTACAAAAGTGAAATAATATTCCTTCATGTTGGTCGGTAAAGTTCTCAACATACATATTCAAATAAATATCAATAGTTCTTCCTAATTAAAACCTTACCTTAACCTAACCCAACCGAAATCTGATTTGTGTTTGCACTTGTAGAAATAGAAGTAGAGCGAAAAGCATTAGCAAAGAAGTATGGTGTAATAGGAAGGCAGATTGGTGGCATTAAGTTTAAATAATTGTTTCCCAGTGTACAATTTTTTTCTTATTTTTTTGCTGATGGCGAGATAAAAAAAATGAAAAAAAGTTTGGTGTAGTTGTTGTATATATTATTGCATTTCCTGCCCTTCTGTTGGAATTTGTTGAAAAACTGAACTCTTAATAGATCTCCCTTTAAATTCTATCGGTTTAATCAGTTGGAGTGAACTTTTGTATTAAACTTTGGCACAGTTTTATTTAGTTTTTGAAGGTTTATCGTCAATATTATCGTATAAAAATATCGTAAAAATATGATTTTTTCTGTTTTTTTTTATACCAATTCATTACTGATATGTGAGCATATAAGAATCTAACCACGACCATTTATTTCAAAATTTAATTGTTATAATAGAGTTAAATTACAAATTGATATCTCTCCCGAATTTTTTTTACCAATAAAAAATACCGGTAAGTTGCATATAAAACAAAATATCTTTTTTTATTCTTGTAATTCCCCCCTTCCCACTGAACCTTTCGATATTTCAACAAGGTCAGTAAAATCTCGGACTGTCAATCGACGCACCAATTCCTGGCCGTGCCTCGTCTTTAACGCTTTCTCGACCCTCACAGATGTCAAAGACAGGGTTGCCAACTTAAAAATAAAAACATTAGATTTTTTCGGTATTTCCTCTACTGACTTATATACATTGTGCCTGCCAAATTTTGTATATAACTAATAAATTTTCAATGTGTGGCCACACTAACCATAAAAGTGCTGCCCATTTGCTTAAAATTTCAACTGCCTGGTCTCATATACCTCATCATGGCCAGGTATTGAAAATAACCTTTGAAAGGTATCCTCTATTTCTGCTTTTCCGTCGACCCGCTGTCTTTATGGCAAACCTTATATTTATGAGCGGACATTCGCGAGTGTGTGTGTGTGTGTGCGTTTGTTGTTGTTGTTGTGGAGAGAGTGCGTAGGAATTTTGCTTTTGGCTCGTTAAGATTTACGAGGCAGCCAGTCACCCACTTACCCACACACACACAGTCTCTGGCTAGGAGCACGTCGCTGACTTTAGAAATTAATTGGCCCAACTAAGAAATTCGAGAGTAAACGTCGTCCTGCCACTGCGGCTTTTTTGGTCTCCTTCAGCGCGGCGGCTGCTTCGAACCAGACAAAATTAATTTGTTATCCTCGCTTGTTTAACGCAGCTATAAATTATGAGGCCAAAGTTTTTGGGCTGAGGGAGACCAAGGAGACTTTTCAGCATGGCCCGTTGCAACGTTGCCTCGGGCAATTATTAGCTTTTGTTACGCACACTTTATCACTGGACATGTCGATATCTGGCACATATATATATATATATATATATATCTAGAGAGAGAAAGTAATTGGTGAGCACGTTAATCAACACTGGGGCTAGTCTTTTGGCCAATTAGAGACTCATACAGAGAACGCCTTGAAGATGAATGCTGATGAGGCGGCTGATGTGTTGCCCTACGGATGGGGCCGAACTGGGCCATAAATCCTAAACTCAGGCCCCACTATTAGGGCTAGTTGATGGGCCTTGATTAGTCAGGATATGAAAGAATGTGCCAACCAATTTGTTTGTTGTCCAGGATCCCTTCCACCAACTCCAACTGATTTTCCACTTGATTGCTTAAACTTATCCAGCTCGTTTGAAAAAAAACAGATTAAATTTCTGCCTCACCCCTCCGCACGCAGAGCAATCGTTGGCTTCGTTGTCGCCTTGTTAATTAAACGTGTGCGCTGCGGCATTGCGCCTCGATTGCGATTGACACAATAAATTGTCAATTACAGTGCAATTACGTATGGAAATCGTTGGCGTTTGGTTGCGTATCCCCGCGAGTCAAGCTATAAAAAAAAAAAAAAATAAAAACCAGGACCAGCAGCAGCACAGCCACTGCTTGATTAAATCGATAAAAATCGAATCGCATTTTTAAACGCAGTTACAACGCCATACAATAGAAACGTGCAAATATTATTCCGGGAAGGGCAGGCAACAGCAAGAGAGACAGACACTTTTTTTTATATTTTTTTTTTTTTTGAAATGGTCAAACGTTATCTACTCACACACACACACACACAGTGGAAAATTCGGTCAACATGGCACATCGAATGCGGGTGACTGCAGCTTCAACCAAAGTTGAAAAAGAACAAAAAAAAATATATTTTACTACTGCCGCAAGAACCCCGCTCTGATTGCGAGAAATAAAAAAAATTGTTGCAATCTGCATGGTGCAACTTTTTAAAAACTAATTCTCACTGACCAGAAATGGTTGTATTCCAGATTTAGCCAGAATTTTTCAATCGAATGGATGAAAAAAGTGCACAGCTCAGTTTATTTTTTTCATGGAAATGATTTGACCCTACTTTCTCGGCATTATTTGCCATTTTGAAGAACTTTAAGCTAGCTAAACTATCTGAATTTGTACACTCATGTAATCCCTCTACCCATAAAAATGGAAACCATTCAGTAGATTGTTTTAATTAAGGAATGCTGAAAAGTCTCTGCTAAATGACATTGATTGCAGGCTTTGAAGTATTCGATGGCTTTAGCACTTACACCCCAACTAATATAATTCTCTATATTTACTTATTATAAATAGCCGGTCACACTAAAACTTTCAATATAAACGCTTGCAGCAGAGGTGGGCTGTCACATCAATCGGTAATCACTCTCTTGTCCGTAAAATTATGCTTTTATATTCTGATCCGTTTTCAGCAAACACAGCATTCAGCTGGTTAAATTGGCAATTATGGGAAATTATCTGCTGAATGGCCAAATGAAATATGTAAAGAGATATAAGGAAACATTTCCGACCTTATGAAGTATAGACGTACTTGATCAGCTTCAACAGCCGAGTCGATATAGGCATGTCCGTTTCTCTGTCCATATGAATGCGTCGATTTCAGATTGTACCTTCGGTACAGAGTTTAAAAATAATAAACATTTGAGGTTTTTTTTATACCCTTGAAAAAAGTATACCCTGAAGTTTGCAATGCATACACAAAAAAAAAAGTTTGTAATAATCACATTTTTCAACTTTGGCTAAAAAGTATTGTAATTAAACATTTTTTCTTTTGATTTTACCAATCTAACGTAAAAACGACATTTCAATCAACTGCGTAATTGTTTGATTTTAAAGAGCAGACACTTTTGCCTTCACAAATTACAAGTCCACTTTTGATTTCCATATAGAATCAAAATGTTCGCAATTTTGATCAATTATTGTGCGATTTTATCGAGTCGATATGCTAAAATAGAACAGAAACAAAAAAACCCTGGTCGGCTACCACCACCAGCTTAACATGTGCTCTGCGCTCAATTCTTTCGCGAGAGTGCAGTAGCCGAATGCGTTGAGGTGCAGGCGTTTGTCTTTCAGTGTGTGTGTCCCAGAGGTCGTGTGTTCAAGTACCAGACAAGGTGAAGATTTAATAATATTATAAAAAATAAAAAAATTTCAGAGACAAAGGAATTCAAGTTCAGCATCGGGGAAAGACCAACTTTGTTTGTAAAAAGAAGGGGTTCGTTGTGGTGTGTGTAAGAGAAAACTGTTTCACAAAATTTTTTTTTTTTTTTGTTTCAAAAGTAAAACACTTTAAAATCAAATAGGAAACAATTTTGAAAATCAAAGGAAACCATTTATTTTTGAAATGAAAAATTGTTGGGTGAAAAACAAAATGGGAAATTAGCGGATTTACCAATGAAAAATGTAGAATTTACCAACGTTTTTTTGTGTGTAGAAATACACATTTCCTACCACATACAGGATATATATTCTTGATCAGCGCGATGAGCTAAATTGATTTCACTTTGTCTCTCAGTTTTAAAGCTATCGAGCTGAAATTTTGCACAAAGTCTTATTTTTACTGCACACTGCTAACATGTCGAAACCGTCAGGATCCGATGACTATTTCTGATAGCTGCCACAGAACGGATCGGTTAGAAAATTTTTTTTTAGTAGGAATCATTTTTTTTTTTGTTTTAAATGTTAGCGCTCTTAAACTCAGCAATTATGAATAATATATGTTTTGAAACTGTTTTGCAAAATTTGGACAAAGTCTGCATCGTACAGCTGCAAAAGGACTGATTGGTCAGAAAATAGATTTTAGTAGGAAAAACTTTTTTGTTTTCAACGTAATCGTTTATAAACTGACCAATTATGAATAGTATACTATACTATATTTCGGTCGAAATCGGATGAATATATTATATAGCTGACAGAGAACCAATCGGTCGAAAAATGGTTCTTAGCAGGGACCGTAACAGTTATAAGTTTTATTAAACAAGTAATTATTTAAAAGTTATATCCTGCGATTTATAATAAACTCGGGAAATAACCATTATTCTTTGATTTTTATTTTATTACTCTGCTCATAACAATTATTTTTGATTTTTTTAAATTTTCTTCACATGATAACTGTTATAGATGACTTTTATTTATAAAAGGCTTTAATAAAAATTATTGAGAGACTCATTTTTATATATCACATTAAAAGAGCCATTGAAGACCAAAATGTAAACATATTCTTGATCAGCTCGTTAAGGGTTATCGATAAAGTCCAATGTTTTGTAAGTAAGTTTCTGTGGAATTTGGTAGCTGTGTAGTGGAAGCAAGTCTTGCGAGGTTGTCATCTATGCTACAGTGCCTAGGGCTTTAAGAGCAGCTTGGCTATCTGAGAATATGAAAACGTCAGTCTTTTGACCAACCTCGGCTTGCTAAGCACTACAATGGTCATTAAGTTGAAATGAAGTTTTAATATCGAGACTCCGCCTCCTACCCGACCATCCAGTTTAGATTCATCCGTGAAGATGTTAATGGCATTTGCTTTGCGATGAGGCATTGAGTTCCAATCCGACTTGGGTGATGACTTCATATAAGGTGGTAAACGATGTATGTAGTTGGTGTGCAATAGTCAGATTTTAATTAGCAAAGAGATCAAATGTTCGTCGGTAATACTTTCTGAAGAAATCTTTTGGTGAAGCAAGATATAATGTCAGATTTTATGATCAAATTCAACGGTGATATTTTTATACTTATTAAGACTGATCATTAATCGATTATGCATTGGCCATTTTGACCACCTTTGATCATCTTTTGTGCAACTGCAGAATCCACGCTAGTAGAACTTTTTGTTCTGTCTGCCTCAAAAGAAACAAATGATATTTGGAAAATGCAAAGTCGGGGATATATGTTGGAAGTATAATTTCGAACCTAAGATGTATGCGGTCGAGCGTTGTCTTGATGTTAAATTAGTCGTGAACCCACTTATGATCTTTCTGAAGAAGGGATCTTTTTTGTTTGAGCGATGAATCGCAGATACTATATGGTTGGTTAGGTGAGCTTCTTTATGTATTCACATTGTTTTCAATGGTTTTCTACTGGGATATGTGATACATTTAGCTTCTCGGTCAGTTTTCGTGATGAATAACGGCAGTTTTCATTAATCGCTGACTTGATTTGATTGTCATCAGCCTCCAATGGCCGATAAGTGCCTCAAAATTTCCGGTGCGGAAACTATTTTCGTTCACTTATTGCATCGGTTCTGTACACATTTATTGTATTCTTTTTGGAAGCAAAATAGCAAAATATGCCACAAAATGCTTACTGTTACTTTCCTTATTAATTGGAAGCAATTTCATATTGTCATTGTAATCTTTCTTCAGGACCTTCCTTTCAATGCGTAAATCCTATTAAGTAGATCAGAACTCATTTGTTATTGTTATTAGCCTAAAGTAGAGGAGGATCTAGTTCATGGAATAATAAACTAATAAGTCCCCGTAGAATTTGGAAGTCCGATGAGCAAACAAAACACTTCTGTTGCACTCCAAATAAATATTAAAGTATTTTAAAAATTTTCTATCTCCCCAAAAAAAGGAAAATTTAAAAACCAACCGATTACATTGAAATGAAATATTGAATATTGAACCCCCCCTCCCTAAAGAATAGTGTCCACAGCGTGCGCATTGCCTGTGCCATGTGTCATCTGTATATGTACATGCATGTGTGAGTGTGTGTATTTCCGTTTCCGCTTCGTTAATAGAGTTAGTTACACTCATGGAGCACTACCAAAAATACGCGAGTAAGCCACTCGTTTAGAACAGAATTGGGAACTGGAACAGTGGCACTCAATAGCTGGCCACTGGCGGCCACTGGTGGCCAGTGTCACCAGCTACACCTTCTCCCCTCTCTCCCTCCCCTCTCTCTCCCTCTCGCTTTTACTTCACAATGTCAGACTGGCTTTTGTGCTGTTTGCTTTTCCTTTTGGCTGTTGTTCTCGGCCATACACAGTTGCTGTTATTGCAACGTTCCATGAACATTTAACTATTTTTGCAATGGCGTTAATTGGAAATGGCAATTTCATGCGCCCAGACAAGCAAACGTGGCCATGTTTTCTCTCTCTTCTCTCTCTCGCTCACTTTCGACATTTTTATTTTATGGAATTTTTGCAACAGCGACACACTCTCACACACACACACACTCAATCAGTGGCACACATTTTCAAAGGGGGGCGGAATGGGACGAACTTCGATCGGTTGGCGAATGAATGAATATAAGCCATTCTAAACATTTTTAGTTGATTGAAAAATTGTGCAGTTGGTTGGCAATTTGAGAGTGTGTGTGTGTGTGTGTGCAAAAGTCGAGCGAAAAAATTTAAGCTGCATTTAATTGGGCAAAAAAAGTGATGAAGGGATTGAAAATGCTCTGACAATGTGTTGATGGGACGGCAATTATTACTGCACGTGGCGCTTGAATGGCAGCAAGATGAATGCACTTGTTCGGTTTTATTAAGGATTTATTAAACAATTTGACAAATGCTTAATTTTTGTATAAATTTTTTTTAAAAAATTTAATACACTCAGAAAAAATGTCTTATTAAACTTAGATATGACTGTAATTGAATAAAGATTGTTTTTGAAATTTTAAACCAAGAAAAGAAAAAGTTGAATTGCCCATGACTTCTGCTTTTTAATTATTAATCAAATATCTTTTACTTAAACAAAACACAGCTGTCAAAGCAGTGTGACCGTTTGATATTTAATCATATTTTGCTGTTGAAGTGAGTACCTAGTTTGGATTGGAAATATGAAGACTTGTATTTATTCGCATACTTTGTAGAAATATTTTTAAATACTGACATCTTGCCGATTATATTGTCTTGAAAATATGAAATAAAATTGAGAGTCCCAACATCAACAATTGATTCAGAACTAATGCAGTTTTACTTACTCTCTTTCTCATGCAGTTGTGGTTGTTTTTGTTTCTAAGTCTAATCTAAGTCTGAAAGCATGTAGCGTGAAAGTAAAGTTTAATAAAATCTAACTTGAATTTTGTCTAAAACAATTAAATTCATTGGTTTCTAGTGTAGAGTTTGTCACCCATAGCGCCTGACAGACGACTCAATAGAATATATTTTTGAGCCGGAAAGCTTAGAGTCGAATAATGTGGCAGACTTCACGTCAGGAGAAAGCGATTTAAATGCAGTTCCTGGGATAACAACGGCCAGACGTAGCCAAACTCCAAGTAATTACAGTTTAAACGTTCTCTATGCAAATAATTTATGATTTTTGTGTTTTAGATAAAAATATCGTACCACGAGTTCTCGAAGACATATCTAATGACCTTAAAGATGCAAACCATCTTGGTTAAAACAGGCTCGACAGCCAGCTTCATAGAGAGAAGAGATGAGATATTTACTCAAAACATGCGTGAAGTCCTAGCGAAGGACCGTAAAGAAACTCAAAAATTTATGAGAGAGCTGTTAAATAATAACTAATTCCATTGCCAAATAAACTGTATTGAAGACTGAATTTTTTTGCATAAACTTAATATTCGATTAAATAACACTGTGCAAGTCGAAAAAAAGACTTGGTCAACTTTAACGGTTTTCCCCTATTTTGAGCCCTGGGAATTGAACTGCATCTTAAGTTTTATGAGTTATAACGATGGCTTCATACAATTTTTTTTTTAAGTTTTCATCAAGTTACATTTTTTTCTAAATTGTAAAAAAATGATATCTGATTCTGGTGAAATCTGAATAAATAGATTTAAATGTGCTCTAATTTACTACATTTACAGATTTTCGATATCATTGCGCTTTCAAAAGTTATGGTCCAAAAGTTATGGTAAAATAAAAGCAACCTTTTTCACAATAAAATTTTGCACAACTAATTATTAAAAATTTTTAAATATTAAGTAAAATCGCAATAAAATCATTTTTAATGTCTTTCCTTTTGTTCTCCAACAATAACTTGATTTCTAATTAAATATTTTCTAATTTAATGTAATTTTGGTAATAAAAATTATGTAAAAATTTTTAATTTTTTTTTGATTTTATTCTATAACTTTTGAATGCACAATGATATCGAAAAACTGTAAATGAAGTAAATTAGAGGACATTTAAAACTATTTATTTAGATTTTTCAAGAATAATATATCATATCATTGGAATTTACAAAAAAGGAACTTCGTAAAAACCTGAAAAAACATTTTTTTTTACCATCATTACAACTGAAAAAGTAATGATGCAGTTCGATTCCTAGGACCCGAAATAGGGGGAAACCGTCGAGTTCGGTCATGTCTTTTTTATTTTTTGAAAAAAACTATCACAGTGTAATTTTTAGTTGTTTATTTATCTAGCAGAACTCTGCCGTAGTGGATATTTATATATGAAGTATTCTTTTTATATGTTGCCTGATATAAGTTGGATTACAGTCAGACGTCGCTACGATCTGATTATTTGTTCAGTTGGCTGATTGCTTTAATCGCCTAATCGCTGCCAGATCTTGAGCAGGCACGAACTTCTCCTTCCTTTGTTTCACGAAATTATGTAAAGTGGCACAGGCTCGGGCCACTAATAGGAACGATACATTTACTTACAGATAATTGTGGTCAACAACAGCCTGCAACAACATTGAAGTTCATCATTTTCTGTTGACCTAATCCATGTACCCCTTCTTTGGTGCTTTTACAGGTATATGTATGTGTTCCTAGAACAAATGTGGATTTAAAATATTTATACAAATACGTATGAAAATAAAAGTATTTTTTTAGTTACCATTAATTGCCCCTATGACATTGGTTATGTGGGATATTTTTTCAAACCAAATTGGGAACAAAAATTTGCCTTTTTGTTCATTTAAGAATGGCCTTGACCACCATATGAAACTGTTTTAGTTCTTTTCTGTCATTTCGGTTTCCAAAATAAAGGTTCTCAAATATTTTGAGCTTACATGATTAGTGCGTGTTTCAAATATGCCATGTTCAACTCATGTCGTCTTGAAGAAACTTGACATCCGCTCTAACTCTACACGGAAACGTAAAAAATTTCTGATAGCTATTGCCTACTTTATGGGGCAAGCTTCCGATTATGTTTTATTTGAATTTTTATTGCCTACTTTTTAGGGCAGTTTGTGGAAATGATATCAAGGACTGTAATGACGCAAGACACATCACACATCAAAGAAGACGGCAACTTACCAAGTATTCAGAGCGCATGGCAATATTCCCACGAGACCCGAAAAAAATTTTAGAGTCGGGACGGAAAGATTTGGTTTGTTTAAATTAGTAAAATATTTAATATATAATTTTTTCTAAGCAAAATTAAAGCAAAATAAACTTAAATGCCCACCTACCACTTGATGGAATCCCAGTTGTTACCACTGCCATTTAAAAATTCACATTGTATACCTACATGAGATTTTGAGTGTGAATTAAAAAAAAAAGGATTCCACATTGACCCTTCGCCTCATTGTCGAGTTAAAGTACAAAACAAATATATTTTGTCATGGCCTCCGGGTTTTGTTGGGGTTTTGGGTCGTTGCCATTGTTGGGACTTATCGGAAATTTTTGCACTTGTTGGTTTGCATTGTTTCCATTTTATAATTAGTCTCGTGTTGTTAAGGTTATGGGTTTTAATGCGGGAGCTGTAGCTCTCTATTATATTCAGGATTGAAGCCCCGGAGGAATCAGACACACACTCACGCACATGCACACACGCACACACGTGCCAGTTATGAGTAATGCTTGCATATTATAATTCTGTGCTGATAATGAGAGCAGCCTCCAGCTATGAGGGAAACCTGCCACGTACCAGACCCATGGAGAGCAGAGCACTTTTTGCTTTGACCAAGTTACTGTATAAAATTGAACAATGCATTTGTTGTGGTTAGCTCCAGACGCTTTGGGCGAAAGCAAAGTGGAAGCGCAAAAAAATGTGAGCGAGGGAAAATGCACTGATAGATATTTACTTTAGATAAATTAAACTAAAATATCCAAGCTTTAATGGGAATACAAACTGCAAAATGCTAAAAGTCTACCAGGTGATAGGCAAAGGCAGCAGCCACTGGGCAAAAGATGTGACACAGTTGGGGGAGTGTAAAATGTCCTTTGCATGTGCACATGGCAAGAAAAAGGTTGACAGCTGCACTGATGGCAAAAAAAAAAGAACAATAGTGTGTGTGTGTGTTTGCTGACCAAGTCATACATACCAGAACCTGTCAACCAAGGTGCATTTCATTTTGCTTAGATTATGGTCAGCTTTAGCAGTAGAGGCAGGCGAAAGGAGGTGTAAGCTATACCAAATAGTTTTTTAACTATCAACTAGGGTCGCCCAAAAAATTTCAATTTAAAGAATATCGATATTATTGTTAAAAAACCGATCGAATATTTTTCTAAGGCGATATTGATATTTGTAAAATCAGATCAGTTATTCAACCTTCAATAGCAGCAGCTCTCTTCTCCGAAGAAACCTAAAACTGGGTTGATTCTTTGAACTCCTCAAGGGATGATTTATTTTTTAAACCGCGGCATCCGTATGCTGCTTGAAAGATGGGAAAAAATCATGGCTATCGATATAAAGCAGGGATCGTAAATAATGATTATTTTTTATTTTAAAATCAAAAAAATCATCCACTTAGAATCGTCGTAGAAGATTTCTAATTATACCAAAATGATTCTTTTTCGATTATCTATGCAAATCCGCTATGATTTTTATTTTTATAAGTTTTAACTACACAGAGAAAAAATTTATATGAAATGGCAGTCATTTCCACATTTTTTCATATCAATTTCACTCCGATATGACAAAGATTAACTTTTCTATAAAAAAAAAAAGCTTTGACTTGTCTGGGGATTGAACTCGAGACCTTACGTGACGTCTCAACGCAGTCAGCCAAGGCACACATTTATGGAAAGACTTCTAAGAAACTATTCATATTAAGTATGATAAAATTGATATTTTTAAAAGATCATTTTAACCAGGAAAGATTAAATTTATCTTGAGCTTTTTTTTCTCTGTGTATGTTCTTTAATGCTAATGATTATTTTTAAGTAATATTTTAAAACTTAGGCGATAATCATTATTTTTAAGCGAAAAAATAAAACTCAACAATAATGATTATTTCGTGAGTTTTATTTTTTCGTTCAAAAATAAAACTCAACAAGAAATTGTGATCTTATCATAAGGAACTTTGGCAAGTTGATGCATATCCTTAATAAGCGAAGTAAGATCTATAAAATCCAAATTAAGGATACAAAAATTTTTGAAAAAAAAGTTCCTTTTGAAGAGGTCACAATTCCTTGTTGAGTTTTAGAATAATCATTATTTTTTAGTTTTATTTTTTCGCTCAAAAATAATGATTGTCGCCTAAGTTTTGAAATATTGCTTAAAAATAATCATTATTGTGTGAGCAAATAAAAAAAAAATTAAAAAATAATCATTAAGTATTAAGTTTTATTTCATAACTTATAATGATTACGTTCCCTGATATAAAGTACTTTAAAAAAAATACATTGCACACAATACGCAAAATAAAGCCACAAAGTTGTTTAAAAAAATTCAGTGAAAATTATTTTCACACCCAATATATGTTAATTAGTTTTAAGAACGATCAGATGAACGATAGTCGGGAAAGAAGTAAACCATAGACCGGAGCATCGGCACACCTGACAGTCTCCACAATACTCGTAGCGTCATGAGTTTACGCAAAAGCAGCAGCACCGGCCGCAATGGCGATATGTAGCGCTTAGCACAGTTCTTGTAGCGCCACAGTTAAAAGTAATAAGTTATATACAAACTTTGGCTGGTACAAGATATATTAGCGATCTACTAATTTGTTTGATTTCGTCGTTGAATTTAAATGGTTTCCCTTTATTTCGATATTGAAAATCCATTTACTTTATTAGATTGTAGCAAAAATATTCGCGCAGCAATATGAAAGCAGAAAAATGTTTCCCTTTAAGATACATTTTTTTTATATATATTTTTTCACTTGAACTTTTTGCAAATTGCTCTGCCGCCCATCCCAAAAAGCGGGCAAAAGGGAAAATTGAAATATTTCCTCAATTTCGCATATTCCCAAGCAAATTATCTTCATCGATGATGTCAAGTGAAAAATTATCTGCATATTCAGTTTGCAGTTCACATGCTGCCATGGGATGTGGCGGTCATGAATCAATAATGAAATCCTTAAAAGGATAGCAGCGGCAGCTTACTTACTGGCTTTGCTGCTCATATATATGACATAAACTAAGTAGAGAGAGAGAGAGAGTGTTGAAAAATATGCCAAAAACTTAAGTCAAATACTGTTCCCTTAAAGATGCTGCATAAATGATTGCCTGCCTGCCACATGGCGTATGTGTAATTTGCCACAGCAGCAGCAGCAGCAGCTGCTCTAAACTTTGTTACTCCGCAAAGAGAGACAAGAGAGAGAGAGGGAGACAACTGCATTAAGTGCATATTTGTTAGCAGAAACACCTGTGTCGGCACATTTGCAAAAATTTTCGGCTCTAAATTGCCAATTTATTTCATCAATGTCAAACAAAAAGTGTCTGCTGCTAAAGAATGTGCCCATTATATGAATTTTGTACAATTTTATATAGTTTTACTGCAGCAGTTTTACGCTTGAGGTGGCAGCTGCTTGCACATCACTCGAGAACCAAAGCATTCTTTAAACGTGTCAGTAACTAATTGCTTAGGTCGTATCATGTTAAGCATTTTGGCATATTTTCCGAAATAAACGCATTTCATTGCTAATTTTGGTGTCCTTGGTAAGAGGGAATGCTTTGATGATTTTATTATCTATACCATTCCTTCTTCAAGAATTCAGTTTTTCCATATATACCAGATGACAAACTTGGATAGTTTGCAGAATGATGAGTATATATATATATATAAATACTAGCATATAACCCGGCGCGCTTCGCCCCTATCAGTAAAGCCGCCAAAAGGAGGAAAAAAAAACGTTTGGCAATGATCCCACCCCCCGCCCCCCTTTTTCCGAACATCAGAAATGAGAAAATTATTTTCCACCATAGTTGGCCCTTTTAAGGTACAAACGCTGAAACCACCCCCTGGCACCCATTATCCGACCTTGAGGGTGAGGGTATGCGCAAAGCTAAAAACTTTATCCTATTTAATTGGCCCATGAGAGCTTTCAAACCAAATTTAACACATATCTGCTGAAAATCCACCCCCGCACCCATATTCCGACCTTTGCAGTGAACTTCCTGGAAATTTAAAAACACGTGTTTCCATTTATTCTGACCCTAGAGCTTACAAAATGAATTTTATTCAGATCGGCTCACAAATAGCCATTGTTACTGAACCGAAATACTCCCACCATTCTTCTTGCCTGTGGGTGGAAATTCCACCACCGAGAAATGAAATGTCTAATTATTTTCTATAATGTGTTCACAAACCGATTTTGAAGAAAATCGGATTAAAAATAGGTTTTACCATATAGAACTTTTCAGGCATTTCCCCACTTTTGGGGCGAATTTTCCAACATCGGAAAATCTCATGTCAACTTATTTTGTATACTATCGCTACAAACCGAGTTTGAAGTCAATCGGATGAAAAATAGAGTTTTCCATATAAAATTTTTCGGCCATTTTCCTTGGGGGTGGATTTTCCACAATCGAAAAAATACATGTCTAATTATTTTGCATACTATGCTTGCAAACCGAACCTTAAACGGATGAAAATGATTTTTCTTAGTAGAATTTTCTCCGGGAATTTCGACTTTTCGGGCAGATTTTCCATTATTTGAAAATCTCACGTCCAATTATTTTGCATAGTATCCTTACAAACCGAGTTTGAAGCCAATCGGATGAAAAATAGTTTTTTCCATATAGAATTTGTCGGGTATTTTCTTTATGGGTGGATTTTCCAACACTTGAAAATCTCATGTCCAATTACTTAGCATACTATCCTTACAAACCGAGTTTAAAGTCAATCGGATGAAAAATAGTTTTTTCCATATGGAATTTTCCAAAGGAATTTCCCGACTTTCGGCAGATTTTCCATCATCGGAAAATCTCAAGTTGAATTATTCTGCTTACCGTCCTCACAAACCGAGTTTGTAGTCAATCAGATGAAAAATAGTTTTTTCCATCAAGAATTTTCCGGACATTTTCCTTGTGGATTTTTCCGGAATCGGGGAAACAGGGTGTCCAATTATTTCGGTTACTTTAGTTACAAACCAAATTTCAAGTCAATCGGATGAAAAACAAAATTTTCCCATAGTAGCTTTTCGGGAGTTTTCCACCCCCTTAGGGGTGGAATTTTCCAAAACCCCGCCTTAGTGCTCACTTTCAACTCATAAGGAAACTTCTGTGAAAATTTCAGCTTTCTATCTCTTACCGTTCAGGCTCTACGTTGATTGCCAATCAGTGAATCAGTCAGTCAGTTGCAAACTCTTTATATATAGAGCGAGCATATAACCCGGCGCGCTTCGCTTCGCCACCATCAGTATAGCCGCCAAAATAATGAAAAAAAACGTTGGCAATGATACCCCCCCCCCCATTTTCCGACCATCAGAAATGAGAAAATTATTTTCCACCTATGCCTTGTACAATCGCTAAAACCACCCCCGTCACCCATTATCCGACCTTGAGGTGTAAAGCTAAACAAAACTTTATCCTATTTAATTGGCCCATAGAGCTTTTAAACCAAATTTAATACATATCGGCTAAAATCCACCCCCGCACCCATAATCCGACCTTTGCAGTGAACTTCCCGAAATAAAAAACACGTGTTTCCATTTATTCTGACCCTAGATCTTACAAAACGAATTTTATTCAGATCGGCTCACAAATAGCCATTGTCACTGAACCGAAATACGCCCACCATTACTCTTGCCTGTGGGCAGAAATTCTACCACCGAGAAATCAAATGTATAATTATTTTCTATAATGTGTTCACAAACCGATTTTGAAGCCAATCGGATTAAAAATAGGTTTTACCATAGAATTTTCTCCGACTTTTTCGTGGTGATTTTCCAACATTGAAAATCTCAAGTCTAATTATTTTGCATACTATCCTTACAAACCGAGTTTGAAGTCAATCGGATGAAAAATAGTGTTTTCCATATAGAATTTTCCGGCCATTTTCCTTGTGGGCGGAGTTTCCACCAACATAAAATCACATATCCAATTACTTAATATACCACAAAAACTGAGTTTGAAGCCAAACGGATGAAAAATAGTTTTTCCATAAGGAATTTTCCGGGAATTTCCGACTTTTCGGGCGCATTTTCCAACATCGGAAAATCTTCTGTCTAATTATTTTGCTTACCATCCCCACAAAACCGAGTTTGAAGTCAACCGATGAAAAATAGTTTTTTCCATGAAGAATTTTCCGGCTATTTTCCTTTTTGGGTGGATTCCACAATCGAAAATCACATACCTAATTATTTAGCATACTATCCCTACAAACCGAATTTGAAGCCAATCGATGAAAACAGTTTTTTCCAAATGGAATTTTCCGGGAATTTCCCGACTTTTCGGGCGCATTTTTCCAACATCGGAAAATCTTACGTCTAATTATTTTGCATACTATCCTTACAAACCGAGTTTGAAGTCAATCGGATCAAAAATAGTATTTCATATAGAATTTTCCGGGTATTTTCTGTGGGCGGATTTTCCAACATTTGAAAATCTCATGTCCAATTACTTAGCATAATATTCTTACAAACCGAGTTTGAAGCCAATCGGATAAAAAATAGTTTTTTCCTTATGGAATTTTCCCGAATTTCCTTAACCTTTTCGGGCGGATTTTTCCATCATCGGAAAATCTCAAGTCTAATTATTCTGCTTAACATCCTCACAAACCGAGTTTGAATTCAATCGGAAGAAAAATAGTTTTTCATGAAAATTTTCCGGCCATTTTCCTTGTGGGCGGATTTTCCGAAATCTGGGAAACAGGTAGTCCGATTATTTCGCTTACCTTACTTAGAAACCAATTTCAAGTCAATCGGATGAAAACCAAATTTTCCCCCATAGTAGCTTTTCCGGGAGTTTTCCAACCCTTAGGGGTGGGAATTTTCCAAAAACCCGCCTTAGTGCTCACTTTCAACTCATAAGGAAACTTCTGTGAAAATTTCAGCTTTCTATCTCTTACCGTGCAGGCTCTGCGTTGATTGCCAATCAGTCAGTCAGTCAGTCAGGACAAACTCTTTTATATGTAGAGAGATATATATACACAACTACATAACTGCACAGACACATTGTACAAACTACAATGATCAGATTTCAACGAACATATTTGACTGAAATTTGTTGTTTTTTCAGGTCTTCAAACCCAAATCATTTTTTCGGAGGTCCGGTTCGCGGGTTCGAACCAAAATTTACCAATGGTTAAGGATCATAAATTTAAGGTTCAATGTTTTTATGCTAAGGTTTTGGTTCGAACTTTGTTTCGTCTTAAGTTTTACCAAATTTTTATAGAAGAGTAATTTATTTGTTAAAAATATAAAAAATTTACAGATTTTCTAAATTTTTGTTCACTTCAACATACGAATTCAATTATTTTCAATTTAAATTTATAAGTATTATTTCTTCGAGCAATTGTTGGCCTGTGCTTGTTTTTTTTTTATCAGTCAAATGCCCGCATAACTAATACATGTAACTTTTTTGAACCGAACCGAAAGATTTGGATCGAAACAGGTTCAGATATTTTTTTTCACAAAAGGTTCGGTTCACAGTAAAAGAAAATTCGGAATTCCGGGTTCGAAACGGTTCGGTCTGGTTGGACTTAACACGAATGAAATGACGTCTCACACAGGTAAGCCAACGCACTATAGGAAATATTTCAATTTTTGTGGCATTAATTAATAACTTAAAAAGTAAGCGAGATTTTTGATCCGGTTTTTTGCTTTATGTCATTCATATCATTGTGCTACGTATTTGAGAAAATGGGCGGCTGCACTTGGCCATGGTTTATAAAAAGGATTTTTAAAAATTAGAGCATACATTTAAGGGCAAACGTATTAGTAATGTATTAACAGAATGTCATTAAAAAGGTAATCCTGTCAGATTGCCCTCTTTTCCTGGCACCATTTTACCCCGACAGAAACATTAATTTAAAAATTTTTTTTGTTTATTTTAAATTGATTTTTTCATATAAAACAGCCAAATTATTGGCCGCGAAATCAGAGAAATATTTTACGAAAGCGATATTAATGAAAAATTGGTTGCTTTGCAAAACAAAAAATTACTAATTTTTATTAAATATTTTCTGAAAGTCTTCTTATACTATATACAATACAATATAATTTGCGTCTTAGTTTAGAGACTGCGTGTGCTATAACATCAATTTGCAAACCAACAAGCCGAGTTTCATAGTTGTGCAGAAGCTTCGTAGACTGATTTTTGCATTAGCAACCGAAACAAGGGATGCTCATGGTCCCAATGGCTAATCCTTTCCGCCGCTTCCATATATCGGATAAATATCAAAGTTTTTGTTCCTGCAGTCCTCTTTATATGCGCATTATTGCTTTTTTGTAAGATCATGTTCCTATATTAGAATGTCAATGCATAATCTGGAGGATACGCGAACTGGCTTCGTTTTTTTTATTGTTTTCGCCTTTTGCGGACATAAAGAAGGTATCCGAAGAACTGCTTCAAGGTCAGCTTCGCTCCTTCTTTACGAGCACAAAATGCTTGCTGCTTGTATTAATAAGTGCACATTTTTCGCCTCAGATAAAGAAAGCTTTTGGAAGCTTGTTCCCTCCGACCTCTTAACCTTAAGCTACAAATAACAAACCAGGACGATCAACTGAACGTATGATTTTTTATGTTCAGCAATTGTGTTGCCTTTTAGGCCAGTCAGCATATTTTAGCTTAAAAACTTTCAGATTTCGTTAACTTTTCTGCCATTTTGCCTCCAAATTTACCTCAAACATCCTGATTTTTCCTAAAAAATATTTTCGATGATTTTGAAGGTGCTTGGTTTAACCCTCCCATGAAGCAATTAAAATAACATACTTTTTGTCAGTTCGGCCAGTCGCTTTTTATCCAAAATGGCAAACAAGTCGGTATTGATAAAATTGAGGTTATTAGGTTAAAAAATTAAATTTCGCAAAGTTCAAATAAATGCAATATCTGAGATAAAGTGCATCGGGACGCAGAATTGATGACTCTACAAGGTAAAAAAGTCTCGAGATCTAACAAATGCTAACAATTTTTTGCAGGCCTCGTGAAGTTACATTTTCTTTAAAAATTTCATATCATGGATGCCTCACAAATACCATTGACAACTATGACAACACGGTTTATATCTACAGACCAAAGGTACAGACACGTAATACAAACCACAATGATCAGATTCCAACAAAAAAATATTTGACCAAAGCTGAAGTTTTTCTTACTATTTAACAATTCTAAATCGCAGCAGAAATATACGCATTTTACATCCAGCTGTAATCGATAACAAATGTTAACTTTAACAGCTGTTATATAACCAGGCTGCAGTCTTTTAACATTTCTGGGCAACATTGAGGACTGAAGAATTTATAAACTAATGGCATACAAAATTTGTGGACTTGGACACTTTTGAAAATGGACTTTCTGCCACAAAAATGGAAATATTTCCTATAGTGCAACGCACCTGCTTATGGGCACTCGTCTTAGAGACTTTTTATTTATTTTTCTATGCAGCAGCTTTTTGTTATTGCAAATTTCGATGTTCGACACTCACTGAAAATGGCGCCAGTTTACCTGGCAAGCAAAACCGAATATGCCCTTGCAATGTCTATTTCCAGTTGTTCTTCGAAACTACTTTCAATAGTAAAATATATAGTTATGTTGATATGTTCACAGAATTTAAATGAAATTTTCAGTTTTGTGCAGCAAGGCAAATCTTCCTTCTTCTAAAAAAACAAAACTAAGCCACATTTTGTCATAGGCACGTTCCATGTCATGTCGTCACCTTTGACACTTTCGGCCTGCTGATGCAGCACAAAACAAAAAAAACGCAGCAAATAAAATGGCAAAATTCAACGTTAAAATTGAGAGGCATTGAATGCTCAGCTTAGGCCAGGCACGCAATGCCAAATGTCACAGGACACTCCACACTGCCTCCTTAATGTCCTACCCATTTTCCAGTTGAAAAATATTGTCAAGGTGTCAGTAGTAAAGTTAATTTCTCTGGCCTCGTCTCTGCTCGCACTGCTGCTGCGGTTGTGGCTGTAAAAAGAGAGCCAGGACAAAAGCCCACCAGTCAGACCAGGATCAGCAAAAGGATGTAATGTATGTAGTGAGAGTGCGAACGGTGGAGGGGAGGGAGCGGATTGTGTGTCACCGCAAAATGAGTCTCATTGGAAATGAATGTGCAGTGGGGGGGACAGAAAAGCATTTTGGTTTCATTTCGCCTCTTGATGTGTGCGTGTGATGGCTGCATTTTGGGTCGTTCATTATTAAGTCCTGCTCATAAATAGAACCCAACAAAATAAATGCAAATTTTTAGTTTAATGCAAAAAATTTCCATAATTAAATATTCCGAAGAAAAATGCGCGAAAATTTGCGCAAAGAAGAAAATATGTGCGGCCAAGAGAAATGCCAAGGAAAATTAAAAGTTTATAAGGGCAGAAAGAAAACTAACAAATTTTTAAACGAAACTGAAATACTCTACTAAAAAATGTCGAACTAACACATATTTTAGCAAATAAGAAAATATTTTTCAAATTCTATTTAGCACAAATTTTGAAATTTAAAAAAATTAAAATCAATTAAAATTTTCCAAATCTTGATATACTCTTTTTTTCTGGCTGCTTCTGTTGTGGTTAGCAGGCCAAAGACGTCGATAGCGCAGTTGCCCTTAACTTTGTTTTTGTTGTTTCTCTGTTGCAATCACTTCAAGCAGCAGCAGCATCATCAGTAGCAGCAGCAGCAGCATAAAAGCCAAAAGCATTAAGTGGGCGTGGCTGTGGCGTTGGCATAACTTTCAAAAACTAATTAAGCCAACTTAAGTGCAGAGCAGCTTGGCGCTGCCACTGGCCTACCAGGCATTTCAATCAACAGACGCCGCAAGAGACGACTACCAAAAATTACAACAACATCAAGGAAAAATGAAAAACCTCAAAATACCAAGAAAAAAAAGAAAGAAAGTGAAATGCAGCTACCCAAGAATGCCAAGTGGCTGAGGAGGGATGAGTGCCCGCTAGAGATGTGTGCGTGACAAATTCTCTGTCAATATTATTTTGTATATTCAATAAAAATAACCTTTAAATAATTTATTAACAATTAATTTGAAAGCCTACTGATGATACAACTGATGTTACAAGCGATTAGTACTGTAAATTCTGATATCCAAATGACAAGGTTGCTTACACAGTACTGATTCGAGAACCTCCCGGTTTTATCATCAGTAACATTTACAAATAAGTGTAAAGGGTTTTTTTTTTCATCTTTCTTTGGCATATTTTGAGATATTGTTCTGTTAAGTATAAGCTTTGCCTTTTTCCATTTAACGGCTACAAGGTTCATCCTGTCGTAGCTGCTTATGGCAGAATGCTGCTCACTAGGCAACAAACAGGAGCAGACCAAACGATACCCCAGATAAAAGAATCAAACGTAGAAACGACAGACAACCCAAAAATTTTCAATCTGAAGCACTAATGGCATTTGGGCCAGATCAACTAAGAACCTGGAGAGAAAAGGAACTTCCATAGCGACAGAAACGTGTCCTTGACACCCTAGACAGCTTGTAACTGAAGGTTTCTCTTTCGATCAAAAACCATACTCCATCTCGAGGGCCTGGGAGAAGGTTCTCCAGATGTGAAGTCATTTCGACCAGTTAGCATTCTTTCTTCTTAGCATGGATGAGCTCACTCAACCAATTCCTCACTCTCCGTTTGAATGCTCGCAAGCAATACATTGTGGTAGTCTTTACTGAGCGTTTAATTGAGTTTGGCTCTTTGATCTTGTGCTCATTTGCCTATCGGACCTTGCACCTTGATAGAGCATCTTAATGGAAACTAGTGTCTAAGGGCCGTTTTCTATGTTCATGTTTTTCAAATCCAGGAGCTTTTTGAGGAAAATTATTGCCTACTTTTAGGCGAAGCTTAAGGGGCCTTCTATCTTGCACATGGTTTTTGAATGTTTTTTTTTTTTTTTACCCTGAGTGTAAACCATAAGACTTGACAATTTTTGTTTTTACTTTGTGTTATTTATTAAATAAATAAAAAATTAAAAAAAAAAAGGTCGAGTTCGAGGGCTGTTCAACAAATTATCGGCCTGTAGAGGCGGTAGTCATGATTCCGGGACTCCTGTTTATCGGAAATGAAATCAATAAATGAGACTACGATCAGAATTAATGTACCTGGCCCGCACCTCAATCATATTTTTAAATATTTTTTTGGGTTAGCCAATTAAAATAATTCAGATTTTTTCTAAAAAAAATTTGTAGTTTAGTGTAAAATGAAATAGTAAAAATGTTTTTCCTCATCCATTGAGGTACGAGCTGGAATAACATCAATTTGCGTCGATTGCAATATGTGGTTGATCAAATCGTTTCAGTAGAACTGGCGCAATCATGGTTATCAGGTCAAAAAACGTACGTAGTTTTGAGCAACGTAAATTATGCTCACTTCAGTGAGAGCATTGCTCCACTAAATTGGCTATATCTGCTAAACTGTTTGGAATATTTGGAAATGGTTTAAAGGGGATGAAAGGGGAATGTCCATATTAATAATTCGAAATAAAAAAAATCGAAAAAAAATTTTAAAGGTAGAAGAAAAGAAAAGATTTTTTAAGTGATTTTATATTAAATTTTGATATTTTTAAGCATTTGAAAAGCTGCTTTATCCATATTTTGGCTTTAGTAGTTGGCAACCCGCTTGACCTTGGTTATGCCATGTAGTGGTTTGTCTGCATGTTCTGTCGTGTTGATTTAGGTTCACTTTAGCGTAAAATGAATGTCCCACTTCAAATAAAAGTCGCACGCTGTAAATCACACAGCAGCACGGCAGCCCGGCAGCTCGGCAAGTGCGGCCAAGCGTTTCTCTATTTGTGTTTGTGACACTTTTTGCAGTCAGGCGGCGGCACTTGAATGCGCCGCATGAAACGGGGCTTGCACTTGAGTGGCAAGTCGAGGAGGTGAATGAGCAGGAGCCAAAAATGTCCAAAGGCGATGGCAACGATGATGTCGTTCACAATGACGCTGATGACAGGGACAACAAATGTCATCTCTCTCTCTCTCTCTCACTCACTCTAACTTACCGGAAGTGGCCTGCCGCAAAGTGTCAGCGTCCAACACACTTCATAATTTCTTGTCAGCAGCAAGGAGCAGCCGTTGTGGCAGGAGTAGGAGGAGGGTCTCCTAAATGACACTTTATAATTGTGCGCCTCAGTGCAAAAGTTTAACAATAAATTGAAAAGTTTTCACAGTTTTCTGCTTCTGCTAAAGTCAAGGCGTTTCTTATTATCCTTTTTTGGGCTTCCAGCTTCTGCCTCCTGCTGTGTGGGGTGTGCGGGTGTATGTGCGTGTGTTCGAGTTCGACTTTGGAGTTTGTTTTGCTTTTTGTCCTGTGAGTTTTAAATGTGCATTTTACAAATGTTACTTGTGGTTTAAGCCCCGCCCCGCGCCCCACTCACTGGCAACTTAGGCCAAAGTTTTTGTTTTAGCTTCTAGTTTTTGTCGTTGTTGTGGCTGGTGGGATTATTAAAGCCAGCAACTTGAAGTTTTGAATTGCCTCAAAGGCCAGGCTAACGAGTTGGCCATTGATAGAAAAAAAAACAAAGTATGGGGAAAATGTTCCCTGCTTTTAGGCAAAAGTTGCACATTTCCTTCTAACGATAAAATAATTTTTATTTGCAAAAAAACAAAATAAGAAAAAGGGGAAAACTATTTTTGTTAAACTAAAATGAATTTGCCAAATTACTTTACAATACCACGAATGCAGTGGCAATTTGTATAACCAACGAGACACATTAACAAAAACTAGTTTTGAAATGTCTTACAAATTTCTAAGAAATATACAAAAGTCTCACAAGTCTATGCGTTTTTGAAAAGCACCAAGACAAAGACTGTCCATTCGCGGAGATGGGAAAGGTACTAATTTTTTTACCTAGGTAAATTACAAAGTAAAAGTCCAGAAAAAAAAAATCCGTTCTTAAACAGGGGAAATTCAATTACAAACTAACCCCAAAAAAAGTTGACTTAGTTCGGAATTTCCAAATCTGAGAACAAAATTCGATTTTCAAGTTCGTTTTGGTATTTTAAATTCACTTAAACATGATACGAGATTTTCCCGTATACATTAATTTGATTTTTATTTATTTCCAGTCTTCTATTTTTTAATTTCTAATTGATTCATACATCATTTAATAAGAAACGGAAAAATGATTGACAAAATTCAAGTACAAAACGATTATAATTGAATGGACCATACCTAAATATAGGATGCCATTTATTACTGAGTTTATTGAACTATAACACAGTGCGACCTTAAAAAAAATCGAAAGAAAATGCCCAATAAATTGTTAAACTAAGAGGCTATGGTAGCCTCATCTCATTCCCAGTTAACTAGATCACTTCGAGTTTCCAGACGTTTGTTAACAAGACGAAGGAGAAGAGGCGTTATTATGAGAAGACGTCTGAAGAGAATTTATATTTATGACCTCCCTACAGGATCCATTTAATAAATTTGAATAAACTGCGTTGTTCTCTGGATTCATACGGAGAACCATACTTTTAGACCAGCTGTAGGTCCCTTATAATGTTTTTTTTTTTTTAATCAATTTACCTAACCCAACTTTTTTTATTTTTGTTCATCTTAATTCAGTGTAAGTTCCAAAAAATAGAATTGAAAATAAAACGTAAAAATAAAAAACGCAGGGATAAAAAAATATATATTAATTCTAATTTTTCTAGAATAATACTGATACATAATAATCGAAAACAGCTATAAGGCAAAATTGTAAACAAAAATAAATCATACCCGTGCACTCACGCTGTCTTCCGTCTTTTAAAAAAATTTGTTAAGATACATTCAAACATTCTGTAACTAAAAAAGAAGTATAAAAACTATTGTATTCTTCAAAAAACAGTTTCAGATAAATCTTAAACTTGATTTATATTATTTTAAAAAACGTTTTAGGTTTTTTTTAACCCGATGTACCATTCAAAAGTTTTGATTTTTTAAATTCTAAGACTTTTCCTCATTATTTTGAGAACTATCGAAGTTTTTCGGTATTGTCAATACTTTGTATTATATAACACGTACGCTTACGAAAGAATTCCCTTATAAATATATGGCGTTAAGCAGGCGTGCCCAAAGCTTTAGCTCTAACGGCTCAATTTTTGTGTGCAATGTTTTGCACGCAGTTATAGATACAGAGACGTGCACACATACACAGTTAAAACTCCGGTTAAATAAACGGTTATTAAGCTTATCTCTTTCTCCCGTACTAATCTATCAAAAAACATTTTATCTTACTATTTTTTTACACTAAAAAGAGATCCATTTGAAGAATGGATATGGACATATCCCTATTTTGGATATTGGAAATGCGTTATCTTTTTTTACAAATTTTAACACACTCGTTTTACTTTTAATCAAGATTTTATTTTTCTTAGATATTTAATTAATAAATGGATGACTAAAATGGCTCTTTTTGTATAGGAATTGTTTATTTCATTTAATCTCAAAACATCATCAAACGGATATCATAAAATGGATCATCAGTCCCAAAAAACTATGTTATTGTTGCAATGCATAAAAACGGGTTTCTCTCTTCTCCTTCTTCTGGTTGTTGTTCTTTGAGAAATGTTTTATCTCATATGTGTTGGTGTTTGCTCTATCTTCAGCAGGCTATGAGCAACCCTGGTTTAAGGCGCTCGTAATACTGAAATGTTCGCTATATGCCTTTTGGGGTACAATTGTACCCCTGTACAAACAGTAAGTGCTGTAGGCTGGCGGCTTCAGGGAAATTGAGAATGCATCAGCTACTGTCTGCAAAACGATCAAATTTATGTTGACGTCTTCAATAATTTTGGAAATTTTATTGGAAATTTTAATGGCTTCGAATCGAAAAGCCCGAATAGTATTGACTTAATAAAGAGCATTGCCAAATCAAAAAAAAATACAAATAAATCGACCTTTTCGAGAAATAACTTCAAACGGATTGTATATATTTTCCGATCTTGTACCCCCCACTCAGGTACATTTATAATTGTATATTATTCCATAAATGCTCCGTAAGTAAAAAAATTACATTAAAATCCAAAATGTTTTGATTAATCTCTTTGAAAATCCATTTTGATTTAATTGATTCTATAATACTAGTGTACTGGGGTAAGAATGTACCCCAAAAACAATCCAAGTTAGATTTGACCATATACGGATTAAGGTTTAACAGAAAGTTTTTCATTTCCCGTAGTTTCCTTATTTCCATATGACGTGCCGAGTTGATACAGTCTGTCTGTTTCTTTGGAATCTCCTCTTTTTGCTTTAAAGGCATCTGAATAAACTTGGCACGAAATCATCAAATATAAAGAGACTGAATAGCTATTACCCTGATGACTTTAGCAAGAGGTGCTATATGTAGAAAAGATTTTTAGAACAGAGAATTTATATTTAAATATGTGCGAGAGATAGTATAAATGCTTTTTATTTTGTCTCTTTTGGGGAATAGATTTGTAAGTGAAAAAAAAGGGAAAATAGTAAATGCTGAGAACGCGAGAGAAAAAATTTTCGTTAAGCAATTAGCTCATTAACTACGAATAACTTAAGCGAATCGAGGGGCATGATCATCTTAAGACAATGTTCTGATTTTTTCATGTCGAGTAAATCGGGTGAGACACTCTTTGCTGCTATCGAATGAGTATATATCCAAGTTAAATTAATAATTCTTAAGTAAGGGCAGCGTTTCCTCAGAAGAAATGGTCAATGTATCAGGACCCAAAACCAATAAAAATCGAAATTCGCAAAATGGCATAACTTTGGATTAGCACAAAAGTTATTGTAAATAAATATTATTTTTTTTATTTGGCATACCTTTCGATGCATTTGGAATTCCTGCTCGTAACTTATTTAAATTGCGTTAAATGTTGGAAAATTGTTCGACAACCCCGTCCAACGGGGTGAAAAATGTTTAACGCCATTTTTATTTATGACATTGGAATACGGTCCGAACATATTTCATAGGAATGAGCATTGATAGATACAATGCATTCGGTTGGAGTGCCAACGCGTTTCATTTTTTGTATATTCTTTTTTTTTTTTATGCCGCCATCCCAAGGGGAAAGAAGAGATGCATTTGATGTGGGCCTGTCAATGCCAAACCAACAAAAGCGTGGGCAAAGCCAAAAGAAAAATGCTGAAAAATGTGCACAACCAACGGAGGCTAAAGCAAAAACGAGCAGGGATAAATTTATATGCACACACACACACACACACACACCTACAAACATAAGCCCACATAAAGCACTCAGTGAGCAGAACGGGCCTGCATTTAACAATTTATCTGCAGCTGTCAAAATTAAAACCCCATACGGAGCAGCAGCAGCAGCAGGAGTCAGAGGAGCCGAAGCCTGAGCTGGTCCAGCGATGCAGCGAACCACGACGAGTCAATACCCGTGGCAGTCCAGAACATAACCCAGTCGCAAGTCAGCTGCAGGCGGCTTGGATTTGAACCAAATATAAAAAAAAAACAGAACTGTAGAATGAATCAGTGGAGAACGGACGGAGAGTGAGCCGCATAAGAAGCAAGAAAAGTGCAGCACAGCCCCGAGGGGGTCACACAATAATGCCGGTCACAGGATAAGCAACCAGGAGCAGGCACACAGACAGACAGGACGGGACAGTCAATAGCTTGGTCTGACTGTAAAAAACGGAAATGGGGCAATCATAAATTTACACAGATATGCAAGTGCCTTGGCCTGTAGGAGAGAGAGAGAGACTCTGTGCAAGTGTGTGTGTGTGTGTGTGTGTCCGTGGATCCCTAACCATCACCCACAACAACAAACAAACAAACCCAACAGAGCTGAACGTGGACACAAAAAGAATGGAGGCCAAAAGAAACCTCGGGGAATTTGCAGTCACTGTGAATCCAAACTGAGATGCTAAAGTGATCGTGAGTACTTGAATTTAGCTTGTCCATTAAAGATGATAGGAAAAATCAATGACATACACAGAAAAAAAAAATGCCGGGATATTTTTAAGCCTAAAAAGCGTGATTTGAGCCCGACGGAAAGATTGAAATTTTAAGCCCGATTAGGATTGATAATCCGTGATTGATCCTTATTTGGATTGTTTTTGATCCGATTCGGGCTTAAATGTCGAGTGAGAGCGAACAAGCTGAGAGCAATAGCAAATTCGCTTAAACCGAACCGGTTCGAACCCGGAATTCCGACTTTTCTTTTACTGTGCACGGAACCTTGAACCGAAACCCTTTAAAATAAAATAGCTAAACCTAAACCTGTTCCGAAACAAAACTTTCGGTTCTGTTCAAAAAAAGTTACAAGTCTTAGTTAAGCGGGCATTTGATTGATAAAAGAACTAGCATAGACCAAAAATTGTTCAAAGAAATAATACTTACAAATTTAAAATAATTGAATTCGTATTGTCGAGTAAACAAAAACTCAGAAAGTCGGTGATTATTTTTAGTTTTTTCACAAATTAATTATTCTGCTTTACAAATTTGGAAAAACTTGGGACGAACGAAGGCTCGAACCAAAACTTTATCACAAAAAACCTTGAACCTTAACCATTTTAAATTTTGGTTCGAACCCGCGATCCGGACCTCCGAAAAAAACGATTTGGGTTTGCAGCCTTGCTTTCAGCATCAAAATTCCTTTGGTTAGAAACGAATAGCAGCTGGCCGACAACCTTTCAACCGAAATACGGGCATGTGAAGCCCCTTACCCTTACAGAGACTGACAGCTTCCGAATCAGCCGCCGTTTAAAATATGTTATTCAATATTTTATTGTTAAAAACGAAGGAGCAAACTTCACCCAATGTAGAGTTGTCAAATTACAAACTTAAGTTCTTAAGGCAGAGGTCGGCAATGCGAGCATAGAAGTTGCTAAGAAAATGTAAATGTAAATCTTGGCTGTTACAACTCCAAGGGCCAAGCCGAGCTTTTCTCAATTTCTTGGCTCGTGTGTTTTTTCATTTTCGCTCAAAAAAAAAAAAAAACGGACCTACAGTTTAAGGCCGAGTCCGAAAGGCAACGTTTTTAAAAAGCTTTTTCATGGCTACATACTTCACAACTGGCGCCAACAGCTGTAAAGGTGACCTTATGTGTAAAAGTATTAAAGAAAAAACTTTTAATGAGCTGATCCGAGGCGGGAACGAACCCCCCAACCTCCCGCACAGCAGGGACACACGCTACCCACTGAGCCACTCAAGGCCACTCATCTGAGTACATCTGGCCCTTAATATAAAGAGAGTTGCCTAGAGTGAATGTCGTACTCGTTTTGGGCTCCTTTTCGTTCTTTTGCTATGAAATTGCAGCTTCGTTCATCCCTTAAACTCTATGCAGGATTATTTGATTTTCAAGTAGGATCCATTCTTGAAATAAGACTTTTCAAATTTATACAAGAATTTTAGAATTGTTTCAATCCCTCATACTTGTTTTAAGTACAATCAAGTTCGACTTGAAAAAATAAATTATTTAAAACTATAGTTTAATACTAACTAGGCAGATCTTAAATGGTACTAATGTCGTCCAAATGATATGATTATAACAAATTAATTATCTTTACACCAATGGAAAGAAGGTATTTTTTTTGTTCAAGTAAAACGAGGTTCGAAACCAAATCCAGGGCTTCGGAAGATCTAGGAACCGGTCCGAAAACCAATTCCACATACTCCCCACGTATTCGAACCTCCGAAACGAACCTGTTCCAAACTTTTGATCAAAGTACTATTCGGTTTGATTTCCTTTTTTCACTGTACACCACTTTTTGATCGACTTTTTCGCTTTGATTTGTGTACTTGACAGCGGACCCAGGCCATGATGTTATGAATCAAGTGTGGAGGTCAATATAAGAGTTTTCTTTTCAGTTGACATATCTTCAGTCTGCAGCTGACATTTGATGCTAAACATTGATTTCACGCTGCTCGTCAGCTTGCTTGCGGTACTGTCTCATTTTCTCTCACTCTCGGTTTCCAAACGCAGAGAGTACAAAGATTTAAACTGTGGTCAAAACTGCCTCACAAATACTATGGCAGCGAATAATAAGTGAAAATAAATGAAATTAGTTAAGAAGAAAAAAAAACTTCTACCTTAGAACAGTGTTTTATGAGTGTTTTTTTTTATAAAAATTCGGCAGAGAAAATCATAACAGCTTTTTCAGTTTGTTTTTGGATTTTTGTTAATAATTAACTATATCATAAAAAAAAAAAAAAATTTTGGATTTCGAGGGCTGTTTAAAAAGTTATCGGCCTGCCAATTGAGGTCTCTAAAAAAATGGTGTAGAGGCTGTGGCCTTGATTCCGGGACTTCAGGTTATCGGAATTGATAACGGTAAATGAGGTTATGATCAGAATTGATGTAATTCTGGCCCGTACCTCAATCATATTTTTCAATATAAAAAAAAATTAAGATTTTCTAAGTTTTTTTTTGTAGTTTAGTGTAAAAAAAAAGTAAAAAAATGGTTTTCCTCTTGATTGAGGTACGGAACAGAATTATATCAATTATGCGTCGATTGCCTCATGGCTGATCAAAATCGGTTTAGTTGAACTGGCCCAATCATAGCTACCAGGTCAAAAAACGTGATTTCGAATATTTGAAAATAGTTTTAAGGGGATGAAAGGGGAATTTTTAAGCAATAATATTAAGGCAAAACAAAAAAATTAAAAATAAAAATTTTCAAAGGTAGAAAAAGCCCCCCTTAAAAAAGCATATTTTCCCATGATTCCACTTAATCGATGGGGTACAAATTGAGCGTTCACGCGTTCATCTCTATTTATCGCTGGCAGCCTACAAAATGGTTAAAGTTTATGTGATTCTGTGTGTGTGTGTGTCTTTGTTTGTGTGTTAGTGCGACTTCGATTTAATGCGAATGCGATGCGTTGTCCTGCCGCTGGAAGGGATTTGCCTGCCGCATTCAGCTTTACCCTCACCCCTCTCCCCTCTGCCCTCTTCAAACATTTTTTTGTAGCTCTGCGTTCGCTGAGCTGAGATTTGTGGTGCGGTGCAAATAGATTTCTAGCGTAGAACATAAATAATACCCACACACACACAGTCGCATCTCCTCTTCTTCTGTTCTGAAGTTACAACAAAAAAAAAAAGACTAAAACCCAAAATCAAAGTGTTTGCATTTGTGCAAAATCGCACACAAATGCAAACACAACTGGCAAATGCATGGCGAGGGCGTGGCATCTAACAGTGGGCGGTCGGGACTCTGGTTTTGCATGCAAATTCCTCGAGCGCTGGCAAAACGTTTGACATTTGCCTTTTTCTCTCTTCTCTACTTGAGATAATGCAGCCTTTGTCTGTCTGTGTGGGTGTGTGTGTGTGACAGACATTTTTTGCTCCTCGTTTCATTGCATCCTTCCATTCTTTTATGCTTGCATATTTTGGACTTGTGGAAACCTGGCATAATGATGATGGGCCTGGCTCTTGCAGTTTGATTTGTATTTGCATATCGCCCGACCACATTTCGACGATGAGTACTCTCGTCCTGGTTCAGCAATTTACGCAGCTTAAAGGACGTTTTTGTACTTCATTAGTGCCTCTCTCGGAAAAGGTGTAATTAGTCCAGGCCCAGCTGACTAATATTTGTTTGATTTGGCTCTTCTGACATCTGGACACACAAACATTCTTTGAAACCAGCTCAGTGGTGCATACATTTTTAAGGGGGGAATTGGAAATGACAGAAAATGTGTGTTTCTAGGTAACATTCTGTGAATGCCCCAAAAGACCAGAACAATTTTTTTTTTTTTTTTTTGAATTTGTTCGGTTCAATATTAAGCCACAAAAATATTTTTAGGGAATTGTTAAAGAGTGCATTAAATGGGAGTTGGGCATTTTGGACAGTAAGTTGTCTTAAAATGTCGACACACACACCATGCTGCTTCAAGAACCTTCCGGTTTTGTTATCAATAGACTTTCACTGATGACTTCAGCTTAACAGAAGTCCAACTCAGTTGAAATTATGAAATATAGGTTACTTAACTGGTAAATGGTTATAAACCTTTTTATCCTTTGGAATTCGGTGACCGTTAAATTGATTAAAATATTGACAAATCACTGTAAGTCAATAAAGCAAAACAATTGGGATTCCTATTTATTCAGTATTCAAGAATTGTAATTCGATTTGATAACCATTTAATGTTTGTAATTCCAAGCGATTCCTGCTGGAATTACTTCTAAAAAACCACACAGCTTTAAATAATTTTATTATCTTCTTATTTGACCAAGTTGTTAAACCAATTTTTAAAAAAAATTATCGGTGTAAAAGGAACATTATTTTTAGACCAATTTTACCTAATTTAAGGAAAACCATCTTCCGTTCAATCTAATTGCTGAAAAACTTTTGCGATGGACAAAGTCATCCGCAACTGAAAATGGAATATCACTGTGTCATCAGGAAGGCATTTAAATTTGTATAGCTATGTGATTAGAACTTTTACAGTACAACTTTAGAAACTATTTATTTTAACGGGTTCCCTTCCTTATTTTTGTTATATAGACTTTTGTTGAAACAAATCAATTTGAATGGTTCAATGAATGGTTTCCCTGAAAGGCGGAAAACATAATAACATATTTTATGTTTCATAGATGCATCAGCATTTCATAGTTAATTTTTGTTGTATATTTAATAATTGCATAAAAACATATGCCAGGTCCTAATATTTACTACGAAATCTTTTTATCATTGCAATTGAAAATATAGGACACGAGTCATTTGTTAACTCGAGTTTCTTACCAACAAATAATGTGTAACTGCATTTTCATAACGGGGGGATCAACGGGGATCTCGCAAATTACGCGAGTAATGTTGGCTAGCTTATCGACGAGGACTTTTGAATTAACGTCATATCACATGATCTAGGCGGCCAGTGAAAGGTACGGAACGCGAAATAAACTGCTAACCGAAATGATTTCTCAATAAAGCCATTGTTTCACCCGCTGTGTGTGCCGTAGCACCGTCTTGCTGAAACCAAATGTCGCCGACATCAAGGTCTTTAACTTCAGGAAACAAAAAATTGTCCAAATGTTGAGATCGCCTTCGAATCGAAAGGTCACGGTCTGCCGCCATACTCTCCGCTGCAATCGCAATACACACCTCACTAAGGGCTGGATGTGGTCTATTTGGTCGCGTATCATCGAATAACATTACTTAAATTTGTCGATGGTTTTTGCGAATATTGGTCACGGAAGGTCGACGGTTCACACACAATGGTTTGTCAAACAAACCGTTAACAAAAAATAAGATATCAGAATGACACTAGTCACGCGTGATATCTGAAAACAGAATTTGAAAAAAAACCTTTTAATGAATCACGCTTTATAAAGGGGATTTTATCAACGAAAACAGAAATGATTTTTCTCATTAAAATTAGCTTTTGATCCGAAATAGTCATCCGATCCGATTATTTAAAGAACTTTTTGAAAAGTTGGGTCGTTCCTTTAAAACTGAGGGAGGATATTGCATAAACACAGACGGACAGGGCTAGATCGACCCGGCAATTGATACTTTAAGGGGTCGGAAAAGCTTCCTTCTATGCGTTATAAATATCTGCATAATTTAATTCTTTCCTCCTTGACTGCTGTTCTTTTTAAATAGGTGCCAAGTTAGCTAAAGAATTGCAGTTAAAAATTTTAGTTTTTACTTAAAATCTAGCAAGCTACGGTGAATACGCTGGTTTCTCATACATATTCCTTTCGTAAAACAACCATTAAAAGGTACAGAAACCAATTGCGTAAGGAAAGAAGGCAAAAACTTTAAAAAGTTACAATAATACCTTCTATATTTATCACACGATTTGTGAATGGGATGTTTATTATAAAAATAAATAGCAATCCATAACAATGTTTATTAATGACTGGCATGATATGTCTGTCAAAACAAAATTGACATAATTATAAACTGTGAGTAATTTAGAAGTTTGGGATTCTATGCAATTTTCAGAATTTTTTTAAATTTTTTTCCAAATTGTTTTTACCAATTTTTTTTAAATCTTAAATTTTGAAAAAAAAAATAGTCATATTTCGAAAATACCCTCAAATTACGTACCCTCTACTTTTTAACAAAGATTAAAAAAAAAATTTTATTTCACGCTGAAAAAAATCCGAGTGGTAAATTTTTCGTGTGTCACCCATATATTAATAAGTAAATCAAATCAATAAACATTGTGTTTTGTATTTGATTTTTTGAATATTTTTAAATCAAATCAAAGCCTATTTATACATGAAAAAATTTATGAAAATCACCAACACAGCGTAATTGAAAAAAATGTACAGCCATTAAGCTCCATTTAGAGGCCTATTCTCAGATGACATAAATTTTATTTTCAGCACTATGCTTCATATAAATAAGAAAGCTATTCAAAAGCATTCTGATTTCAAAGCTCTACAAAAGTGTTTCTATTCATATGAAGCATTGTGACGAAAATAATTTGTATGTCATCTGAGAATAGGTCTCCTAGACTCCATTTTATTATTATCCTTTAATTTTTTCTTACGATTATTAAGCTGATAGGGTGGGTTAGAAATTTACAAATTGCATATTTACGAGGTCAGAGAACTGCATAAAGTACAATAAACATCGATGCATTCTTATTTCGTCAAATGCTTTAATATTCATGCTTTGTGGAAAAAACGTAAGAGTACTTTAAAATGTGATTTTATTGAAATATTACGTATACGTAATTGTCAACTGCGCGATTATATTTCGTTTCAAATTAGTTTTCCTTTTAAGTTTTCTTTCTTCATCAAAAATAAGGCCTCTTATGTAAATTTATAGTTTGTTAAGCTTTTTGTATATTTTTGTTAATTTAAGTTTTGCAACATTAAATTTAGCCCAAGTGTTGCCTACTTTTTGGGGCCACTTAAGCATCTTGGTTGAAGTCATAAAATTGTTGTGCAGCAAACCCAGCAACATTTTCAGCTTTCCCAAAAGTGTTGAATTTTTTAAACGCAAACACAGACGTCTCTGACTCTCTGGTTCTGACTCCCTGACTACAACTCTGACTGCTGCTGCTGCTGCGTCGTCCGACAAGCTTCTAAAAAGCAACTCCAACTCTATCAGGACCTGCTCAGGGGTAATCCCCAAGTGCTGCTGAACACGAGAATAACACACGTAATGCATATTTAAACATTTGCTGATAGCAAATGACAAAGGTGGGACCCAAGGCACAGGACAACCAGTAGAACCGGCCCATAGAAAACAATGACAGCCAATGGAAGGAGAGTTGGGCAAATGTTTGGCCAACTTAAACCTTAATCAATGCAAAAGTTTTTGGCCTAATCGCTCTCAATTATTCAAGTGAAACGTGGCATTTAACAACTACGTGAGGATGTGGCCAGCAAGTGGAACAGGAGCCGGGAGTAGTAGGATGTGAGTCCTTAACGAGGCATAACTTTCGCTCTCAGGTAGGCATTAAATATAATTTACCTTGCCAACGTTTCGTCTGGGCCACTCAAGTTGAGAGGCAAAAGCCGACGAGCTGGCGGCCTGTTAAGTGCCACACAGTTGGCAGGGTTAATAATAATGATATTTAAGTGGTGGTAAGGAGCGTTGGGGGGGTGCAAAAACTGGTACGATGCATCGCCCTCATTGAGAGAGGACAAAGTTGCCAACGGAAACGGAAACAACTACACAGAAAGGCAACTCTCGGTGCTCTGTGTGCATGGGGCAAAGGGTGTATCAATATTTCCATAATTCAAAAATTTGAATATTTCAGCGAAATCAACATTTTAAATGGTGGTGCACAATTTTGCTAAATATTTTAAATTCATCCCCCTCCCCTTTCGTATGCACCCCTGTGTCAGTGCTGCATAAGCCTTTTGTAAGCCCCAGCTAGTCCATAACTGTAACTGGAATTACTGCTGCCACCACAAAAAAAAAGAAGAAGAACAAGAAGCAAAACCTATTCACACACAAAAATATTGTTCCCAATGCTAGAACGAAAAATTGAAAAAAAAAAACAAAACTTTGTCCAGGTGAGGATTGGTTTAGGTTCCTTTTTTTTTTGTTCTTTCTTTTTGTATTTGGTTGATGAAAAGTCAGGAAGTAAAGTTTTACGGTTCACATAAAAGCTGCAAATGTTCATACAATCAGTATGAATTATAACTCGGATGCGGATTAATAGTTCGTGTGTGTGTGTGTGTGGTGTGTGAGTGGCTTACTGACAGAGTCTTCCCACTCTGGTATGCTGATTCCCTTCATAAAAAAAAATAGTTAAGAGTTTTTGTCGAGCTTTTGATTTTGCTGTAATTAAATTGGTGAAATGAGAGACCAAGTTGGGGTTTTAGAAATTTTATGGGCTGAGAAGTGCCAAACTATTTCCCACATACAAAGTTACAATTTCAATTGCACACTTAAGGGCTGCATAAAAAAAAGTAGTAGTTAGACACAAGAGAGACAAAAATGATGATAGGTAACAAAAAAAGAGAGCAAAGCACTTTATATTGAGATCATAACTAAAGCTGGAGTTTAGTTCTCTTTTGCAGAGCTTTTTAGTGAGTGGCTTAATTGACTCTGGGTTCTACTTGACCCAAAAGGCGTTCATTTTAATGTCTGGAGTGTAAAATTTGTGTTACTTTATAACCAGTATACCCGGTCCAAGTAATTATTAAAAATATTTCTATAAAAAAATACTTCGATATGAGTGGATTTATAACTCTGTTTGAACCCACTGGAAATTACTTTTCACAAGTTGCTTCGAAACCAGGCTTGAACTGAAAAAACGCCTTCTTTCATATTTCCAACCTAAAATCGGAAATACAATTTTGTTAAATAATTTGGAAAATAGCTGGAACTGGTTCGGAACCGACCTTGTCAGTAAAGTATTTACAAACCGTATTACCAACCAACACACCCAATTTTTAATTCATATTCGAAATAGTTTATTGACTTTTATCCATTTTACAACGCATTAATCTGATCCGGAACCAGTTTTAAGCTATTAAAAAATTCAACTTCACGGAAAAAAAAAAACCGAGCCGGGCTTTTTAAGTCTTAAAAGTTTGATTTTGATCCCGATTAGGATTGATAATCAGTAATTAATTATAAACGGATTATTTTAGATCCGATTCAGACTTAAATATCGAGTAAGAGGGCAAACAAGCTGAGAGCATAAGCAAATTCGTTCTATTGGCTTCTTACATTGTTTTGCGATTTTTCGGCTAATGCAATTTCCAACACTTTTATTGTGCTGTTTCCAAAATATGGTTCAGTGCACTCCATAATTATATAATCAGTTAAAGATAAGGCTGCACCAAAAATACTGTTGCCCTGTGTTATATAGGAAAGGCAGTGGATTTACCTCAAAGTCATTGGGTGCATATCCTTGCTTAATTCTAACTCGAAAGAAAAGCTCTCTGTTTCACGTGCTAATGAACACAACTTCCAGTTTCCAATAGATGATAAAGCACTTTGAAAAAAAATGCACACAAACAGATCCTAGAAAATGAATAATGTCTTCCAACTTCCTTCAAAAAGATTCGCATTTAGATCTTCTATGTTAAGCGATATATCGCCGATTTTTAGATTTGATGATAAAAAGCGAGACCACTTCAAAGAGAATCGCATTTAAGTCTCCTAGGTGTTTGTTTTGTGATATATCTCCAATTTACCGATTGGATAATAAAAAAAGTGTTCCAAGTTCCAAATTTGAAATGCGATAGAAAATGTATTTTGTTAGTGTAAGTCGCCAAACTATCTCCAAACTCTCTTTTTGAAAAGGCCGATAAGAAACACGACAAAATGTTTGCAGGAATATTTAAAATATTACACTGTAATAATTACAGCTTTTAAAATAATGGAGAAATTTCGGTGACCAAATTTCGATGTGGCTTACGTGTCGTATACGTATTTTTTTATTCATAATTCAATTCAAATATATAGGATGATGAGAGAGAAATTTGAAAAGGCATAAATAGAACGTTAGAATTGATAATAATGCATTCACACAAACAAGAAGGAGTCTGATGAGAGATATGGTTATCACGGAAACAGTCTGTAACTCCACAACAATTGTCGCGTTACTTTTCGTTGTGTTTATTTGCAATATATTTCGTGTGTGCTAACCTAACAACGCTAATAGCTCTAGATATGTCTAGACATAAATTTTTTTTTTACTTGAAAATATTTATTTGTAACAGGTTATCTAATAAATAGACAGCGGATTTTGCATATTTTCAGATGGAATTTTATCCTAGTAGGCCAGCGTAAATGGGTTTTTAAAGAACCCTTCTGTGATTGAAGCAGGACATTTTGTGTGTTTTTCTTCTTCAAGTTTTTTACCACGGCTTACTTATATTAAATTTTATCTGAAAATTAGCAAAATTCGCTGTCTACTAATAAGCAAGTTGTTGTGAATAACAATATTATAAGTCATCTTATCAAAGCATAACAGCATTGCATTTTAGCTGGCATGAAGAATACTTTAGGCTTATTTTATTGTTTTCTCTGCAGATCGTTTCACATACTTTGTTAGATAAATGGGTGAAACAATGAATAGAAAATTTGTTATATATTAATTTCATGGCTGAAGTGAATTTTAGTTAAATTTTCAGACAGATTTTCTCCCTACTGCTTACACAATCACCAATAAGTTGGTCTGCATAAATGAATACAAGCGGGGACGCTTACTTGTTGCTATAATTCTGTGGTCACCAAAAGCCTCCTTTGTACTAAGTACTGTGTGTGAACTGTTTCTATAGTTATGCATTAGCCTCGAGCCGGCTAAAACTAGTTTGAATATTAAAGCTCGTTGAGACAGTCACATTGTGTATTGAAGAGCTAAGCTCACCATATTAAAAGACTCTTATTCTCTACTCAAGTGAAGGATTTGCTGTTGCTGTCAATATTCTAATGAAGTGATGAGATTAGCTAAGAATTTAATGCCGATTTGAAATTAAAATAATCGAGTTTATCATGTTAAAATAATTGAGATTATGTTATTCTGGCCCGTACCTTAATCAAGAGGAAAAACTTTTTTTTTACACTAACCAAAAAAAACAACCTGAAAAAGCGAATATATTTTTTTTTTAAATTGCCGCCAATTTTTCAAAAAAATATTGAAAAATATGATTGAGGTACGGGGACCAGGAATTACATCAATTCTGATCATAACCTCATTTACCGATTTCATTTTCGAATCCGGACCTGAAGTCCCGGAATTTTGCTACTAAACCTATTTTGAGAGACCTTAATTGGCAGGCCGATAACTTTTGGAACAGTTCTCGAAATCCAACTTTTTTTTATTTTTTTTATAGCTGTACCTTCAGTTTATACCCATATGCAATCATGGCCACATACATCTTCAAAAAAAAGCCGTTATTTTAAAATGATTTTTATTTTGAGAAAAAAAATAAAAAATCATATAATAATTTTTAGTTTAGATTTTTATTTTTTTGATCACAAAATAATCGTTATTTTTTTTAGATTTTTTTAAAAATCATTAAATAACTCTTATATTATGATTTATATTTTTTTACTCAGAAAATAATCCGTTTTATGTAAGTTTAATTTAAGAATCATTAAATAACTTTTATTTCAGATTTTTATTTTAATGCTAGTTATTTCATGTGCTATATTTAAAAATCATTAAATAACTCATATTTAAGATTTTATTTTTTTGAATCTATTAATAATTTGTATTTCTTGAGTTTTATATTAAAATCCATAAATAACTCTTATCTTAGATTTTTATTTTCATGCTCAAAAATTAATGGTTATTTCTTGAGTTATAAAAAAATGTTCAAAATTAATCGCTATTTTTGACAGTTATCAAAAAAATTCACAAATTTGAAAATCATGGTGCAAATGGACAGATAAGCCATCTGGGATTTGATTGGTATATTTTCCACTCTCATAGAGTAATTATGAGCGAATGATTTTTTTTTATGACAAAAATTATTTACGGTCACTGAAAAAAACACTCATTAAACGCTGTTCAAAGGTAGAAGACCCTCTTAAGCCATTGGACTAAGAATATTGTTCTATAAGTATATTAAGCTGAGAATAAAATTTAATTCCTCTCTGAAAAGTATTGAAATAGGAATATTTGACTTATTAGCCACCACATAAATAATTTCATTTGTGTGTCTTAAACAACCAATTAATTTGAACTTTAAATCTAACCCACCCACCAAGCAAAAATAAAAAAAAACCTTCCTGTCATTGTTTAGCAGTTGATTGAAATTATTTCACATGCCTCGACTGATTTTGATGTTGTCTTTTAATTAACTGAGCGCCCAGACACTAAAATCAATTTATTTATTTAGCTGCTTCGGTTCTTTTTTTTTTGCCATTCCCAGGCGCTACAAGACGTGGTTTACTTTTTGTTATGCCACACACATGAAATGCGAGCACTCGTGCATAAGTTGGTGGAGTTTCAGATTCCTTTACTTCTTTTTGTTTAATATCGACAGGACCCCGAGAGGTAAATGACAGTAAATGATGGAACTTTATGCTCCGCATTCTACCCGCTGTGACAGAGTTGGTCGCTGCCCCATGCCGTTGCTTACGTGACCGCCCCACATGATTTCGAATTCCAGACAGGTAAAAATTCTTGTGCTCAAAGATTGCAGCAAGCAGGAAAAAGTGAGAAAGCAATTCAGATTACTGCAAGAGACTGGACGCAACTGCAGCCAAAGAAGAAATATGAAATATAACTGCGGCAAGGAGCACGTGCCGGGTACAGTCTTTGGCCGTAACAAACGTATTATTCATCATCATCGACAGCGGGTCACAGAGAGAGTCAGCCGGGCGGCCATTAGTTGGACAGAGGAGATGCTGCAGTTAGAGCATAAAATTTACGCTTGAAATATTTTGCCATTGTTCGACGGGAGCATAAAAACTATAATACAGCGGATAATACGTGAGGGCACATTTTGCTTCATACTTAAGCTGGGGTAATCAATAAAATTGTGGCATAATTAGGTACGTTTTCGAAGTGCTAATGAGGATTTTGTTTTTTAATAGTTAAGACAGGCAATTGTGTTGTTCAAGTTCAGTAAGAAGTAATAAATTGAATAAATTATTGACTAAGGAAGCAAAACTCCAAAATTTTGAAGGTGGTTCGAATCATTTTCCTTTAAGAAACATAACTCCAAATCGCCCAAATTGAGGTACGTAAATTCCACTAAAAATGACAAAACAATATAAATAATTGGCACTCCTTCCACCTCAAACCAAATAAAGTTTTATGGGGGATCCCCACGCATATTAATATAAGGCGAAAGGAATTCCTTTTTTTTCAGTTTTTTGCATGCATTGCACAAACAAAACGTATAAATTCATGAGCGAACCAAAAACGATTTAGTTAAGCCGCCAAATTGCCTAAATTCGTTGAAGAACAAAAAAAAAAAAAAAGTGGAAAAAATTTCAGCCTGCGGTTGGAGTTGAGTTGGACTCGCAGCACACACACACACACACACATAAATAAAATAAAAGGGCGCCCAGGCTAAGGCATAAAAATTTCATCGATTTCCGGTTAAAGGCAAATATTGTAACCATAAATATGAGCTGACTATAAATATCCACACACACACACTCACACACACTCAGAGAGAAGGGGTGGGCGTTGTGCGTGAGGGAGGCGTGGCGCTTTCACGCCAATGTGGCGATAATGCGATTGCTTTTGGCTTTGGATTTGCTGCGCGCGATTACATTTCGATTTGATTTCGATTTGCTTTTGCTCGACATTTTTATATTCCCTTTGGCAGAGACAAAATTTAAATTGTTTTTGCCAAAGGCCACAAACAAAATACAAAATAAAGCGCAAACGTGACAAACCAAATTTTTGGTCTAACAATTTTCTTAGGCTCGCAACGAATTTTGAATGAGCTAGGGGAAGAAAACAAAAAAAGAAATATATCATGGTGGAGCAAAGGTGCTCGTGGTTGTCACCTTTAGCGCCTGACGTACGCACCTATTCGGCAATTCGCACAAACACGAGCCGAAGGCTTGCCCAGACTTGTGCCTTGAGAGCAAGTAATTTTTTAGTGGCTCGCCAGCGCTTGATGAAGTAGGTCAGTGCTGGTTTTGTGCATGGAGAAATTAACATAGGGAGCCACTTTGAATGGGCTTTCTTTTTTGAGTGATGTTAAGGGGTTATTATCATGTAGATAATGCTGTTAACCTCTTATCATCATGTAGATAATTTACTCAAAATATTTGTTCCTAAAGAAAATAGCTGTGGTTAGAGCGAGACAGGCATAGATCAAAAAGAACTCAGGAAACTATAAGACTATTTTGCCCAAGTAAACTGTAGGCGGGTTTCTTCAATTGGCCTTGTTCGTCTCAACGCACTATATTCATTTTATGCTAAATACTAAAAATAGCGAGCTTTTTCGATCCGCTTTTCTTTATGTCATTCATATCATTGTCTACGTATTTGAGAAAATGCGTTTTTCACTTCCTGTTTATAAAAAGGATTTTTTAAAAATTATAGATAATTTAAGAAAACATAAAGTAGCATTAACATAATCTTCCCTACTTAATTTTTTTTTTTTACATTGATTGCATAAACAATATTGCCGGAATCAGAGAATATTCGAAAATATTAATGAAAGGTCCTAATACAAAAATTACTAATTTTATTTATTCCCCGGAAGTCTCTCTAACTTAAATTCTTAACTTTTGTAATTTCATGTTAAGCTGTAGATGTCTACATTAGCAAACAAGGGCCTCTTATTCCTTTGCCCAATATCGAAATACCGTTTTTCCCGCGTCCTATCTTTGCTTTTTAAGATCTTCCTTATTTTTCCATTGAGAACGCAACGGCCGTATTCCCTGCTTGTTTCGCCTTTTATAAAAACTTTCAACCCTCTTTTACGAGCAAATGCTTCTCTTTTAATAAGCGCAATTTTATTTTTTCATCACTATTTTAGCTTAAAGTCTTCGTTAACTTTTCTGATTTTCCTCAATTTCTCCTTTTTTTTTTTTTTCACATTAATATCCTACCGTATTCATCGTTTTATCCTTTTTAATTTTATTTTAAAATTTTCTCATAACGCGAACACTCGACCAGAAGATGACTCTACAAGGTAAAAAAAATCTCAATCTACAAATGCAACAATTTTTGCAGGTCGTTTAAATTCTCTTTAAAATTTTATATCGAACTCTCGAATACCATACAACTTTGACAACATGGTGTTAAGTACGGACCAAAGGTACAACACTAATACAAATATCAGATTCAACTAAAATATTTATAACTATTTTTTTATATTCATTAAAAAATGCTTTTACTCGCTTCACTCATAAAAATGTAACTTAACAGCTTTATATAACCAGTACTGCAGTTTTTTAACATTTCTGATATAATTCGAGGACTGACGAATTTATAAACTAAGTGAAAAAAATTTGAACTAATATTCAGATATTTTTGACTTGTCAAGTAAAGTCTTAAGTCAATCACGATTGTGAGTGTATTTAAGACGTAAATCAGTAATCGCAAATCGAAATTATCTGCTGAAAGGGCCGAATGTCTGAAAAATGGACTTAATATTTTCCTAGAGATTTTATTTATTTGGCTCCTTAGGGTACAGACTCAGATGAGATGAACAATGTAGCAAGGCACAATACTTCATATGAATAGAAACACTAACGAACAGCTTTGAAAGCTGAAAGTTTTTAAAAGCTTTCTAATTTATATTAGCCGAACTAAATTTTATTTCATCTGAATTCAGGCCCATAAAAGAAAACAGGATTGAATAAAATTTGAAACTAAACTTCTTTCTACTGAACTAATATGCCCTTCCATTCATTTTCACCGAAAACGAATATTCCACATATAAACCACCCAGTTTTTGGCACGCATATTTGTTTACCCATTTGGTTGTGCAACAAAAACGTCGAGTTTGTTGCTATTTTTATACTTTTAAGCAAATTGCAGAGGCAGCGACAGCGACAGCGTCTGTGGCTGCTGCCAGGCGTAGGCAATACGGTTAAGTGCGCAGAGGAGTTTCCAAATCCCCCAATTCGTATTTATGTTTTCGGGGGTTTTTTTTTGTTGTGGTGGGTAAACAACATTTTGCAATTTGTCTATACAAATTAATATCTCCCAATGCATTGTCAATCGAAGCAAATATTATTTTCATTTTCCAGCCACACTCTTGTCATTTTCGTCCATTGTTTGAGCTGCTGCTGCATTGTCATAAATCAGTTTTGCCTGCAACTCACTTTGCACTGAGTTTAAGTGCAAATATTTGTTAAGAATATACATATATACCAGATGCGTATCTGTGAGGGCGTGAGACGACATCAAAAAGTGAGAAATCATTCAGAATCTAGTATATATTTATGTACATGGGGTAAAAGTAGGTAGAATGGAAGTTATATAGAAATTTGAAATGACATAATAGAAAGACGGGGACAATGGACTTAATGAAAGAGCGCGTTCACACTCACAATTAGAAGATGGGAAAATTAAAGGCAAAATTAAATATTTTATTTAAAAACATGTAAGAAGCCCGTTAGCTAAAATTAGAAATTTATATTGAAGTTGTTAAAAAATGCTCCCATGTAAATTTGATTTTATTTGACCAGTTCTTTCACCGATCGCTCCTAAGACAGCTCTAAATAACTTTTTAATGTGGCGCCACACGGACTCTGTAAAGTCCTGCCTGTAGAAAAAAACCTCAGAACTTTTTGGTATGATTTATTTTAAAACTAAGGAATACAGTGGCCACTTTCCAGATATGACAACAACCTTTAAACCTTATGCACTATGAAAAGAAATCGAATTTTTTTAAGTGGTTAATAAAAAAAACATAAAATTCCCTGCCTTAATCGGTTTGCCCTTTAATAAAAAAAAAAACGAGAAGTAGAAGTACATACAATTAATACGTTAAATCTACGAGTGAAGGGTATAAAGACTTAAAAGCTCTTCCAAGCTTATAAAGAAGTGGTACTGCACTTGGATGAAAAGCAAAGCCTAAAATCCACTACCACAATTACTAAACTGGGACATCGTCGATCTATTTGACTTTGGCTATGCCATCAACAGAAGATTCAATTAAGTGGTCTTTCAGTGAAGAATCTTTGGACACCATCCTGCTCGTAAAACTTATTGAAAGATAAAATATATAATAAATGCAATAGTATATAGAATAGCCGATTTAAAATCATGCAATATTATTGAAATAGCCATATCCGTCTGTCTGTCCGTCTGTCTGTCCGTATGAACGAAGAGATCTCAGAGATGGTAAGAGCTAGAGGTTTGAAGTGTATGGAACATATAATTCTTCTACCTGCAGGTAGATCAAGTTTATTTTGGATTTTTGCCACGCCCCCTGCCTCTCCCGCAAATTAAAAAAAAACTTAATAACTCCCACAATTTTGAAGATAGATAGTTCGAACATTCTAGACATATATTCTACTACTCTTTATTTATCGACCCGCCATACATCGTTTTTCGATCAGATGAACGATATAAGAGCTATACGTAAAAGAAAATTCAAAGCAACGACAACAACAACTCCGCAGCGATTGGTACTTACGAGAAAGAGAGAGCGATAGCTTACTGGTAATATCCCAATTGGAATTTGTTTGACGGCATAAGCTAACTGGACTGCGTCGCTTTCAGTTTCCCCCCTCCCTTCTTTCCAATAGATATTTGTGTAAGGAGGCAAAGACCACGTATGAGAGGAGCGATACAATTGAGATGGCCTGCGGTCAGAAATACGTATTCCTAATATAGATACGTTTATGTTAATTGGAAATTATATACAAATTTTATAATTTTACGAGTTATGTACTAGGGTAATTCTACTCATCATTATTTATCGAGCCCCCATACATCGTTTTTCAACCAGATGAACGATAGTCGAAAGAGTTGCCACCCCCAGATTTTGAAAAACCCTTACACTTTAAAGTTATCAGTTACATACAAACAGGTTCAGAGTATATTACAGTCGGGCTTGACCGACTTTCTTACTTGTTAGTTCACGAAATGCGGAGTATATGACCCAACGCGATCCCTCTGCCTGCCCGATAAGTTATAGATAAGTATTGATACTATGAAGTGACGCGCTTAGCCAGCTATTGACGTCAGTTGTGCAGCAGAATCTTCATTAAGATTCCTGACCAATTAAAAAATTCTTTGCAAAAGCAAAAATATCTTTTAAAGGAAAGAGTTGCATACCTTCAGGCGCAGGACAAAAATGCGTGTTATCTGTTTTTGTGCTTTGATTGGCTCTATTGTCTATTGAGCCTTAGCAGCCTTAAATCATATTATGCACTTGCATTTCGTTTGAGTCAAGTCAATACACCCTGAGGGAGTTTTTAAGTTACACATACGCCGCGTTGTACTTTAAATGTTACAACACACACACATATTTACGCAATTAAATTTTGTTGTTTGTGTAAAAAGAAAAAAAACTAACATTTAATAATCTGCTGCTGCTGTCGCCGTAGGCTTAAAACTGATTAAATTGTATGACATTAATTATTTAATGCTAATTAATATGTTTCGTAAAACCACAAAAGTAACAACTACAACTACAACAACAACAACAACCACAACGACAGCTGCTTACTGTTAACTTTTCATAATGAGTTTTGCATTTAATTTCAGTGAAGCATGGCTAAGCTCTGTTGACAGGCGTATAAAGTGTATCTGAGAGATATGAGATACATGTGGCAGAAACAACTATTGAGACAGTCGGTAATTAATTTGTTTTTGTTGACTTGGCAACCGAAATAGGCAGGGGGCGAGGGAGAGGGGTGGTCGTGTGTATGTGTGAGTAATTTGCGGCAAACTCAACAACTTCATCTTTTTGCATATCTTTAGCTTTTGATGCCTAAGGGAATGTTCCCTAAACTGGGTTCTCTTTATATATAAATAAAATATTTTGCCATCTCCAGCTGATTTATGCGGCCCATTAATATTTTAATGTGGAAAAACAAAAAGAGAAGAAAAAAACAACAACTTCTTCTACTTAAAACCCCGGCCATCCATTAGACCTTATCAGGCAGTGACACAGTTAGCCCAGTTACGCACATTTGGCCCTTCTTTTTTCTGTGTTAAGGCTGAACTACAACTGCCGCTGGGCTTTCTAGTCGTAGGATGTGCAAAAATTCAATTATAGCAAATCGCATGCAAATGAGTTTTGGGTTACAAACAGTTAAACAGCCAACAAAAACAACGTTTTCCATTTTCAAATTGCATTTCTTGTTTCTACACTGGCAAAAGTTTTCTCACCTACTTACTGGCGCATTAAGCCTCACACATGCTTTCCCCTCCTCCACCCCTCTCCATAGTTACCCTCGCTGCCATTATTCATTTTCACAATTTTGTTATTCTGCCTGCTATGCAAATTCAATTTACGTTTCTAATTGAATTTAATTTTGTTTTTTTGTGCTTTTTTTTTTTTTTTTTTGGTTGCCAACAAATTAGAAAATACGAAAATATTTTTGCTAGCTAACGTAGTTTTTTAATTAGTTGGCCAAAAACTAAAATAATTGTTTTATTTTATTAATAAAATGGAATAAGCTGAGCAAGTTATTTTGCAGACGTAACCATTAAAATTGAGTGCAGTTGTCATTTTGGGAATAAGTTTTGCTTAGAGTTCGCATTTGGATTTGGCTTTTTAGCTAATGAACACTTAATTTTGTCAAAATTATTATTATTATTAAAGAAAAGACTTTGCACTAGACAGGCGGAAGCTTTGAAATTATTATGAAAATGAATTGCATTTTTATTTGGGTATGTAATAACCCACAGGGCTTTTTTGTAAATTTTCCCGAGCAATTGTTCACTGGCTAATACGACCCATACTGCCCTATTGGAGATTTTGTTTGGTGGAGAGTACGTAGGAATCCATTTAATACTTAACTTAAAGTCCAAAGAAGTGCTGAAATATGTAGGAGCGGGCCCCAGGGAGGACACCCCCCCAACCACCTAAAACTCTTTCTCTAGACAGTTAGCGAGAAATGCAGCTCTTAGCATATTAGAGTCTGAACCCTGACACCTAACCTTACTCAACATTTAAACCACTTTACAGATCACAACGTCATTTCTAAAACTTTATGACGTCTATATTCCTTGAGACACAACTGGGATGACTTACCACATAGTAGAGTAAATGGAAGAATATCTAATAGGTTCATTGATCTAAGCTCAATGACAAAGTAAGAGGAGGAGTTTTTTCCAGCGATCGAAATCTGGACATCTTATTCGGACTTTCTGATCATCGCAAACTCCGACAGAAGACCAAATGTGCTTATCCACCGTGGAAAAAGGCCTGACCAATATATATTAAATAAGATGTGCCTCAGGGATTCTTAAATTAGTGATTTCGGCATCCCAGAATGCAACGGACTCATCTCTACGCCAACAAGGAGTGTTTCGGGTTTCATTTCGGTCTCCGACAATGGTCCGTAAAAGATGTTTTACATTCATAGCCAATAGCTAGTGAAGGTGACCTGATGAGTAATAGTTTTAAGGAAGAAACCGTTTATACTCTGTACCTAAAGCAGTGTCTGGACCTTACGCAGAAGATAGCAGATAGGAGATATGCCGAGGATTTTGAGGATGTTCATGCTAAACTATTAGGATTTTTGGAAAACGGACCTTGAAGGTTTTTATTTATGTATGTTCGAAGTTTATTTACTTGAACTTATTATATTATTTTATTATAGTATTTGTACACTTAATGTTTAATGACACTGGAGTACGCTTAAATTATTTGATAATGGTTTATGTATGGATTAATTAAAATATTCGCTCCAATTATAACAAGTAAATGAATTAAGACAACGATGTGAGCGAAACGAGACCTTCCAGCAGAATGACCATTTCGTCATGTTTTCTACCTACGCGTAAAAATGAAACGCTGCTGCCAACTTGCAGATTAACGTAGTCAGCTAGAGTGGAGAGGTAAAACGGGTGGCCACTGCGTGTTTTTCTAGAGGGCTCTGCTGACTCTCGGATTCCCACATTAATTCTATTTTATTATGATTGAGGTACAGGTCAGTATTGCATCACTTTTGATCATAACCTCATCTCCTGATTTATTTTTCAATAACCTGCAGTCCTGGAATCACAATCATGGCTACCACCACTACACATTTTTACATTACACCGCTTGGGAAAGAAAAATCTGGTAACCGTAAGGCTAAAGTAAGGTCATCAATTCAGCGACTAGTGCAGTTTGGCACAGTCAACAGTGATTGATCGTGTGCGTACTCCACATCAGAGAGTCAACTCTCGGGTCGTGCTCTAAAAGTTCCAAACCATAGATTCTATCTATCAAGCCGTGCGTCAAAGTTTCATACCTGAGGGTATCTTTCAGGTCACCATAGTTTCAAACGCCAGAGTCAGCACTCGGGTCTTGACTCATAGTTATACACGCCAGAGAGTCATCCGTCAGATTTCGTCTCATCGTTTCACTCACTAGTAATCTGTCAGGTTTCATGGTCCTGTATCAAAAGTCATCTTTCAGGTATAATTTCAGTCAAGTAATCCGTATTAGAGGGTCAGCCCTTAGGTGTGGACCAGGTACATAGCATTCCCAGACCTCATTAAGTGGAGACCCATTCTTACAAAAAAGCTATGCAAATGTGAGCCTATACGTCAGCCAATCCAAGGATCTTTGATTAGTCAATCCTGGGTATCAATCGTTCTTAGGCTTAGCCTTCCAAATAGTTGCACCAACCGATCCCTTTACTGCCTCCATTGTGTCTTGGCATTGTAAGATAAATTTACAATAATTGGCCCAGGCCCGACTGAGCTCAGCTTCCTTGCAAAGTTCAAATTGGTAACTTGGTTCAGCTGGTGTATTAAGTTTCATGGATGATAAGCAGCGAAATGATTAGTTGAGCGTCACTTTGTAATTTAAAAATAAAGAAAATTGTCTACCCAATGAAGCCTTAAAGGACATAAAAATATGATTAAACTTAAAATAAAGCAACAAATTCTCACATTTTAATCAAATTTGTATACTTAATTTCGCATTTCTAATTGTTGGGGTATTAAAAGGGGGGGGGCGTGGCATTAACTGTAAGTAATTTGTATATGAGAAGTCATTGAGAGGGGGGAAACTCGGAAAATAGTTGAAATGCTCAAGGCTATTAATTTTGGCTTAGTTGACGCCCCCGCCCCACATCAGAAAGTAAGAGATGAAAGTCACAACTCGCCTGCACGAGCCACGCCCTCACAATTATGCAGCGAGCGTAAGGGGCAGATAGTGGGTGGGGGATGGGGTGAGGGCGTGTGTTTGTATGTGTTTTGGTGTTTGCTTTGTTGTTAAATATTTCGTTTCCGTTGGCATAAAAGTTGGCTGGTGTTTTGGGTGCTTGGTATGCAAAACGAGACGCTGGCAGTGTCAGGCGTTCTCCAGGAACAGGATCCTGCTCTCTCTCTCCACATGGAACAGGAACAACTTATGCCTCAACACTTGTGCCTTGGCACGCACACACTTGGCAAAGTCGAAAATTCAATTTCCTGTTTTCCGCATACTACATACAGCTCCTGCAGCACCCTTTACCCCTTTCCCTATGTCTCTTTTTTTTTTTTGGACCTTTTACGCTTTGCATTGTATTAGATTTGCATTTTGCCTGGTCGCAGCGTGAAGTGAGTTGAGCCAAAGCCACAGGCAAAGATCTTACTGCTCACACACGCGAACCGCTTCCGGTCTGATGCGTGTTTTGTCCTGCTCCAGCCCGGGAAGTTGGCAACGTTTGCCAAAACAATTGTTAGCCCACTTGACGCTAAAGCGTGGACTAGCAGGCGTCGCTGCTGCGGCTGCTGCTGCACTTTTCAATGCACAATTTTTGTATTAGAAATTCATTTCGCTGAGGGTTGGAGGGGCAACTGACACCAGCTGCGAACCGCATGTGGCCCATGCCAAACGGAAGCTTTTGCTATCAGCACGTCTCTGCACTAGGCAAAGAGTTGTCCTACGTTGGCAAAAAAAAAAAGAATTGTCGTGCATTTAAATTTTGTGAAAGAGATAGACACAGAGTGAGTAGGAGAGAGAGAGAGAGATATCTGCCTCACCCCTAACTCAATTTACCCTCAATTTTCCGTATTGTGTGACAAAATTTATGTTCAATTTCCCTGCCAAATCAAAACCAAATTTAAATTAATTTACAGATTATCGGTTTTTCAAGCCAAATAAATCATAAATTTTATAAATAATAAAATAAAATATATATTTGATTTATTAAGTAGTAAAGAGAATATTTGGAAGGAGTTTTTTTAAGTGTATTAACAGCGTTTTATGAGTGTTTTTTAAAAAAATTGTGGAAAGAAAACTATAAGAGCTTTTTTCAATTTTTGTTTTTGTTTAATGTTATTTATTAATTAAATAAAAAAGTAAAAAAAAAAATGTTGGATTTCGAGGGCTGTTCAAAAGTTATCGGCCTGCCAAGTAAGGTCTCAAAAAAAAAAAGGTGTAGAGGTGGTAGCACTGATTCCGGGACTTCAGGATATCGAAATTGAAAACGGTAAATGAGGTTATAATCAGAATTAATGTAATTCTGGCCCGTACCTCAATCATATTTTTCAAAATTTTTTTTAAGAAACTGGCGACCATTTTAAAAAAAATTTCGATTTTTTCAATTTATTTTTTATAGTTTAGTTTTTATTTAAATATATTATTTGTGCCTTTTTCTGGCTAAAAATATGCCTTCTCTTATGCTTACACCATATTCACAAAACTTATCAAATGTCATGAATATGTATGTGCATTTATACATTCTCAGTTGAAGCATTAAAATATTTGCCCTCAAATGTATGCTACACTTTGATCAGCTTTAATTACATATTACACATACGCCACGTGTTTCACATGCTAACCTTTCATAACTAATAAAAATTAAATTAAAAAAAACACTCGCTAATAAATATTTACTTGCTTTTTATGTAAATTCTTAAATTAAATTTAATAAGCAAAGTTTTGACCCCCAAACCTAACAAAGAAAGAAAATTCTTTTTAACGATTTATTGCAAAAAATTCATGCATTTTATGTGTGTGTGTGTGTGCTTAAGTAAACAAGCGAGTAAGGCCCTTGACCAAGTAACCATAAAGCATGAAGCATGCTGCAAATAAGTAAGGCTAGACAGTCTTATGGCCGTGCGGGAATGGTCCAGCGTATCTCTTAGCCATATGAGCTGAAAGCTCTTCCTTCTCCTCCTACAGCTGCTGCTGCTGCTGCTGCTGCTGCACTGGCACTGCCACTGCTTGGCCATGTTTCGTGTTTCATGTTTCGTTACGTTTGCGTTTTGAGTGGGTGGCGCTTGGGTTGGCGTGGCTTGTTGCTAGGGAAGATGGGGGCGACGATGTGGCTGTCGCTCGTAGCAGGAAACATGAAATTTTAATAATGTTTATAATGCCAAAAGGATTTGTTAGTCGACGCTGCACAGTGAACAGTGCATATGGAACACTAGCGAGGGGTGTTTAATACAGTTTGTTAAACAATAAAAGTTCCATTTAAAAATTTTTTTATATTAAAAAATCCTAAAAACAGAAAAGTAATCACAAAAAAATGTTTAACAAAGCAAAAAATGTACGACAGAATTAATCCCTCAACAATTTCAAAGCGAAAGCAGCAACTCAAGAGATTCCTGTTGACATCCGAGCTACACGCTCTGTTAACGCAACTATTTTAGTGACAGTTAAGCGTTTATTTTTAATGCAAGACTGCAACATGGTTGTGCGTGATATCAGGCTGGCAGATGGGTTGGTGTAGGAAAATAAATGAGCTGGGACGTCCAAACTGGGCTAAATTTTCGCTCGAAGAAGGCGAATATGAGGCTGTGTTAGAGCTGCCCAGGGTTATTATTCGATTTCCTCATCTTATCAAAGAAAATTTTATAAAGTATCGATAAATAATAAATATGACTATATAATGGCTCATTTACATTGGCTCATTTGATGACTTCAACTCCCTTTTTATAACTTAAGCACTAATATTCTAGCTAAACTTCTAGAAGTTGTTGAAGTTGAATCAAATTGTAATTGATTTGTTATCTCGGTATAATATTACGATTATATCTCCGGAACATGACAAAAGCCAAAATTTATCGGCTGCCTTAAGTTTTGATTCCTTTGTGATATCTATAACATATATTTAATTGTGAGTAGCTTACTATACTTTAGCTACCTCAATTTAAAATAATGAGTCCTTTATCTTAATTGTATAAAACTTTGAGTCTTTCTTCATTCGAGTTTCAAAAAATTTAATTTTTAAATTTTTTCCATAATTTAAAGAATAAGCCATTAAGTACGTTTTTTCCCGAAATAATAAATATATTTTTTTTTTTTTCAAATATTTTTGCCATCCACTTTAGCAATTGAAAAATAAAGTTAAACACGAATGTTGCAATCTTTTTAATCTTAATATTTATAAATCTTTTGGATGCCTTTTTAGTGAATTAATTAAATTAGAAAACATTAAGATCTTTTAATTTAAAATTTACGATAAAAAGATTTTTTTTTTTGCAATTAACGGAGAATTTGTAAAAAAAAAAAATTTTTGTGTGAAGCCATCGTGATAAGTGCTTAATTTAAAAAAGAATGATGCTTTTCGATAGCAGAGATCCGAAATAAGGTAAACATATTAAAAGTTGGTCATATCGATACACTGAAATTATACTTTCATCCGACTGAAATTGGGAAAAGAGAGCAAAAAATTATTCTGCATTTTTGGTTCCGTAGATTTTCTTGATTTAAAAAAGAAGAAACTTGTTTGGGAGAAAGACAAAATATGACCGGGAAATCGGCATGTCTGATCTGGAAAAAGAAAATTACTATTGGAGCGCGTGAAGTTTCAAAAGAAAATGGCTGTTAAGAATGAGCAAAGGAGAAAGCAGAGGGCATAGCAAAAAAACACTAAAATGGAAAATGGGTTTAAAAGAATCGACAAATAATTTTGCGATTTTCCTTAGCGGCATCTTACAAATTTTTATACAACTTTCATTCTCTTAACTAGACGTTTTAAAATCATGTGAATTTAAGTCATCACTATTTTGCGCCGTAAATAATATTATGCAAAATGGCAAAACGAACATCTAGGCTCTTGCTTCTTCCAAACTGTTGTCGTCTTTTTTCATCAATTAAAATTTTTTCAAACAGCCAAATCGCTTCTTCAATAATGCGATGCCATGTTCGATGCGAATCCAATAGCTGCTAAACTAGCGTTTAAAGGACTTTATCGAGCTTGATGTTACCTCGTTCAAGCTAGATCGAAACGAAGTAATTACTTGTTGTGTAAGTTTTTATGTGCTGTCTCCTGCTTTCCATTGTAAGTTATGAAAAAACTAGTTTTTATAAATTCCAGGCCAACCAACAACCATTTGCCGAATAATTTTATTTCGGTCACAAGTTACTTGGAGTTTCAAGCTGTACTGCTATTCTCTTGAGTAGTATTTATTTCCAATCGATGTTGTCCCTGCATTCAGGCAACTTATCTACTCCCTAGTCAGCAAGAGCTTTACGCTAGACAGAATTTGGCCAACCGATATTTCTTGGAGCCAACGCTAATGTGGCTTTAAACAACCTCCGTGTTACTCTCTCTATAGTGCAGCCATCACCGATTTTATAGAAAGCTGCAGTTTTTACAATGGTTGCTACTTCGCCGTTAGATTCGAGTCAAAAAGCACATGAAGCCAGTAAAAAGCAAATTATTTTTCGTTGAGTCCCAAAATAATATTAAAGCTCTCCCAGTTAACCCTTATGAATTGTTTAAAAGTTTCATTCAGCCAAATTTAGTAGCACTTGATTGGTAAATTGGGTGCATATGGGGACAGAATGCTTAACGTTTGGGATTCCATATCTGCACAGTTCACAAAGAATGTTGTATATGACAAATTCTTCCACAAATGCGAAAGTGCATAAGGGATTTTTAAGTGACCATGCGGAAATAATTAATTGAACTCACCTTTGTAAAGTAATCTACACCCAGAGAAATCTAGCACGATTAGGCAAGACTGAAATCGGCTTCAGTTTGGTTTTTTTCGTCTTGAATTTTCAAAGAAGAAATCTGCTTGAAATCGAGAAGACTTGTGCGCTCGATTTGAGTTTGGTAGCAAGAGAGGTGAGGCGTTCAAAACGAGAGCATTTCGTTCATTCGCTCACTGGCAACTTTGTTTCTAAAATGCTTACATTCAAGAAGATCTATTCTTGAATTGGAGAATAAATCATGCTTGAAATGAAGCCGACTAAATTTAAAACCGAGCAGATCGAGCTTCAAAATTCGTGCTTAATTTCAGTATATTCTTTTGGATCCAAGAAAGATTCTGTCTTGCCGAACTTCTGACACGAAATCTGCTTGATATCAAGCACGATGTTTTTTATACTTTCAATCGGTTTTTAAATGATTTTTTCCATATGACAATTTTTTTTGGGTTGTCAATTGGAAAGCGTGAACTGATATGTCAAAAGTGTTGACTCTTAAGATGGGGTCAAAAGACATGTCGTTCTTTTGGCGAAATGATGGGAAAGACTTTAAATGATATACTTATAAGAAAAAACAAAGCCGTTGAAGAAGATAAAGCTTAAAACTATCAAAACTTTTATATTTATTCATCGCATTATTAAACTTATTTCCAATTGTTTTTTTTGACTTTTTTCTTTGGTTTTATTTCTAATCTGTGCTCTTGAGCTTTTCCTTCTCAAAAATAAATATTAACATATGAACCAAACAAAGATAACATGGTTCTTGTAGTCTTGCATTTTTGATTCTCTTTCACTTCTCATTTAAATTTATTCAGAGCTTATATTCTTAATTTGACATTGTCTCCTTATTGAGCTTTCCGTTGAAAATCCCAATCTCTTGTGCCAAAATTTAATGCTTACAAGACAAGAAATTTCAGTGAAGTTTGACTTGACACTTTTTTTTATACTTTTTCTGCTAACGCATTTTTATTTGTATTTTCTCTAATGGCCTAATAGACCAACATTTATTTTCTAGCCATATCTCTATGATGTGCAATGTTTGCATGCCTTCTTTTCTATTCTTGTTTTTAAATATCTCAATTAATGTCAATTTGATAATTTTTCTCTCCTACACCAGCTTTGCTCTTATCCCACTTTTCTTTTTTCCCATTGTGCAACTTTCTTGACCCGCCCTCGCTGATACACAAGTGTGTCGGTATGCAAGTGGAGATGTGTTTACTTGAACGTACATTGCCATTAAGCGTGGTCGTTGCTGTTTCCTACGCCACGGCCTCCGCCTCCGTCTCCGCCTCCGTTCTCCGCTCTCCGCTGCTGGCACAGCAATGACATATTGCTCTGCACAAATCCGCAAACAAACTTTATATGAGTGCCAAAGGATAAGAACAAACAAGCTGCGCTTGCAGCAGCGTCATTGACATATATATTTTTGAGCTGAGCATAGCACATGGACGAATTGTTGGCTGACCCAACCTGGCACATTGAAGCCACTTGTCAAACTGACCCAGCGTTAAGTCAACAAGCCTATACAAGAAGCTCGCCAGCCCGCCAGCCCGCCCACCCACTGCCACTTTTGATATTGAAAGCGAAGCGAGTGACGCGAGGGACAGAGGCAAAAGGGAAATGTTGGTCAGTCAATGAACCGCATGATTTTAATGTCGCTGTAGCCCAAACATTTGGTTTCTGGTTGTAATATTAACTCCCAAAGGTATTATTAAAGCCTCGCTGAACAGATGATGCAAATCTTAACGCTTTGTGCTTTGACCCGATGGCCTCAAGTGGAAAACTTTGTGTTTGCCTTTGTAGGTTAATTTCATTTTATGATATTTGATATTAGAAAATTTAATTAGGCAATTGCCGGGAAAAGATATTTGACTCTGGAAACAAAATGGTTGTCTAGCTTCGCATAACACAAGGAGACACTTTATTTTGGATTACTTAGGTAAATTTATATGTTTGGAAATAAATATATATAAATTTTAAATTTTCTGGCTTTAAAGCAAAGGCAAGTTTAGTTGGTTGTTCTACGAAAATCTAAAAAAATTTGGAACCGAAATCGAGCCTTGATTCGAGCTCTGAATCTGAAAAAAATGAAAGCACCATCGCACACGCTTGTTGCCACTCGTCTTTTATTACCCTAAACTTTCAGTTAGTTAATTTTTTGTAAGTTATCATTTTGTGCACCGACTCTAAAGGCTTCGAATGACAAAAGAGAATAACATTTCGCTGGCATACACAAATTACCCCATTGAACATTACACAAAAGCTGCTGCTGCCATTTGATGCGACTCGTTTCACTATTCCTCTGCATTTGTTGTTGGTGTTGTTAACCAGGCATCTAATCAACCAAATTTAGTGTCATTTGAGCTCAGCGTGTGCGTGCCACATGTAAAGAAGGAAAAAAAAAAAAACATCGCAGCAGCATTTTAGCATTTTGCGAGTATCAGTGACATCGCTGCGGGTGTCATCAATTTGAGTTTGCCAGCCCTTACCCCCCAGTTCTTCACTGATTTGCGCTGATTTTGCAGCGGCTGTCAGTGCAAAAAAAAAAAGAACCATCAAATCCATCAACGGGTTGAAATTGCAACATTCAACGCTGAACGACACACACAAAAAAAATGAAGCCAAAGGACAACATGCTGCTGCTGCTGCTGCTGATGCTGAGGCTGATCCTGATGGGTATGCTGATGACGCTGCCACCCGTTGAGGCTGCTGCGTGACACGAATCCCAGAGTCAGAAGCAACCAGACCGGTGTCCAAAGTAGATGCCGCTTAAAAATTTAAATTGTATTTGCGGGCGACGCGGAGAGACTCTCAGGCAGGCAGGCAGGCAGCCAGCCAGGCAGGTGGTGCCTCGCACACAACTAAATCATGGCACCGAAGTGAAAATGAGGACAGTCAGGGGAACGACTAGTCGAGCACTTCGGGGAGTTTTCAATATAATAACACAAGCTTGAGGCTATTTAGTTGCAGATTTATTTAATTATTCGGATGGTCTTAACCACATAAGGTTCACTTGGTAAAAAAAGTAAAATATTATGTACTTAACTTAAGTAAAAATTATGTTAATATTAGAATTTGAAAAAATACTCAAAATCTAAACTAAAATATGATACGTTCAGCGTAGATTTAAAATAATTTACTTACCGTGAGAAATGTCGCGGTTGGCCAGTTTTCGATTGTTTGGAAAACAGTGTTGAAAAACAATGTTGCAAGCAGTGTTGGAAAATATTTTATGAAAAATAGTGTGGTAAAATAATGGTAATTAGTATTTGAAAAAGGAATGAAAAAAATTGTTGAACACAGTCTTGGGAAACAGTATTGGAAAATAAATTTTTTTAGAAAACAGTCTTAAAAACAATGTAGAAAATATTGTTGGAAACATTGCAAAATAGTGTTGGAAACAGTGTTGGTAAAAAGTGTTTATCAGAAGGTTTGGAATACAGTATTGAAATCACTGTTAGGAAACAGTGTTAATAAACAGTTTTGGAAAACAGTGTACGAAAAAAATATTTAAAACAATGTTGAAAACAGTGTTGGAAACATTGTTGAAAAAATAGTGCTTGGAAAAACAGTATTAATAAATAGTGCGTGAAAAGAAGTGTTGATTAATAGTGCTTGGAAAATGGTTAGGAAAGTTAGTTAGTTGGTCGTTGGATTATATAGTGCACTGCGACTAGTATTGATCTATTGTGCCCCACGCTAAGTTTACAACTCCCCTATTTCTAAGCAAACAAATAACATTGTTTAAGGACACCCGGCTTCAGTTCTTGCATCAGCTGTATTTTGTATGGTTTCACACCGTGCTCCTTAAGTAAAATCATCTTGTGTCCAACCAAAGTGCCAGGAATTCTAAGGTTGGATAACGAAATGCGTCCTACTTAGGACACTCGATAACTTGTTCGATTTTAAAATAGCTTTAAGATGCTTAATTAAACTTATTTCTAATACAGTTGGGATGTAGGCTATGTTTTTTTCAAGACTGTTAAATATACGCCTTGCCAGAGCATCGCATTGGTTAGGAAAACAGTGTTGAAAAACTGTGTTGGAAAACAGTGATGAATACAGTGTTGAATACCGCGTTGAATACAGCGTTTACAGAAATCTTGTATACAGTGTTGGGAAACAATGTAGAAGCCAGTGTTGGATAATAGTGCTTAGAAAAACAGTGTTGGAAAATAGTGCTTAGAAAATGGTTTGGAAAACAGTGTTGGTAAACAGTATTGGAAAACAGTGTTGAATACAGTGTTGAAAACAGTATTAAATACAGTTTTTTATAGTATTAAAATCTGAGTTTGGAAACAATCTTGTATACAGGGTTGGAAAATAATGTTGAGAAACACTGTTGGTAAATAGTATTGGAAAACAGTGTTGAACACAGTGTTAGAAAATATTTTTGGAAAACAGTGTCGTAAAATAATGTTGAAAAACAGTGTTGGTGAATAGCGTTTAAAATAGGTATGGAATATTTTGATGAACACAGTGTTGTGAAACAGTGATAGTAAAAAGTTTTGAAAAACTGTGTTGGAAAACAGTGTTAGAAAACATTGTTAAAAACAGTGTAGGAAAATAATGCTTGGAAAAACAGTGTTGGAAAATAGTGTTGGTGTTGGAAAACAGTGTTGCTAAATAGCGTTGGAAAACAGTGTTGGTAAGTAGGGTTTAAAAAACTAAGGAAAACATTTTAAACACTGTGTTGCAAAAAATTGCTTGGAAAACAGTGTTGGAAAATTGTGTTTGGGGAAAAGGTTTGGAAAACAGTGTTGGAAATCATTGTTGGAATACAGTGTTGAATACAGAGTTTGGAAACAATGTTGTAGAAAGTGCTGGGAAAAAGTATTGGTAAATAGTGTTGGCAAATAGCGTTAGAAAATAGTGTTGGAAACCACCCCAATGGTCAAAGGTCAAGTGGTCTACAACTTACTACTGCTTAGTTTAATTAAGATGCCTCGGTAGGCCAGACGATTGCTTAGAGTGTATGAAGTGTCAAAGTGAGCGTCATGCGTTACGCGTTATGCGTTATTTTGAAATCGAATAATTCCCCTAACATTTTTTCGCATCACAAATTTTCTGTAGCTCTTACCAATGCCTTCTGGCAATTAACCAGGAATTTGTTGTGTGTGTGTGTGGCTTGGACTTTGTTATCTGATGCCACAAATTGAATATTTTCCAAAAAGTGAAAACTAATTTCTTTTTATTTAAAAGAAAAGTCTTTCAGCTTCACTTTGCATACCCTTCACTCAATTCGAACTACCCCAAACGAAACTTAACGAGTCACCAGTGATACTTCCACCTATTCAATCCTCTTCCTTTCTGCCTTTTTCCATTTATTTTCCTATTTTTTTTTTTGCTTCTCATGTAAAAAATGGCACATAAAAATTGCAAAAGCCGTTGCGTTGGTGGTTGGTTAGATTTTGGTTTCCGTTTTTCGGTCTCTAAAAATTCAATCGTACATTCTGCTTTTTTGCAAACCTGAAACTGGCACACCTGCTGATGATGAGTAAATCTTAAGTGCAATAAAGAACGGAGACGCCGCAACAACGACAACAACCCAAAAGTACGTGCAGCTGAACCCGACACACAGCCCAGGGGTCGGGGGACAGGGGACAGGCGAAGGCGAAGAGACTAAACCGGGCGTACACTTACTTAGCGGGATTTCTGGTCGTGTTCAAAGTTTTGCCTTTCTTTTAAGAAGTAGTACATACATCCGCCATAGGTACATAGAGTTATAGGTAAGCAGGTATATATATAGAAGAAGAGGAGGAGGGATTTTTTTTTGTTTTTGTTTAAAGCGTAAATTTTGCAAAAATGAAAACTTTTTTCAAGCGCCTACGTGACGCTTCTCTCTCTCTCTCTCACTCACTCTCGCCAGGTATAAAACTAGTTGGCTGGATTCACGGCACAAAAGTTACACGCTAAAACTCGAGTCGCAAGTGTTAAGTGCGTTTGGGTTAGCTTAGTGCGGTGGAAGGAGTGACGGAGGGGGGAGGGGGATGGAAGCTAGTTAGCAAAAAGCCTGTGTGCCGCAGCTGAACTTTTAAGATGCCAAGAAAATTGCAAAGCCATTGCATAGAAGAAGTTTGCTGTAACAATGACCCGAGGAGTTTTTACCCCAACTCCTGCCGCTCCTTCTGCTCCTGCTGCTAACACCGTCAACTATTTAAAAGGCTTTTGCCTAAGTTTCACGCAGAAAGCAGGTCGTTCGCGCGAATTGTTGCAGTTTAATGGAAAGGTCAAACAGCTTTCAACACTATTTTGGTTGAAGGGCTTTACGGGCAACGATTGTTGGACTGTGAACAGGATAAAGCGAATTTTTGGGCATTAAAAATATTCAATTATTTACTTTTTAATAGAAAGCATCTGAAGTCCCAGAGGAGATGCGTTCAGTGGATAACTCGATGGGTAGAAAGTAAAAGTAATAACAAATAATAAATCAAAGTGCTTAAAAAAAATGTCGCATTAACTTAAATCATTAATAAGTTTGTATAGTTCCCTAATCGAATTAGGACAAAATATAAATGACAAAAACAGGAAAACTAAAATTAGGAAGCAAATATTTAGAAAAACAATGAGGAAAAGTATAATAAGAAAATATCCAAAACGATGAAAATTGAAACGGGATTTTAAAATTATCCAGATAATTGTTACGCATAGAAGGAAGCGTCTCTTCTCACTTCGGGGTTCGAACCCGCTAAATTTTGTTTGCCCACAAAACATGTTTTAAATTGTTAAAAATAATCACTTTAACTAACTTTTGGATGCAATTGCAAAAAATCCAGATGTGATGAAGCATGATAATATAAATATATACACAATTCAAAAATCAGCTCTTTGTGTAATTATATACTATGTTTATGCTTATAAAAAATTATGCTTTTGTTCCTCAAAGTATGCAACTTTATTTTCCTCAATTATTGTTTTTGAACGAGATAATTTAAAGTCAGTTATGGCAGCATCTTACACAATCTACATTGTGCATTCAGTCAAAGTTATACAAAAATAATAAGTGTTAAGGCTACAAAAAATTAATATTTTCCTTAATTATTTATACTCAAAGGCATAGCATACTTTGAAGGGCAAAAATCATGATTTTTTTATTTGTGTATAAAGAGCGAATAAATCGCGACTCGTAACACTTAGGTCAAGAAGAATATGACACAAAATGGTAGGGTATTCGTTTTGGCCAACAATTTGTAAGCCCAACCCTTTTTGACACTGCTCTGCTTCAGGTTCGGCCTTGGGGACTTTGAAAGACGATCTTAGCGCTAACGACTATCGAAAATGACTTATATAAAAATTGAGCACATAAAAGGACTGGAGTTGTAAATTTTGAGACCGTTGCGAAAGAATACCGAGGTTGCGGGTTTCAGTATCTTGTGGATGTCCGCTTCCAGTTTGGCGGAGTATTGCTAAGCTCAAAACTGTTGTTATTGTTAAACTAGCATATAACCCGGCGCGCTTCGCTTCGCCACCATCAGTATAGCCGCCAAAATGATGAAAAAAAAAACGTTTGGCAAGGATCCCACCCCCGCCCCCCATTTTCCGACCTTCAGAAATGAGAAAATTATTTTCCAGCTATTTGGCCCATTTATTTACCACCACCGGGACCCATTATCCGACCTTGAGGGTGAGTATGCGCAAAGCTAAAAACTTTATCCTATTTAATTGGCCCATAGAGCTTTCAAACCAAATTTAACACATATCGGCTAAAAATCCACCCCGCACCCATATTCCGTCCTTTGCAGTGAACTTCCCGAAATTAAAATACACGTGTTTCCATTTATTCTGACCCTAGAGCTTACAAAACGAATTTTATTCAGATCGGCTCACAAATAGCCATTGTCACTGAACCGAAATACACCCGCCATTATTCTTGCCTGTGGCCGGAAATTCCACCACCGAGAAATCAAATGTCTAATTAATTTCTATAATGTGTTCACAAACCGATTTTGAAGCCAATCGGATTAAAAATTGGTTTTACCATATAGAATTTTCCAGGCATTTCCCCACTCTTGGGGCGAATTTTCCAAAATCGGAAAATCTCATGTCAACTTTTTTTGTATACTATCGCTACAAACCGAGTTTGAAGTCAATCGGATGAAAAATAGTGTTTTCCATATTGAATTTTCCAGCCATTTTCCTTGTGGGTGGATTTTCCACAATCGAAAAATCACATGTCTTATTATTTTGCATACTATGTTTGCAAACCGAATTTGAAGTAAATCGGATGAAAAATAAGATTTTACCATATAGAATTTTCCGGGAATTTCCCGACTTTTCCGTCGGTTTTTCCAAAAAGAAAATCTTATGTCTAATTTTTTTGAATCCGAGTTTGAAGTCAATCTCAAAATAGTTTTTCCATATAGTTTTTTCGGAGGATTTTCCAACATCGGAAAATCTCAAGTCTAATTATTCTGCTTACCATCCTCACAAACCGAGTTTGAAGTCAATCGGATGAAAAATAGTTTTTTCCATGAAGAATTTTCCGGCCATTTTCCTTGTGGGCGGATTTTCCGGAATCGGGGAAACAGGTGTCCAATTATTTCGCTTACTTTAGTTACAAACCAAATTTCAAGTCAATCGGATGAAAAACAAAATTTTCCCCATAGTAGCTTTTCCGGGAGTTTTCCACCCCTTAGGGTTGAAATTTTCCAAAACCCCGCCTTAGTGCTCACTTTCAACTCATAAGGAAACTTCTGTGAAAATTTCAGCTTTCTATCTCTTACCGTTCAGGCTCTGCGTTGATTGCCAATGAATCAGTCAGTCAGTCAGTCAGGACAAACTCTTTTATATGTAGAGAGATGTATAACATTTTGTAACCAAGTGTTGTCATAAAAATCATTAAAAATTCAGATTTTTAAACCAAAACTTTTGTAAAATATTAAATGTCAGCACTAAAGTTACTCTAATTCTCTTAAAAAAATGCAGCAAGCTAACAAAAATTTGTCCAAAAAAAATGCTAAAAACTCTCCCCTATCTAGCTAGCTCTCTCTACCCCACTCTTACTCTCTCCCTCACTCCCTGACAACACACAGAAGTCAAAAAGTTACAAATTTACGCTTGTAAATTGCTTTAAAAACTTCTCTCCGGGTGCTGCTATCTGCTGTAACAATTTTGCTAATTAACTCAACGCTCAAGTTTTTTGGGGTAAAATCGACGTACCGCCCCTCCACTCAGCGCATTGTCGTCTGTCGCTAATTTTCCTAATCAAAGTGCGCGCGGGAGGGTTTCGATTTTATGAAATGGAAAACATGAAGGGAAATTTTAGAAAAGGAATCCATTGCAAACAATAATAACAACAAATGTAAATGTTGAACTTTGTTAATAGGAAAGCGTAGGAAATGAGTTTTTGGGGCTGATAATTAGCCGCGTTGTTTAAGGCAAACAAAAAAACAGCACGTGCCCCAAAAAAAAGTCCACAATGTCGCAGCATAGCCGCAAGAACAACAACATCGCGGCTACAGGGAAATAGGGGTGCAAAAAAAAAAAAAAAGGAACAAAAACTAATAACCAAAAATTGGGCAGAGACTCGCCTTTCTGGCCAAAAACTCATAAAATTCAAGCCATTGAGTTTTTGAAATCGCTTCAAGCTTCATTTCGATTGCCTTTTTCCCTTTTTTTTTTGCGTACTGTTTGTTGTTTTTGTGTGGCGGGACCCACTCAGTTATCGCCTGGCCTCTTGACTTTTTGTCTCTACCAACCCTGCCCCCAGCCCCTGCTCCAGCCCCTGCCCCGGCTCCTGCTCGTTGTTTGGCCATTTAAATTCGTTACGTTTCGATTGCCGTGAATATGCAGTGAACTTTATGAAATTTATAGTTTAATCTGATAGATAGGAAATTGCTTTGTTTTGCAAAAAGGCACACAGAAATGATCTTGGTGAGAGGAAGGGGGGAGGAAACTTGGCAAAATATGAATAAGAGCTTGTGGGTGGGTAGGTGTGGGATTTAAAGCTTTCGCCCCGAGTCGATAAATAGATAAGACAGCAAAAATTTATGTAAGTAAAGCAAAACATTTGCGAAGGGATATGTAGGAAGTAATTGCTTTTGTGCAGTTTTGTAATAACCAGAGGGTGAGATTTACTTCAGTTGAGCCTTTGTTTGAGTACTCGTAGGAGTTTTCATAATTTTTACAAACCAAACGGATGCTTTGTTTAAAACGAAGAACTTTAGTATGAAATTATCTGGGTAACTAACTATTATTCTTTTCTCCATACACTTTCGTTAACTGGCTTAGGTTTTCCGTTTTAAAAGAACAAAACATACATCTTATATGCTTATTATGAAATGAAAAGATTAACCTGGAACTGCATGATAAAACAAAGAGACTTAAAAGTTGGGAGGGAAGAGTCATGTCATCGTCTATCCTAGAGTAAGCAGGAAAAACTAGACTGAGGATAAGATTTCGTGACTAAAGCCCCATACGGACCTGCGAAGTAACGAGAAGTTTCATATGTACAATATTTGTGAAAAGAAGAAGCAGAAGAAATGCTTCCTTTACCCTTTACATTGTGCCCATACGAAGCTGAGATGTACTGTTGCGCCTGACGGCACATGAATGGATCCTATGTTAACAGCCTGTGGAAATCAAGTTACTTCAAACAACTGAAATTAAATTTAAGACGAAATATCGAAGTCTTAATACAGTCGCAAATGCTCGTTTTAAAAAGGGTTTGAATTACTTGATAAAAATAGCAAAAAGTTACAAATTTGACGAAGGGCTGATTTCTCATCTTCTAAATAGGTGCTATGTGTCAGATAAACGTAAAAAAAGTAAGTTTATGTGACAGATAGTGCAATGTAGGAGATGAGAAATCGTCCCTTAATCATACACTGCTTTAAATGATAAAAAATACAAAAAGTCGTAGCAAAGTTTGATCATGCAAAATGAATAGTCGACATTGCATTTGCTTGGTGTGTAGCATATCAAAACAGTTTTTATTCCAAAGTTGTTGATGGTCAGCAAGGCTTGACGAGAAGTTGCTTATCTATATCAAAACAACAGCAATCGATTAATGTGACCAAAGCGCTGGTAATTGAAAATACCTTGAAATTCAAGATTTGGTGTAATTTCTTAATAAATCTGGCCACACTAGACTTACGTTCCACCTTGACGTAATAAATACCGAAATAATTACATGCTTCGCAGGTCCGTAAAGGGCTTAATGCAATAATTTATAAGTCTTTCCTCATTTGATGATAAATAAATATAAGCAAGGCTGCAAACGGGTTCGGAACTGAACTCCAGAAATCAGAAAATTCTTCGAAAATTGTGTAAGGACAGGTCTTAAAAAAGAAGTCTAAGCGACTACCATACAATCAATTTTAGCAACCCAGGTACCAGTTCAACGAGCATCTTCAACATCTAAGAGCTAGACAAACATCAAAAGGAAGATATAATGCCCATAATGCCCTACTTAAGCTATGTTGGGTTAGGTTGGATTATAGAGGTTCACCCAGCACGCTTAGGCCTTAAAAATTTGGCCCCTTGTTATGTGGCATTCCTTACTGTCCATTCCCCTTTCGCTTCAGTTCAAAATGTGTCTGAAAAGTGCGATTAACTATATTTTGGAGGCTCGGATGAAACCAGATATATAGGTCTAGGCGTAGTTTCAGCTGTTTCAGATTATTATAGCTAGATCAGAGACGTCTATTAGAAAATGAGATCCGAAATATTTTTGTCATCGTTGGATTAAGGCAGAAACAGTTGAAGTGGGAGACGAACTTTCTATTCCTTGTCCGTCGTCGCGACCTTTAGTCTCCATGGATTTGTTTGAGCATCGAACCTACACGTTGCCATAGGCATACCTGCGTTCTGCCTGTCTGCTTCGTAGTTGTCTCGATGTCCCGGTGTTCTGGTGGATTTTGGACTACTTTAACATCTCTGAAAAGATTTGTTGCAATCATTTACTTATATAGAAATTCCAGGATATCGAGTCAAGCTGTCAGATAAAATTATAATTTTACTTTAGGTGTGTATTGAGTGCTTCCTTATTTGAGACTTAAACTAAGCAATTGTTAAAAATGAATTTTTTTTTTTTAATCCAAGTGAAACGTTTGAACAAGTCTAGAAAAACTATTCTTTTTTGTTTTAGGTAAAGCAATGTTTGATCGAAAACTTGTGGCTCAGGGGTTGCAGAAATCGGTCAGCGAACCGAACCTATAGATTTCTTCTTCAGCTTCGAACTCCCGAACCGAGCCTTATATAAAATGATGGAGGTTTGCAGCCTTGAATATAAGAATTGGCGGTTACAAAAAAAAAGGAAATCAAGAATCAAGTTAAGGGACAATCCGTGCTTTGAACCTGTGGTAGCTCTAAAGAAGGGAGACGTAATCCTAAATGAATTACATTGTCAAGCGACACTTAAACCAATTTTAAAATTCACCTGACGAGACGGGCATTATTTGTGATCCAAAAATTTGGTAGTAGGATGGGAATTAATTTTTATTATCCGCGTCGATCGTTAATACCGCAAATATAATACTCTAGTGCAGGGAATAATTCCGGACCATTTAAGCGAAATGAACCTTCTTCACAAAACGAGCTAGTTTTAATGAAGCAATTAAAGTTGAGCACGCGCTGATTCCGGCTGTATGGTCAGTAGATGGGAATGGGTTCTTATTGGTATTAACTTTAGGTTTGGGATTTTGTTTTGGGATTATATAATAATAATAATGTCAGAGCAGGACATTTTCCCCTATTTGCATTGTTTGCTTAAACTCTCGGTTGCTTGGGCGGGAGGTGGGCTGCTATTTTGCCTAAGGTTCAGGTGTCTTTGGCTTGGAATTTTGAAAAAAACTCGTTTAACCCTTGAGATTATAATTTATTTGTTTACAAAGAATTTAGATAAATGTCCAAAAATATTAACAATTAATTTAGATAGTTTCAGTGTGATATGCATGTGTTGTTTCTGGGGAAACAACATTTTAAAAAATAAGAATTATGAATTAAAAATTGATCAAAAGATATAAAGTCAAGGTGAGGTGAGGAACGTCAAATGTCGATTGTCAGACTATTGTGTAAGACTACGAATGGGTTTCGGTGGGACCAACGGACGCACAGGAATACGAGAAGCGCCACGTAGTTGCATCTCAGCTGCAAGTGGATCAGGCATTAGGGTGGTTGGCTTCAAAGCTGGACCAATCACATGTACGGACAACTCCTTTTTACGATTATGTACATCATTTGATTTATATTCAACATCGAGATTGTCTTCTTCGCACACCGTGATCATAGTTTGCACCGCAATGGTACGTTTACCATCCTCAATAATTGGTTCCTCCCGAGTCCATGCATTCTCCACATATAATTTATATTTATAATAGGGAACCTCGTCCCCGTCATATTCCAACTCATAGGAATTGTAAATTCCGCTATCCGATTCAAATTCAATAGCATCTGGAAAAGGCTCTTGTGGATTTTGGTCCATTCTCATTTGGGACTCGGCTAACAGTGTAACCATTGCGCGCAAAATCCGAAGTTTATGTTGTCGTTCTTCTTCCAATTCCTCTTCCGCTTGTAGTTCCCTCTCGATCTAGATTTTTATATTTTTAACAAGTTTTCATTTAATCCACTACGCTTACTCACCCTGTTGCGCTTCCATATTAGAAATAAGCGAGAGCAAAGGAAACAGTTGACCACAATGGTAAACAGAATCCAACCGTACATATGACACGGTCGAGTGATCAAATCCATTGTAATGCCCCATTGTTTGAGCCTTGAACCAAGGCAAAGTCCTTCGCAATTTTCCTTTTTTAATGAAAAATTCAAACATTTTGAATAAATATTTTTGTACTTTTTTTTCACGTTGTTGCTTGCTTGACTTCCAGAATTATAATGAAACAAAATCGTTTGTTCAGTTGAGCACATTCCCAACTTTTTGTTAGATCGTTTTGGCATGGCCTACTAAAATATAACTTTTTAATAGGTATAAAAAAGGAATGCTGTTTTATAAACTTTTCTCCCAAAATTTTTTTTAATTGCATACAACAATGGTGAGCAGCCTTTTATAAGCGAAAAGCGCTATCAAATTAATAAATTCGGCCATAAGCAGCACTTCACATTTAAAAGTTATCAATAGAAAGTAAATATTGCATATTTTTAATATAGAATTTAATCCTAGTAGGCCAGGGTAAATACTATTTTGAGCGTTTTTCATTAACACATTCACCCTGACCTACTTGGTTCTAATATTTTTTGTATAAAGTTTTTCTTGAATAATAACACAATAAGGCAACAACTAAAAAACAATGAATTTTTAAATAATGAATTATGCAACTTACTTTCAATATATTATAATTTTGGAAAATTATCATGTAAAGTCGGAAAATAAGCTCTTAACCAATTGTAGCAGTTTCCGAAAATTTTTTGAATTTTCCAATACTTTAAGATCACGTTGTTGAGAAACTAAAAAGTCGCATACAAAAGTTCTTAAGCCATATTCCCACGTTGGGGGTAATATTTTCTAAATTTCAACGACACGATTTCCGATCGAATCAAAAAAAAAAAAAAAAGATTTTAACAATATGTAGAGCTTTGAAATTTAAATTTGGTACTTAAAGAATAAAAAACAATACACTGTCATACATAAGTTTCCGCAAATTTTCAGACTTTTGGGGAAGATTTCTTAAGCTGTGCCTTTGGCTCTGAGCTAAGACGCATGGGCTCATTATCTTGCTCAGCAAAAGTCAAAAGAAAGAAGGGTAAAAATCCTTTTATTTTTTTCGAAATATACAGTTGTTTTAATCAGGGAATCAAACCGAATCGAATTTCGTTTCCGATACCGGTTCTGGTACGTACCAAAACTAATGTTTCGGTAAAAGGTTCTTTTTAGGTTCTTGTTTATTTCGGTATTCGGTTCCGTAGCGGTACCTTGGTTTTTATTTCGGTATACCGGTGTGTACCGGTATAATTTAAAAATCCTTTAAGCCGAATATATAATAGAACCAGTGGCAACCTACACAACAGAATGTAGTTATAAAGAAGGAAAATTAAAAATAATAAATTTAACCCCCCCAAAACAGATGTCCTAAGAATACTTGTGTAACTGGAAGAGCAAGGAGAACTTTTGATATCTGATGAAATGTTAAATACACTGTATGAAATAACTTTACCGATCACAATTTAACTCTGCTGTGAGGTTAAGCCCATTTGGTCCAATTATTAATTCGTTTCGTTTGTAAATGCAAAAATAATGGATATATTAATATTTGGAAATTATTGAACAAAAATAGATACAAACAAATAAGATGGAACTGTTATTTTTATTGAAAATTTTAGTATATACTAGATGGGCCCTTAACCTAACATTTGAAAGTTTTTGCTAACGTTTGCCCTGCGTTTTACCCCTGATTAAAGGAATAAAACTGAGATAAGAAAAAAAACTTAGAACCGAAACTTTACCGGTACAATGTTTCGGTTCTTTTCGGTCATTTCGGTTCCAAAAATAAAGGTTCCGAAATACCGGTTCCCAAAAAATAAATAATAACGGTTGCGGTTGCGGTTACGGTTCCGGTTCTGAGTTTCAATCGGTTCTTTTCGGTATACGGTTCCGGTTTGGGTTCCGGTTTGAAACTCTGGTTTTAATAAAGCGCTTTTGACGTAGTTAACCCATTTTTACCCAGCCTTTATCGTCCTCCCCATTTTATATCGCAATTATTTCAGCTTCCGTGAGTACTGATATTTGATTTCTAAGTCGATGCATTCTTTATATTTGCATTAAGTGGATTGATCTAGCACATTTCTCAAATGCTTCTTTAGGATTATCAGATCACATCTAGCTTGTACCATTTGTACGATTTTTCAAAGAAGCTCGGTCTTGGGCGATTATCTTAATGTCTATGAAACCTATTTGCGCTTCTGATGGATTTGTCTTACTTAGTTTGGTAGTCTTGAATTTGTAGCTTTTTAAGCCCTTGTGCTTTATTCTATCATTTCAGCCAAGTCAACGGCAAGCACCAGTTTAAGTAGAAATTTACACTTTAATCTGCTTTCAGTTTGATGCAATAATTCGGGGTAAGGTCTTAACATTTTCTTGATAAAGAATTTCTTAAGATTTTGAAGTGGCGCTTGTTACCGGCCAGCAACAGATTTTTCATAATGCCTAAAAGTATGCAAATTGTTTTGCCTCGCTAGTTTAATTTTAGTAGTAGGTCTTGTTTTGTACTTTGTTGTAGTCTTAGTAGTAGCTACTTTTATTCCTAGAAATAATTAAATTTTTCTCTAACAAATAATAATAGAGTCTAATTTTATAATTTGTTATCTTCATATTCCAGTCTATTCATACAGCGGGTATCCGTGTACTGATAATGCATTTCCTATAACATCCGCCTACTGGCTGCCTTTTCGTTCCAGCCTCGTCTTTTCTTCTCGTGATCATTGACCAAGTGGTTGTGCCTGCAAACTAAGCACCGAAAACACGGAAAATTAAAATCGTGCTAACCCCCTCTCAAACTTTTTTTGGGATTATACTCCTAGTGCTACGTACGTTTTGCCACGATCAGAACAAAAACAAGGCGTTTTATTTGGCCAGTAAGTGCCTCCCAAAAATAAGCTAAAGCTCAGCTCTAACCCTTGTTCCCCCCAACGCTAACTTGGTTCCACACCCACCTAGGCCAATTTCGCCACCTTGTGTCCATTGCCAGCACAAACAGCGTCGGACAGCCCCAATTTAATCCATTGGTGCCAGCCAAAAGAGGAAATATTCCGTCCTGGTACAAAGCTAATTTTCCCTCCAAACCTAGTTGCACCAGTCTGGATTCAAGCTGCATCCTAGCCCAAGCTTTAGTTAAATTCTCAAAGCTGAAGCGCGTTCCAGAGGCTAACGCACACGCACTCATCATGAACCCGATCTAAACGAGAGCAATGGGCCTGCTCTCCAATTTTCAGCTTCAAAAAAAGTGCGGAAGTTGTAAAAATCGAAAAAACTGTCCCTGTAGTTTTGGCAGAAAGTTCCCAGTCCCTCAAAAAAAAACCGAAAATGGCATACAAATGAGCCCCCGCAATGAAAAAAAAAAAAAATGAAGCAATATATATTTTTGTTTTTAAAAATTTTCCTAAATAATATTTTTTTGTGCTTAAAAGCAGTCCAGAAAAATGTTTACTCCAATTAGGTGGGGTATGTGGCTCCCATGTCATCACGGATAAGCCTAATGCCACTAGTTTAATAAATAGATGTAGCCCTTCTAGTTCTTCTCTTTTTCTAATTTTCGTTAGTAGCTTCCTTCTACTGTCTTTATCCTGTTTTGACGTTAATGGGCGATTTGACCCCCCTAAAAATAGCACGCGAATTTTAATAATTAATTAATAACAATCGGCTGTAGCATCGCGTACTGTTAAGTAACCCCCCCATCGCTAGATTAGCCGGAAACTAGCGCGTGCTCCCTACGTGTCTACCCCTTCATCAGCTCAGCCAACATAAACTTTAGTTAAATTTGCTTGATTAAGAAATGCAGCATTCTATCAACTTCTTCGAAGTTGGCCAATCCCCATACTTGTACCCCATAGCCGTACCGATCTGCTAACGCCTGGTACAGTTTCTATTTGGTGGCTAGTCCTACATCTCGAATTCCTAGCTTTAACTGAGATTGTTCCGTCCTAGCAGTGTTTTTCAAAGAAAAACTTAGGCGTGAATATGGTTCCTAAGTACGCCGAGAAAATAAGCCCGTTTTAAAAGTACCAATATTATGAACGTTCGTTGACGAAAGTCGACGAAAGAAAATATGATGCTGCCTAAACCCTTCTTATTCCGTAGAATTCGTACATTACTTTACTTTGGAAGAACCAACACCTGTTTTGGCACATTTACTTCCTTTTAAAAGTGGTTGAGTTGAGTTCATGTTTTAAGAACAGAAAAAACGAGAAGGCAAAGCTAACTTCGATGTGCACACTTGAAAAACTTTACCCAACTGATTTAACTGGAAAAATAAATAGGATATAGATATCAGATATTTAAAATTTTAAACATGATAATAAAAATTTGATACCATAAAAAAAACTTTCTTAGTAAAACACATTTTCCGACCGACGGTCCTATGGCAGCTTGGATAGTCATTCGATTTATAATTTTTTTCAAAATTATGTGAAAGCATATAAAACAATATATACCAAGATTGGGGACGCTACGATCAAAAACAAAAAGTTTTTCTCACTAGAGTTTTTTGACCATCCGTTTATATGGCAGCTATAGCTATAGTCATCCGATTTGATAAATTTTCCAGAATTGTGTGGAAACATATAAAATAAATATACTACGATTGGAGACGCTACGATGGAAATCAAAAAAGTTTTCTCACAAAGACTTATTTTTCGACCAATCGTTCCTATGGCGCTATATGCTATAGTGATCCGATTTTGATACATTTTTCCAGAATTAGTGGAAGCATATAAAACTAACATATACCAAGATTAGTGACGCTACGATGGAAACAAAAGTTTTTCTCACTAGAACTAGTTCTTAGACCGATCGTTCCTATGGTAGCTATGTGATATAGTCATCCGATCCGGCCGGTTCCGACATATTAGTTGCGTGCAGTAAAGAAAGACTCTGTGCAAAATTTCAGCTCGATAGCTTTAAAACTGAGGACTAGTTCGCGTAAAACAGACAACGACCAGACGGACAACAACGGACAACGCCGCGACACGACAAGCGGAAATGAACTCGTCTCGTCCGAATATTTCTATGCGTTACAAACTTTCTAGGCGAATAAAAACACAATCAAGAACATTTGGTCATGATTTTAGATCGTCAATTTTTGTTGTGCAATCGGTCTTTAAAGTCCATCTTTAATCATCTTCAAAGTTGTTTTCATATTTTTTTAATTAAGTGTTTTAAGCACCCCCTGCAACTGCAGGTTTCTTTTTAAAAACATGGACTTAATTTTAGTTAATTTTTTTCTTGCAACCGAATTGCATAATTTCTTAGCCAATTCAAAATAAATTTTAAAAATCCCATAAAAAAAGAGAACAAACTATTTTTTTTGTCCAAGTAAACCGAGTTACAAACTAAAACCCAAAGATACCTCACGAATTCGCAGCCCGAATCGAGGATTATAGCCTTCCTTTAATATAAAATAAAACTCTTGCCTTAAATAAACATTTGCCAGTCGCCTCTCTTTTTCTGGTTTTTTGTTACTATTTTGTGGTCTGCAACTAATTTACGTGCGTTGCGAGTTCTAAGACTCCCAATTGCAGGGCCCCTTTTCCTTCCCTTTCTAAAAGCAAACGCAGCCACATCATTAAGTCGAAGGCGAAGCCGAAGCCGCCGCCGCCGCCATTTTATTTGTTTAAAATTTCATTCAAGAAGCGCTCGCAGTTGCCTTGTGGCGAAATTAAAACTGCTGGTTAAGAGAAACCGCTTGGCGCGAAAAACTTTATCCTGCTGGCGGCTGCCTGCGTCTGTCTTCCTTTCCCTGTTTTTTTTTTTTTTTTATGTGGGCACACACAATCATTATACGGCAACTTTGATTGAGGCCTGAAGAACAGGGGGGGGGGGGGGAGGCATATTATGCTTGGGATATTCTCTTTCTAGCCAAACTATTTACACAGGCTGTCGCGCAACAGCAGCAAAGTTTTTTGGCGTATTGGGATCCTGGGATCAGCTAGCAGCAACATTTGGCAACTTTTAACGCACCCGCATGCAATTTTAACTTGCGTCAAATTCGGGCAAATAAAACTTGACTCACACACACACACTCACACGCAGCGTAGACTTGCTCGTTCAGCATTTGAATCAGCTCGTAATTTCTTTAATAGTTGTTCCATCATACAGATAGGTGAGAGAGATGGGGCGTGGCATTTGTACGCTAAGTGGTTGTTAGCATGCACAGGGGGGGGGGGGGGGGGGGAGTGGGTGTGGCATAGGTGCAAAAATACTTGTGTTAATTTGTATAGCATACAGTCTGGTGCACAGCTGCGTCTGTGTGTGTGTGTGCAGCAGATTGCGTTTGCTTGTTACGCGCAGATTTGTCAATTAGGCCACACGGTTAACTGGTACATAAAACGTCAAGCAAACGAGACTGGCGGTTAAACAAAAAATTTGTATCTGTCATACTGAGCGCTTGTGGGATATTGATTTACGTTAATTCTTAGTCAAACGAAATTGGAAACCATTTGCAAGCGGAAATTAACTTAAAGCTTGATACTGTGTTGGGGGGTCTAGCTTATAATGCAGTTTTTTATTAAATTGGCGCCCAACGGGGGAGCTTGAAATTAAGATTTTATTCTATTGAATACCAAAGTAAGACAAAGCATAGGTTTTTCTTTATGATATATGCCAAATGTGGGCCTTCAATTTGAATTTTAATCAAGATGGCGCCCAACCTGAGGCCTTTATTTCAATTTTAGTTATGCCGTTTTTTATTTTAAGAACTTAATTTTACTTCTTGCCATAATGGCGACCCATGTGCAGTACATATTTTTTTTTTATTAAGTTGGCGCCCAATGGGGGAGCTTGCAATTAAAATTTTATTCTATTGAATACCAAAGTAAGGCAAAGCATAGGTTTTTCTTTATGAAATATGCCAAATGTGGGTCTTCAATTTTAATTTTAATCAAGATGGCGCCCAACGTGAGGCCTTTATTTTACAAATTTGTGATGCCGTCTTTCAATATTAGAACTTAATTTCACTTCTTTCCATAATGGCGACCCATGTGCTGTACATATTCTTGTTTTTATTGAATTGGCGCCCAACGGCGGGGGGGGCTTGAAATTAAGATATTATTAAATTGAATACCAAAGTAAGGCGAGGTTTTTTTATGAAAGATGATAAATGTGGGTCTTCAATTTTAGTTTTAATCAAAATGGCGCCCAACGTGAGGCCTTTATTTCAACATTTTCTTATGCCGTCATCCAATATAAGAACTTAATTTCACTTATAACAATAATGGTGACCAATGTGGTGTATAAATTCTTGTTTTTATTGAGTTGGCGCCCAACGAAAGGCTTAAATTTTCTCATATTTTTTCGTTGCGTCTTTTTATAAAGCATTTTCGTAGAATTTCAACAAAATTGAGGATTTATTATTAGTTAACATAATTTTGGCGCCCAACGAGGGGGCAAACATTTTTTTCCTTTTCATATCTTAGCTTCGTTGCGTCTTTTTATAAATTATTTTTGTACAATTTCAACAAATTTGAGAATTTTGTTGTAGCTTACATCATTTTGGCGCCCAACGAGGGGGCAAAAAATGTTTACCTTTTCAGGTCTTAGCTTTGAGGGTAAGTCTTTATTTTTACTTTTTTTTAATATGGGTAAAATTCAATTTCTTAGTAACGCGTAACGCATAACGCTTACACTGACTCAACTTATACATTCCAACCATATCTCTCTGCAATTGTCAGGTCAACTATGGCTTGAGTCTTATCATGCTTATTTGAATTTAACTTTCGTGAGAATAAATACCCAACAGAGAGGCATGAAATGATTGCAACAACTCTCCAGTTTGTTGTCTATTATTGCACTCTGCTTGCTGGTCATAGAAAACAGAACAAAAGTTGAAAGCTTAATATCTTCAACTAAGCAGCGTGACAAAAATAAACACAACAACAGCAACATTGCAAAAAGAGACAAATAATTCAGTGCATTCTCAATGGATTTGCAGAACTTTGTAAATATGTCTATAATTTTGAGAAGTGACATCAATCTACATGCAAATGTATAATATTCGTTATCTAGCTGAAGAACACACTTATTATTAAGTTTTAACTTTATGATAAGTTTATACAAATAAATAAATAAATATTCGTTATATTTGAAACCTACTCTTAAACCTCAATCTTGAATTTACGGTGTACCTGTAAGAGTTGGGTAATTTTCGTAGCTCCTTTACTAGATTAATTAATTAATTAAAAAAAAATAAAATTTATAAAATAGCATTCGATTTTTTTTTCTATTTTAGTAGGCCATGCCCAAACAATCTAACAAAAAGTTGGGAGTGTGCTCAACTGAATAAACGAATTGTTTCATTATAAATCTGGAAGTCAAGCAAGCAACAACTTGGAAATAAATACAAAAATATTTATTCAAAATGTTTGAATTTATATTTAAGGAAGAAACTTGCGAAGGAATTTGCCTTCATTTAAGGCTCAAAAGATGGGGCATTTCAACGGAATTTATCACTCGACCGCTTCAAATGAACAGTTGGATTCTGCTTTCCCTTGTGGTCATCCTTTTTCGTGTATTTTTAAAATCGAATCGCAACGGGGTGAGTATAAGCGTAGTGTGGATTAAATGGAAACTAGCGTGTTAACAATATGAAAATCCAGATCGATAGGGAATTACTAGGAAATACGCTAATTCGGGCACTGCGTGACATGGCTACACGTTTAGCCGAGTCCCAATTGAGAAGACGTATGCTAAACGATCAAGTGCCGGCAGTTGCTGAAGAAGAACAACATGCACCAGAGCCAGATCCAGATCCAATTGAATTTGAAACGGATAGCGGAGTTTCCAATTCCGAACAGGTGCCATATTTTAGATATGAATTATATGTGGAGAATGCAAGTAATTGGTTGGAACCCATTATTGAGGGTGATAAACGTACCATTGCGGTGCAAACTATGATCACGGTGTGCGAAGGTGACAATTTGGAGCTGGAATATAAATCTGAAGACGATTTTAAACTAAATAAGGAACTTACGGTACATGTGATTGGTCCAGCTTTGACGCCAGACACCCTAATGCCTGATCCTTCAGCAGCTGACATGCAACTACGCTGCGCTTCTCGTGAAGTGTTGCAACCGAAACTCACTCGTAGTCGTACACTATAGTCTGACAAACCACATTTGTCTTCTCCCCTTGACTTTATATTTTGATACATTTTTAATTCATAATTTTTATTTTGTTAAATGTTTCCCTCCACACACACACAGACATATCACACTGAAACTATACAAATTTATTTTGTCAATATATTTGGATATGTATCAAAATTTTTTGTAAGGAAATAAATTAAAGCTTATCTCAAGCGTTAAACGAGTTCTTCACTTCCTCGAATTCCAAGCCAAAGACACCTGAACCGCAAGCAAAAAAGCAGCCCACCTCCCGCCCAAACAACTGAGCATTTAAGCATTCAATATAGATGGGGAAAAATGTCAAAGCAGGGATTAATTCCAAAACAATTTTTGGTTGCGGTTCGTACTGGAATTAGTATTTGGGTAAATGGATCTATTTCGGTTGTATATTAAAGGCCTCTCTTCAGACGAAACACATATTTATTTCGGCACAATACTTCGTATGAATATAAAGACCATTGCTTTTAAAAAGCTGTCTTATTTATATAAAGTATAGTGCTGAAATAAATTTGTATATTATCTGGAATGAGGCCTTCAAGGTCTGCTTCGGCTCAGTAAATCCGACTCATAACCGACCTGAGAATTTAATTTTGTAGATTTATAGAAGTAAAAATTTGAATACAGTAAGGAACGCGACAAATATACGGTTCAAATCAAGGCTGCAAACCTCCCAAATTTCAAAAGAGGTTTGGTTAGGAGGTTAGAACCAGTGAGAAATCTTTGGGTTCGGCTCACGGACCGGTTTCTTGATCCTCTGAACCCCAGGTTTTGGTTCGATCCTAGGTTCACTTAAAAAAAAAATAGTATGAAGCTTTTATTTACGATTAATTTATGCGATTCAATTGGTTTCATCATCTATTATTATATAATATAATTTAGGCGGACTTGCCTTGTTTAAGTTAATTCAAGTCCCGAACTTCGGTTTAAAATTTCAAGTACGAGTCGAACTTGATTGTACTTTGGTTTCATAAAATATGGAATCCTCCTTCTCCTGACCTTTATTGGGATTGGTTTTGACATATTTGGGATTCTATCTTTCTGGAACTGTTACTTTTTATTAGATCTTAGATTAAAATGAACAGAATTTGGTATTGAAAATGCTTGTACAACTTAGTTAGTAGAATATTATTTAAAGACCTTTACAAAATTTTAAAATATTTTCGATGTTTGTATTTTTGGACTATTTTCGAAGGAATCTATAAGGTCATTGATAGATTTTATATTTGACATTGGTTCATTGCTTTCTATTGTTTTTATAAACTTCCCTTCTTTACTGTCAGTCGTAGTCATTTAAAGTTAAATTTTAAATAATCATATCCAGAATTTATTCCTTCTGTAAAATTACTAAATATTGTGAGCCGAACCTCTTTTTTTTGAATAAGTGGTTCGGTTCGGGATCAGGTTCGAGGGATAAAAAATTTAGAAGGTTCGGTTCATGGTCCGGTTCGGCCAATTAAAAAAACCCGAACCCAACCGGTTGCAGCTTTGGTTTAAATTATGGTTTTTAATAATTGGCGCCCAACGTGAGGCTCTGACTAACTACTCAGCTTTGTCAATTTCTCATCAAGGTGAATAGCAAACACTTAACACAAATTAAAGGTCAAGGAGTCTTTCCAAACAGTTCTTGATGGAGTTCATCTGATCAATAGACAAATGTGCAATGAAATTTAAGTATTTATAGAGATGGCGCTTAGCGTATAAGTTTAATTTCTATTTTTATATCCTAATAGCGCTCAATGTAGGGTTTTGTATTCCAGTGTTTACTAATTTGGCGCCCAACGAAAGGCTTGTATTTTAACCATAATAATAACCAAGTTTTAACATAGTTACGGTCAATGTAGAGTTTATTTGCTCTTGTTCTTGTTCTTTTCAAATTGGCGCCCAACGAAAGGCTTAAGTTTTTTTTAACAGAATTTTAAAGTATGACATATAATTTTTATATTTTTGAAAATTCTAAATCTCTATTTACCGCCAGAAATGAAATCACTTAGCTCTTCTTTAAAATTCCTCAACTTAAATCCTTAAACCTGCTTATTTGTTTCTCCATTTCATTTAAATACTGAGCAATCAACAAACATCAACAATATGAAACAGACTTTAAAATTTTTGCCACTGCTGAGTCAGCTTAACGAGAGAGAGAGAGAGAGCTGAGCTGCTCTCCCCCCGTTCCCCCCCCGTTTATACCCAGTTCTGGGGGTTGGGGGGCTGCAACTTAAATTGGAACTGCTTCCGGCGGCTTTAAATACCGTTAGTCACGCACCTAAGTTTCATTCTCTATTTTGTTTCGCCCCCGTTTTCTGCTCTAAAGGTGTCCTTAACAGTAGCCCATAGCCCGCCGCTTACATTGTCTTAGCAGCGACTATCATGCAATTGCCAGGCCAGCCCGGCCCACCTCCTGCTCCACCCTCTCTTCACGCCAACCAACTGCTGCTTATCTAAAACCCTCGCGATTCAATATGTCTGACTAACTGACTCAGCGCTTTGATTGCCGCCACTGCCGCTAAAGAGGAAGCAACTTTTCTTTTTGCCGCTGCCTTTGCTGTTTGCTTCCGTTCTCCTATTTACCCGTCCCTCCCTCCAACCCCTGGCCCCCATCATGCCATCTTCAACTTTGGCTTAATTTCGCGCACGAAGTAATACTTGGCGTGGGGTTGGCTGGAACACACGTGCGGCATCCTTAACACATTCCAGCAACTGAAACTACATAATAAAACACTTGGTGCTAAGGTTAAATTCCTTGTTGTTGCCTTACACTTTTTTTTTTTGGACCAGGGCGTGTCCTACTAGAAATTAAAACTAAAACGTTGCAAACCAAAAAAAAAACAGGGGCAGGGATTTAAAAGTTTTTAAAGGGGACAGTGGGAGAAAGGATTTCAAAGCACTAATAAATCAACTTCATGAAAAAAAGTTAAAATGCTTCAATTATATGAGAAGCTATGAACCAAGGTTGGTACCAAATCCTGAGGTTCGATTAGTTAGGGAACCGCTCCGCGCACCGATCTTTAGACTTTAAAACTTCTGCAGAATTTTAAGGTTTTGAAATTTTAAAAAAAAAACCTCACATCTTCTTATTGACATATATAGTAATTAAGGCAACAAACCGGTCCGGAACCGAACCTGAAAACTGGTTCTGTTCGAGTTTTTCGATGTGTCCGAACCAGACCATAAACCGAACCTGAGCCCAAACCGGACCACTTATTAAAATATAAAAAGTTCGGCTCATAATATTAAGAAATTTATCAAGCGCATGAATTTTTTATAAAAGACTTTGCTCAAGATATTTTCTAAAATTGTCCAAGAGAACATATGTGCATATATCGGCCAATATTTTCAAACTTTGAAGGTCATATAGCATTTGAATGAGCATTTTCCACACTAAACTTTGTTCTTTCTAATCCAAGAAGTTAAAAGAGAAGAACAGATTCAGGAAGAGACAATGTCTGAACAGAAAAAAATTCGCGATATCCCAACTGATGTCAGTAACATTTTCCTAAACCAAGAACGAATCGATTTTCGAACCCCGCAATTCTTGTCTTGAAAGAGCTTGAAAAAGATTTATTTTAAAAACTCGGAATTGATTTAAGAAATTTTTTTTAGAGACCTTTTAAATTTAATCATTATTCCAAAAAAAATCGGGTTTTTTTACTCTCTTTGCGAACGGCTGGAAAACTCTGTTCTCTATATAGACAGTAAAGAACTTTTTTTTTTTTTTTAGCAAACTAAATGGTTTTAATAAATGTTGAACTAATTTTCGAGTAAAATCGTTGATAAAGGGTGATTTGTATCCCATTTGGCTGTCAGTCCAAAAAATTTGTTCAACACCTCACGAGTGATCCGTAACATGTTTCAACGCCAAAATCATACCCGGATAAGTAAGGATAAGTTAGAACAGCGCTTGCAAATCATTGAATAATATTATCAAGATTCGATCAAAAATTGTCTTTAGCGTCGAAGATCGTTTCTGGCTCAATAGGTAGGTCAACAAAAAGAAATGCCAAATTTGGTCTAAAGAGTAGCCAGAGACGGTTAAAGAGCTGCCAATGCACCCTGAAAAATACTCTATTCTGTGCGGTTTGTGGGCCGACGGCATCATTGATTCTTACTTTTCTAATATAATGAAAATTGTTACTGTCAATTTAGACAGGTAACGTGGGCTGTTCACAGACTTCTGTTGGCTCTAAATGGAAGAAATGGACTTGGTTGACTTGTGGTTTCAAACCATGGACCAATTAAGAGACGAGTTTGGTGACGTTTTATATCAGTCAACTTGCTACCAAGATCATGTGATTTGACCCCATTAGATTATTTTTTGTGGGGCTATGTGAAGTTTCTCGTATACAGGTATAAGACAGTAAGAACTGCAGCCCTGGGAAAATTACAGTTGCCATTTGTGAGATACTGGCCGAAATGCTGGAAAAAGTTTGCCAAAAATTGTAGATTGAACCTGCTCATGCGTAGCCCTGGGCAACATTTACATGAAATAATTTTTAAAAAGCAAGTAGCAGGCATTCTTACACTGACTACGTTTATGCACAAATAAACAATCATGATTTTTTTTCCCCTTAAAAGTATGCTGTGTTTATAAATATAATTTAGAATTATAAATAATTAAGAAAATGTTTATTTTTTACAATGTGGTTTATGAGAACTGCTGCCATAACTGACTTTATATTATTATTCAAAAAATAATATTTGAAGAAAATAAAGTTTGCATTCTTTGAGGGACAATAAAGCATAATGTTTTATAAGCATAAACGTAGTAACAGAATAAAAAAACCGGATATTTTGATAAAAATCAATCCTAAATAATGTCGGAAGAATGTCGATCCCTGTATTTCACAAACCAAGTACGAAAGGATTGACTTGAGTAGGAATCAACAAATCCCCAAATTCTTAAAATTGATTTTTAAATTAGATTCCGAATTTGAAATGAGCCTTTATGGATTGACAAAAGAATTATGGAATGGTTTCAGTTCTTTAGTAATTGAAACTTTAATAGAAAAGTTGTGATCGAATAAATTTTTGGAAGCTCGAATAAAGTTCCCAATTTTTTTCTGTGTATATTGTTTAAAATAAATATTTTATTCACTATTAAAAATACTGCATGACATACTCACGAAATAAGACTTTAATTCACGCACGAAACACGCACGTAACACGGATGCAACAAGCACGACACGTTCAAAATCACGTAAAGCGACGGACGGGATTAAATTCATAATTTAAGAAAGGGATCTCGGGGCAAGATTTTTTTTTACCCTTAACTGTCTTTATATTTTAGAATACTAATTTACTAATAGGAGATGAAGAAAATTTACAAACTTGGCAGGGTTCATTTGGGAACGGTAGAGAAATATGATGGTAGGGAATTCTCTTACATACCCAACTATATTTCCAATTTCAATGTTACTGCTTGGATCTCCAAACAACTGCCTCTTTCGCATTCTAAAGCAGGCTCCCCTTCCTGCTAATTTTCCTAGTTCAGTAAGCCGCAATTTCTAAAGCTTGGTTTTCCTTGAAACAAGCACAAACTTTTCTCAGGGCCGATAACCAACAAAATAATTGCAAAGTTCTCGCCACGATTCTCATTTTAATGAATTTCTTTTGAAAAAGCAAAATGTAAAAATTAACAAAAACCATAAATTAAAACCAAATTTTTACAAGAAAATCATTTAAGCAGAATTATGAAAGCGGCAAGCGTTTTCTTTGCATTTCTCCCCTCTAAGTGCGCCCCTTTTGTTGCAACAATTTTGCGTCATGTTTAGCAGTTTTGTAGTCGGCGCATAGTTGTTTGGGAGTAGGGCAGGTCGCCTCGTCAATTATTAAACAGAACCAGCTGAGAATTCTTGGTTTCTTTAGCCGGGTTTCGTGTCATCCTTGGTGGCAGCAAAAAGGTGTGCTTTTAATTGTCGTTCTTGTCGATGGCGTCGTCATCATGGTTGGCGTCGATATATTTAGCACAGAGAACGCGACCCCAGCACGATCCTTTCCATTGTTGTTGTTGTTGTCTGCTTGTTTTGCAATAATTTAGAAACTTTCGCTGAATGTGTATGCTTTTGCTTTTGTTTTTGTTTTGGGGAAAGGGTGCTGCATGTGGCATGTGCAGCTTATAGTTGGCGCTGAAAGTTTATGCCCCTTAACAATGAAAAGCCACATGAAAGCCCTGTGGCTTTTAGTTAAATTTCCATTTTTGGGCTGGGGTATCAATGTCTTTGGAGTTGAGTTCAACTTTTGGAAAATGTTGGTTAAATTTCATATTTTATGAGACAATTTAAGGAACTAACTAACAAGTGGACGGCAACTTTTAGCACTCACTGTGGCACAACAACCACCATCCTCATCATTTCAGCCTTTTCCCTTTGAGATTTGCGTGTTTCGCTTAATGAAGAAGACAAATAATCGCGCAATTAAAGCCTTTTAGCTTAAAGCGCAAGTAAATAATTGCTGTGAGTGCAAAATGAAACATACACACACACACACACACACACACAGGTACACTAACAAATGGTAAATGTATTCAAACAACAAATCTTAATGGCACGCCAGAATGAATAGTAAACGAGGACTACTAAGCCAGCTGGGCGGGGGGAAAGGGTAGATAGCAGCGCACACGGCAGCAAGGGGTGAGAGGGTGAGAGAGCCTTGGGGTGGCTCGTCGTCGTCTGTTGACTTGACTTGGCTTCCGTGCAAAATTCTTAATTGCACCTGGTGTACAACGTTTTCCGCTGACGCTGCCAGCGAATATCTCGGTATAGCTGGAGCTTAGATTAACTGCCTGACAAGTAAACCCACTCACACACACACACACACACACATCCACCCCCACTTTGTTGCCCCTGTCAGTCAGTCCGTCAGACAGTTCGTAATTTTTTCACAGCTTATCCTTATCCCCCCTCCCCCCCCCCCTCCTCCTATACAAACAACAAGCACTTGACTCACGTGCTCAGCACTCGTAATTATTTTTCTTATTGTTCGAATTAAATGCTCAAGGATTATACAGGAAAAGCAGAAAAGTTATTAATTGACGTGGCCAGCAAACAAAAAAAAAAAAAACGAGGCGAGATAGTTTTTGTGGCTATTTCTTTTTTTCGTTCGCTTTGGCTGCTTTATGGATTTTTTATTGCACTTGACACTTGGCATAATTATTGCATTCGGAAATTGAATTCTTTAGCGGAAATTGATTTTATAACCAACAAGTTGGAGAGATTGAAGAGGAGTGTACTTCAACTTTTTTGTATTCCCACTTATCATATTAAGTATTTGAATGAACATTTGGAGTGTGAAGAGACTCCAAGTTGAAAAATGTTTAAGAATGGTTTTTGAAAGCCTCATCAGAATCGAATGAATGTTTTACCATTTAAAAAATTTTTCAGTGATCGAAACAAATCAATATATCTCTTATGATGAATGACTGCGGCTTTCATTAATCATTGCCTTGATTTCATTGTCATCATCTCCTCGAAATCTCTCCAACTTAATATCAAGAATCTATGGTGAAGAAAATTATGTGTTTTAATCGGCTGTTGATCATCGTTCCAAACATTCGAAAAAGTATTTAAATATTTAACGAAAAAATTGGAACCAACCTAATAATTACCAAAAGTTTCTAAGAACACACTTGGAAAAGAATAGGGAATTTCCCAACAATCCAATTTGGGTAAAATTAACTGGAAATAATAAGTAATAAATTTAAAATAATGAATTAAAATAAATAAAATAATTTAATTTAAATCAAATTAAAATAAAATTGAAATTGTAACGAAATTGATACGATATTGAAATCGAAATAATATTTTAAGGTTATTGTTATTATTATTTAAATTAAGTTAAATTCAAATTGTAGTTAATTTTAAACGAAATTAAAGTAAACTTTTAAATTCATTAAAAAGCAATCAAACTAAAGTTGAAATGAAGTAAAATTGAAAGGATATTGAAATAAAATTGAAATTAAATTTAAATGCAATTGATATGAAACTAAAATCAAGTGAAATGTAACCAAAATTGAATTGATAAGAAAATTTAAATATAAGGGAAATTAAATTGAAATTAATTAAGAATAAAAATTGAAATAAAAATGAAATGAAGTTGAATTAAGTAGTTGAATATGTTATGAAGTTAGTATAAGCCCAAATTAAATTTAATTTAATTAATAAATGAAATAAAACCGAAATTAAATTTATAGAGAGATTGAAATGAAATTAAAATGAAATTGAGATTCAATTGAAATGAAAATTAAATAAATCTGGAATTAAATTGAAATAAAATTGGAATGAAATTAAAATAAATATATGAAGTTATTGTAATCCCAAATTTAATTCAAAAGAAATTGAAATAAAACAGAAATTGAATTAAAATGAGATTGAAACCAAATTGGAAAGATATTGAAATAAAATTAAATTTAAATGAAACCGAAATTGATATGAAAAGAAATTGATATAAAACAGAAATAATATTTAAATAAAATTGGAATCAAGTTGAAATTAAATTAAAATAAAGTTATTATAAATTTAAAATAAAATTGAAAACAAAATTGAAATAAAAATTAATTGAAACTGAAACAAAATTAAATGAAAATAAAATTGAATTGAAAGGAAATTAAAATACAACAGAAATTAAATTGAAATGAAATTAAATAAATTAAATTGAAATATGAAATGAAATTGAAATGAATAAAATTAAGAAATAATAAAGAAATTGAAAGAAATTGAAATGAAATTGAAATGAAATTGAAAAAAATGAAATTGAAATGAAATTGAAATGAAATTGAAATGAAATTAAATGAAATGAAATTGAAATGAAATTGAAATAAAATAAATTGAAATGAAATTGAATTAAAAAGAAATTTAAATATAACAGAAATTAAATTACCAAAATAAATTAAAATTGATATAAAATTGAAATAAATTGAAATCATTAATAAGTTGAAATGAAATTAAAATAACATTAAAATGAAAAATAAATGAAACTAAAATTAAAATAAATTAAAATATAAATGGAAATTGAAATAAAGCTGAAATTAAATTTAAATGAAATTGGGATACAATTGAATTGAAATGACATGAAACTGAAAATAAAATTAAATTTAATTGAAAAGATATTGAAAAAAGATTAAAACAAAAATTAAATAGAACTAAATTAAATTGAAATGGAATTTCAATTAAAATTTAATTGAAAAAAATTAAATAAAACAGAAATATTTTAAAATTGAAATGAAATTGGAATTAAATATGTAGTTAAAAAATAATAAATTGAAATACAGATAAATGTTAAATGAAATTGAAATACATTTTATATTATATAAAAATACAATTGAGAAAAAATTGAAATTAAAATAAATAAATCTTAAATGATTTTGAAATGAAATAAGAATAAAATACAAAAAAATATTAAATATTAAAATGCAATTAATATGTAATCGATATGAATTTTAAATCAAGTTAAAATAAAATGGTAGTTAAATTAAAACGAATTTGAAAGAAAAAAAAAAGACTGAACTGCAATTGTTATATGTTGGCGGATTTCTTAGTTAAGTTAGAAAAGTTAGGAAATGAAATGAATATAAATAAAGTGGTAGCGTGTAATATAGCTCTAAGTTAGAATAGTGGGAGTAGATGACAGCGAATAAGTCGCTTAAATTGACGCGCTCGAACGGAGAAAGTAGGTAAAGACACGCTGGCTTTTTTTCTTGCACTCAGTTATCGTTGAATTATAACTATAAGCACACGCACTTTCGTAAAAACCCAGCTTAACTTAAAATAAATTGAAACTTAAATAAATCGTTAAAATTGAAATTAGGATTGCATTTAAAAGAAATTGCAATGAAAAAATAATAAATAATTATAATAAACTATTAAAGTACTTTTAAAACAAAAATAACATACAATTGACATTCAATACAATGTCTTCAAAAAAATTTCACCTGGCTCTGGCTCACAATCCCCTTTTTCATGTTTCCCTGAACTGATTTATTAATTAATTAGATTGAACGGACCTTCAGGTTCCTGTGAAAACCACTTTGAATACTTAACAGGAAAAACATTTGTTACCCTAAGCCCTCTGGCCTAGGTGGGCCATAACTCTCCGGGTGTAAAATGACGATGGCCCTTTGTCTGTCTGTGTGTGTGTGTGTTTTAAATTCAAATTTATTTGTTGCTACTGAAATTGATAACAGAACTTTCTTCAGGTTTCCGCATCGTTAGCTCGTTATGCAGCGGAAAGTTTTATATTTCCAGCATAGAGAAAAAAAAATAAATTTTACAATTTCCCAGGCTACGCGAAAATTGTGCCGAAAATTGTCACTTGCTTCGACTATAGCCAGAGAGTCGAGCCATAAATTACAAAGCGAGTCATTGGAAAAGAGCAAGAAGATCCTAGCCAAGTGTGCGATGTGGGGGGCGTGGGCGGGCCTGGGCCAGGGACAGGGCTACTTGTGAAAATTGTTAAATTTATGCATGCATTAGTTGATTTGTTGGTTTCAGATGCCGGCATAATTTATTTGTTTGCTTGAAGGACTTTAAGTAGATTTGGTCAAAAGTCAGCTAAATGTTTATTAAAGAGGGGAAAAGGGAGAAAGCACTTGTACACTCAATTTGAAAATATGACAATGTTGTCGTCTTAAGATATTCAATGCTTTTAGCTTTTTCCCCCTCACACACAAGATGTGAAAGTACTTACATCGAGCTAAGGGGGACGCAAAATTGGGGTAAAAAAATGTAATAAGTACCATGGGGTAAGAGAAGTTAACAGATTGGTTAAATAAAATTAGTCAAGGGACAAACAAAGGATAATCATAAATTTCAAAAGAAAAGTTTACTTTATTTTGATTTAAGTTACAAAAACGCGAAATTTTTATATAGGGAATTTTTTGGAAATTTTTTTTTTTATATATGGATTTTTAAATAATTTTCTTTTCTTACCCACTGTAACTAAGCAGGGTCCCCCCTTGTGTTGTCCGCTATAAACAAACTAAAAGGTACCAGGCCAGCACTTTTCTTTGTTATCAAGTGGCATGAAAAAGTGTTTGGTGGGTAGAAACAAAACGCTGGCCATAAAAACCACACGGCGACATATGATTCTTACTCTAACCGTGACTTCTGACTTGGGTGTGCGTAAATATCAACATGTCACTCCAACTTCTCTACTTCTACCCCAAGTTCATTTCAAAAAAAAATATAAGAGAAATAGAATTGTGGAAACCACTTTCATTTTGCTGTCACAACTAATTCGCACACCATTCCCTATGTGTGTGCATAAACATGAAGTAAACAGGATAATAGCCATAAAATATAAGCGACAGTCGCGAATTTCTGTAGGGTTTGCCCGCCTTTTGGCCTCAGTCATTTTTATGGCTCGAATTCGCATTTGTTGTTGTTGTTATTGATGTTGCGACTCTTTTTCTTTTTTTTTCTCTTTTTCTTCATCTGACAAACTGTGACGTAACAGTTGAATATGGCAAAATATGTTTACAGTTTGGCTAGCTGGTTTTTGTGGTGGTCGAGAGGGAAGTTTCAGCATTATTTGGGGGTTGGTTTAGCTTTGGAAATTTATTAAAAATCTATGCCTGATGAAAGTTTTGTTGTTATTGTTTTGTTGTTTTGATGTTTGTCATTGGCTATTTGCCTAACAAAGCCAACAGAACAAAAATGGAATTTGTTTTGTGTGTTTTCTTTTTTTTTTTCATTTAGTTGAAAGTAAAGTGGAAATGCATTGAAAATTTGCCAAAGCCCATCTACAAAACCAACAATCATCAATGTTAAAGTCATGTTTTTATACCTGTGGCATCAAAGAAAATACGAAAACAAAAAAAATATACGTAAGTTGCTATATATATTTCTGGCCTAATAATGAAAACGCGAATATTTATGATACAAAAATGGTTTTATTGTTTTTCAAAGTATTCTCCAGCAAGATTTATACACATTTGCATGCGCTCAAACCAATTGTAGAAGCACTTTTTTCACTCCGATTGAGATACTTCCAAAACATGGTTTTCCAGATTACTCTTCAACAGCATCGTTTTGGCGACGAAAATCGTTGACCACGCATTTTTCCCTTGATGTGCGAGAATAAAAAGAAGTCATTGGGTGCCAAGTCAGGGCTGTACGGCGGATGACCCATCAATTTGACGTTTTGGGCGGTCAAAAAGGCGCTGGTGTAAGCTGATGTGTGAGAGCTCACATTGTCATGGTGCACAATGATCTGTCTTCTCTTGTTCGTTTTTCGAATTTCTCCAAAGACTTTTCAGGCAAACAAATTGTGGTGTACCACTCAGAATTGAACGTCCTACGTTGCTCAAGCGGAACAGTCGCCACATGACAGGCGACCATTTGCTTCGAAGTGCTTCTTCCACAAACGACTTTCGTTGGAATTGGCTCGTCTTCGAAGATTCAAACGGTCGATTGCTGTTTTGTTTCAGGCTCATAAGCATAGATCCATAGATCCATGATTCGTCACCTGTGACGATCTTATAAACGTCTTTTGAAACACCGCGATTATATTTTTTCAAAATTTCTTTGCACCAATCCACACGAGCCTTTTTTTGAGCGATTGTCAAATTGTGCGGTATCCAACGAGAACAAACCTTTTTTACGCCCAGGTGTTCATGCAATATCGAATGTATGCTGGTGGAAGAAATGCCCATGGATGCCTCTATCTCACGGTATGTCACATGACGATCTTGCATTATCAGTTCACGCGGCATCAATGTTTTCTGGCACAACGACTGTTTTTGGACGACCTTCACGACCTTCGTCTTCGAGCGAGCGTCGCCCGCGATTGAATTCATTAAACCAATTTTTCACAGTGCTATAGGATGGTGCTTCATCGCCATACAAAGATTTAAGTTCATCGTTGCACTCTTGTCGTGATAATCCACGTCGAAAGTTGTGAAAAATGATTGCACGAAAATGTTCACGAGTTAATTCCATTTTTCTGCCGAGGTAAGTTTTTGATTAATCGTTAATCGATATCAAACGTGGTCACACACGAAAAAGTTGTATGGAGCTTTTATCGATAAAAGTCCAAACATTTTTTTGGGAAAAGGCCAATTGGTCCTAAAATGGCTAGAAGTGACCTAGGCCAGAAAAAAAAAGGTTTTTTAATAAAAAAATTATTTCTTACCGATCGGTTCTAAAGAGCTATAGGATATAGTCAACCGATTTTTACCATATTTGTAGAATTATTGGAAAGCTTATAATATTCATAAATGCTGAGTTTACGAATGCTGTTACGGAAAACCAAAGAGTTTTTCTTACTAAGAACTATTTTTCGACCGATCGTTCTGGTAGCTTTATTAATTAAAACAAATTTTTCTAAACTCTTTGAAATCATATTGTATTCATTATTCTCGAGTTTAAGAACTCTAACATTGAAAACAAATAATTTTTTGTTTTATACTTTTACTCATTTTCTGATCCGATGCTATGAGATATAGTCCTCCGATTTCAAACAAACTTTGGCAGCATATAATATTTATAATTGCTGAGCTTAAGAACTCTATTATTGAAAACAATAACGGTTATTTACAAAGGCCTTTTTTCCGACCGATTGTTTCTATACCAGCTATATGATATAGTCAAACGATCCCAGTCGATCATAATAGTAATATTCACTTTTTAAATGTACAAAAATTTACCGTATACAAACTTTTCCGGGCATTTATCCTATCCCTACTCCTTACAAATTTGAGCTTTCAATCTTTTACCGCTTAGGCTGTGCGTATATTACTGATTGTCAGTTCAGTCAGGACAAAATATTTTAAATTCACTGACAAAATTGGATACCACTGGCTGAAATAAATATATAACCAATTCAGATCGACGGTTAAACTAATAATATAATTTGAATGAACAGCATTATTTGTATTTGTATTTAATTTCAATTGCCAGTATTTAAATTTATGACTTTTTTATCACCCCAAAAAAAAATCGCTTAAGTTGGCTGATGAATTAATTTCAAAATTTCCTTCCATTTGCCACTCTATTCGATCTACAAACCGTTGATGAAAATAAATTAAAATTTAATTGGCATTTTTCTTTCCCCGCCCCCTAAAAATTTCACATTTAATTGCTTTAGGTTTTTGAGCCTGTTTGTTGGGCGTGGTGCATAAACAATAATAAAACATAATAATTATAAAAATAAAAAAAAAACTCAGGCTCATTTAGCAACAACAAACTATAATTAATTGGCAATTAATTTAACAGTTGGCCGTGCCATGAATTATAAGTTGGGTTTGTCCTTGCTGAAAGCTTATGCCATTATTTATGCTTTGAATTTATATGAGTTTAACAATCAATAATGAATTTTTAAATATAATTGTGCAATGACTCAATAAAGGCTGGAGTTGGTAACAAAGGCCGCTGCGCATGAATTATGCGACCATAAAAAAAATTGGAAATGCCAAATGGAAAATGGAAAATGGTTGCCTGCCATATGAAGCGGCAATATTTACTTTGGCTACATTTGCAAATGGAGCATTACGAAAATAAACAAATTTTCATAAATGACAAGTACAAAAGGGAGCGAGCGGCAACAAAAGGATGGGCATGCGTCCCTACCCCTTCCCCTCCCCCCCTTTGCGCCATAAATGTGTACGAAAAATTTTCAATTTGAACGACGTGCAGCAGCCAGGACGACGACGTACGACGCAGTCTGCAAGGGAAAATCCTTGATAGTCGATATTATTTTTCTTACGGCGCTCCATTTGTTCCTTGGCTGCTATTTGTCAACTCGAATCGATTTCCATTTTATTGCCAAATAATGTTTTCTGCCATAGATTGTGTCAGGTTATTTATAGGAGCCAACCGAGAAAGGGGTGAAGGCGATGCCAAAGTCGTAAATGCGACTAAGGTATGAATCGCTTGTCAAAATGTTTTATTGGCCAACCATTTTTTAAGCAATTTTATAATCAGACAGGAGCAACACCTTGACTTATCACCCGACTTTGACTAATGGCGCCTGTTACTTGAGACGCCCGTCAACGAAATACCTGACACCTGGTCAAACTAATTAAGGCACGACCCGCGTCTTTCACAGGGTCACAAACATGGGCTTAAAAACATAAATCAATCAACGAACAAAGCAAAACAACACCGAACACCAAACACTTGACGAGCACAACGCAGCTACAATCCTTGCCCTTTGCTTACCCCACCCCCCCCTCCCCTGACCACTAACAGAATGATTAATCGCATTTCAAGACTTTGAATTGCGCCCGTAATGCGCCTCATTTTTAGATCAAATGAGCTAAGTAATGGCTGGAAATATGCATTCCTCTGAAATGTACTGAAGCAGCAATGGGCAGACATTGGACTTTTTCGCCCTTGAAGCCCAGCCCGTTATTTCTCTCAACACAAAATTAAATGCTGCTCAAAAACATATTAAAATCAACTTCAATTGGGGCCACGAGGCTGCGACGACCAACTCCAAACCATAACGGTTTTGGAAGAGAAGTTTTGAGGTTTAAAGCGTATACGTAATATTTCCTTGATCTAAGTGAATATTTTTAAACGTTTTATTTTTTAGTTTGTAAGCAGGAGAGAAATTAAGACAGTGACAGTATTCAAATGTCCATTTGGGCGAACATTTGTATTATACAAAATTTTAAGGATATACTCTTACTTCCTTATAGAATGCATTTTGGTATTAAAAAGGTATAATAAAAACCCTGGGTGTTAGGGTCTGCGAGATGAATTCAAGTTTATTTATATCTTATTTATACTGATTTCTGAACTTCTAGATAGACCTATCGTGCAATTCCGGTTTAGAACCTGTAAGAAAGCAGGTTTTAATAATCCTTATTTTAGCTTAAGTTCTCTGAATCACTTGCCACCAGTGTGACCGTTCGCTGATCGTTTCATAATACCTACTCATTCGTTAAGTCTTCACAGAACACTTAACTTTTCCACAATCGGTTTCTTTCAAATTGAAAGCTGGAGTTCTGGTTCGATTTCCATATTGCATTCTATATATATTGAGAAATACTTCTGAAAGATATTGATTCTATATAATTTAAGGAAATTCGAAGACGAAATGCCTTATAAAATGCTGCAATTTTTGGAAGTCAAACACATAAATGATCAGCCTGGATCGTATTGCATGCTTACTGACAGACATTGTATGCATGCAAACCGATTTAATCCAAACCCTTAAAATATGAGGCATCTCGATGTGCCGATAACTGTTTCACTGAGATTGACAATCATCAAATCTCAAATTGACTGGATATTTAAAATAACAGTGAGATTTGATGTTTGTCAGTCACAACGTATACCCATGCTTCTTGCACTTTGTAAAAACTAAGTATTTAAACAGACATACATTTTGTTCTAAATGCCCTTTGTCGCCAATTTTTCGGGTTATTTTAAAATTGGAAAATACTGTTGGTAACATTTTGTTATGTATGAGCTCACAAGCTAATCTCTACATTGAAGCTAAACAATGAATATAATTTAAATGTGTTCTAACCATTTCCGGGAATAATTTTCAGCCAATTTTAAACTCTTGCAGTTAATTTTTGTAAAATAATTTTGAATCATGGGCAATTTGGAAACCAAATTTCATACAATAGTTTTCTCCATTTTTAGACTTTCGTAGAAAATTTTCCAAATTTAGGGCAATGGTATTTATATTTTGATATTTGCAGCTTTATAATATCATAAATTGGATAAAAACTGAACCCTACATTTTCACGCTGTTAGGTGGATTTTTCCAATTTCAAAGTAAAAAGTAAAAGTGAATTCTATTTTATTGAAATTTCCATATAGAGCTTTGAAACAGATTATGAGTCTGATGAATGGAGGACAAAAAAATTATTTTTCCCCAAATTTCTTTCAATTTTTTACGGATTTTCCAGAATGTTAAAAACCAAATAAGTCTAATAAGCATGAAAAAACATTAGAGTTTTATACATACAGTTTTCCGGCCATTTTCCGGTAGGTTTTTCCAAAATGTAATAATTAATATTCATTGAAAAATGAATCTGAACCTTAATTCATTTGGAAACTAATACTTTCGAGCCATCTGAAGGACACAATTTGCAAATTTTCTTTTTAAATTTCCCGGAGAATTTTCCAAACTACTCCATCTTTGAAATCAATCAGTCAGGTTGAACTCTTTTATATATATAAATATTTAAACAGTTTTTTCCAAAAAAAAAAAAAAGGTTGGGTGGTTTATTTTAGGAGGCAAAAAACCTGGAACCAAACCTTAGAAAACCGGTTCGATTCGGCATTTTGGATTGTCCAAACCGGACCATAAAACGAATCTTATTTTCGACCCCTCGAACATAAAGTAATGATTGACAATTTTTGTGTAAAGGTCCTAAAAATGGAGACTCAAAAATATTGTGTTTACAAAACTTTCTGTGAAAGCAAGCCAAGTATCAGTTGAACGAGCATTTTCAACACAAAAGTTTATTCCTTCAAATCTAAAAGCTAGTAGAAAAAACAACATCTTAAGAAAGATATAATGCCTATTACCTTAAACTAGGTGTGGTTAAGGTTAGATTAGAGCGATTGCTGGTATTTCGCCAAGCACACTTAAGCCATAGTAATTTGGCCCCTTGTGATGTCGCATACAGTACATTCCTTCTACTCTTTAAATGTCTGAAAAATGAGATTTACTGCGAGTCATTTAGGAGGCTTGGATGAAACCTAATCGATATCTAGACATAGTCTGATCTAGATGGGACACGACAATTAGAAATTGAGAGCCGATATATATTTTTGTATCCGTCGACAGAAAATAAATAAAAATTAGTCATTTTTTGTTTTGCAGAAAATCATTTTTCATTATAAATATGTTTCTGATTTAGCGGCAATAATTTGGCAAAAAATAATAAAAAATAAAAATTAAAAAATTAATGTTTTTATACGGGGTAAAATGATGCCAGGAAAAGAGGGCAAGCTGACCTAGGAGCAACTTTTAAGTGACATTCTGTTTAAACTTTAGGCTGAGTTCACACTGTTCGACGCATGAGACATGATAATCTAGTAGGCCCTTATGTTGTCTTGTTTTCATTGAGAATAATTTGTTATTTGACAATTAAAACCATACAACATGAAGGCTCACTAGATCACCATGTCTCATGCGTCGAACAATGTGAACTCAACCTAATTTTAACCTTTGCCCAAAAAAGTATGCTACATTTTTTAAAAGTCATTTTAAACCATGGCCAAGTGCTGCCACGCCCATTTTTTTCTAAAAAATGAAGCCCCACGATATGGTCTCATATATGTAGGTTCCTTTTCCCCAATAGCTTTCTCCACTAAAGGGAAATTTTCTCCCAGAAAAATTATATGAGAATAGGAATCTTAATAAGTAAATTAATTTTATCTTATTTGCCTCAAACGCTTTAATGAATTATATGAAAATCATATGAGGGCTTTTCACGTTGTTGCAATGAGTAATCAAATTGGAAATTGCTAAAAAAATTTCAATTTTCGTAGATGAAATTTAGCTGCGGCTTACGTGTCGTATACGTGATATATTTATAATTTTTTCTTAAATCTTCTCCTGAGTAAGGGCTTAATCGAAGTCGATAAAAATGAATTTCAAATTGGATCTTAAACTATTTCTTCCGCCAAAAATCCTTTGCTATTTGTTAAAGGCTGTTCAAGTGGCTTTGCCTTGCCCCACTCTTTGGGTCATTTCTTCAAATGTCATTCCATAATTCTTCTTTTTCGTTGCATCCTCACCCTAATTACCCCCCTAAGACCAGTCACGCCTCTTATACCCTCTCCCGTTTTGGATGAAAAACAAAAATTGTACGAATTGTAAATAGCTTTAGTGCGCATAATTTTGTGGATTATGCGCACGCCCACGTTCATGTCCACGCCTGCTGCCCCCTGCCCCCCTTTCACTTGTAAACTTGTTTACTCTTTTACGCCATGATAAATGCCATGACATAAATCTCAGACAGAGGGCCGGGAGGGCCCAGCCGAGTACTCCTTGGCTGGCTGGCAAAAGTTAATCAACATTTCATTAATTAATTTCTTTAAAGATGTCGCCGTCGTTTGCTGCTGCTGCTGCTGGAGAAAAATGGCCTGGCCAGACGATTGGGATTGGTAAGAGGGAAAACTTCCGCGAGACAAGATTCTTGGGCAAATTATGTAAATTGGTTAAAAGCTTTTCCGGTTTTGAATTAGCAGCCTCATCAAGTGTTTGATGCTATGCTTAGTCTGGAGTTATTTTCTTGGAATTAATTAAAATGAGTAATCGATAGGAAAAACTATAGAAAGGAATTTGTAGTTTCTCATACACACACAGAGAGGGAGAGAGACCAACACAAAGGCCTACAGGCAAGACATTCTACGTGCATTTAATTAAGCAGCACTTGGGTCAGGGGGTCAAACAAGAAATGAATCAACACAATTGTAAATACTGCAACACAAAAGCAATTAGTGACACACAAAGCGGAAGTGGAAAAAAAAACTGAAGCTGTTGAAAATAAGTTAAGCAAAAAAAAAAAGTAATAGAAAAACCAGGCAAATGAAATGATGTTGGTTGAATGTGTTGATGGGGGGGGAAAGGCAGGCAGAAAAATCACTGCAGAAGGCGCCAAAATAAACAAAGCGCATTGCTAGTTAGGCCTGCTTTCCCCTTCTTCCCCCTCTCTCTTTCTCTGATGAGTGGACTAGACGACTGGCTGCGCAACTGAAAAGTGGCCAATGTAAATCTAATTAAAAGCAAAACAAAAGCCACTCTCAACATGCCACTCAAATTATAATGCACACACAGCAGCAGCAGCAGCAGCAGCGGGTGGTAGGGGGTGGGTGGGAGGATGGTGAGAAGCCTGAAGATGAGCCTGAGTGAGAGACACTAAGTGTGGATGGGCCTTTTTGGTTAGCCCAAACAGTACGGTGGAAATAGAACGAAAATGTAAGGTATTCTATTATTTTTTATCAAAGCTTACCAAAGGGTTAACCTTTCACAGAAGTTTTGGGTGCCTGGCTCTATTTTAAAGACTCTGAAATTTGTCAAATTTTTTTAATAAGCTTTCACACTTCCTATCTCGCAAGCTCTATAGACAACTTAGGGGTATGTTTTTTTAGTTGTGCTAGAAACTCACATCAGGGCAGAGTTTGGCCAATTTTTGAGATAGTTTGTCAAAAGGGAAATTTAAAACTTCACGTTCATACCCAATTTAAAGCATCTTCCCAATGCACTCTCAGAAGGACTTGGAAGCAAGCCAAGTACTTATTTCTTGCTTACTTTTCACGTGAGGAGGAATAAGGAAATATGTGCGATTGGCTTCTGTTTTAATAAGAATTTTAGTGGTTGTTGTTGTAACCTTTATTTTACATGCTGAAATGGGCGTTATTTCATGGAAAAAAAATTGTACTGACTATTCCTGAAAATTTCATGCCGAAAATGTAAATGGGTAAGAAGTGTATCAAGAAGTTGGGCAAATGTGTGTAACAGACAGAAGAAAACATATCCGGACTTATGAACTATATTTTTTTTTTTCATTTTTTTACTTTAATAAACCTTAGTATAATAAATAAATTTACATATGCTTACTCTACCAGTCCCCAAAGGGTGCTCTAGAATTAATATGATATTTTCTATGTTGCTTGATCCTTTTCAGATATTTTACAATTTGTACAGCTTTAAATGGATGTAGAAATATATACAAATATATATTCTTGTTCAGCGTGTTGAGCCAAGTCGATATAGCCATGTCCGTCCGTCTGTCTGTCTGGAGCTTTCAGCTTTATATGTAAAAAGCTGTAAACCCTACGTAGATCCAGTTTGTTCAGATTCAGAAAATATGCCCCCTTCTCCCACAAACCGCAAGAACTGTCACAGCCACAATTAAATATTAAGAATCTTGTGATTTAAGACATATAAACTTAGGCCAAATATCTATCTATTCTAACAAGCCCAATAAGATCGGTTAAAAAACACGGAAGTTGTACAAAACGATTTGACTTACTTTTCAGCATGATGGACTGGAATGCAGCAAATGCGACTGCAGCATGATGGGAAACCTAGCATTGCCTGTGATCAGTGCGCCCATCTCTAGTGCATACTCATTGTTGTAAAAAACAGTTTATAATCATGGACGATTTCATTTATTTATCCAGGCTTCGGGATAATGCTGCTATTTGGAAGGGCTTGCCTTGACTGGGCTGTTAGAGGAAAGCGGCTGGTTGGCCACCCAAATCAGGATCGGTTAAAAGGCACTGCGCACTTCACCAGCAGAGCTAACATTTTAGCAGCATCAGATTTCGTGCGTGCACGTTCGTGTCAGTTTTAAACGCTTTAAGCACGAACATGGTTTTTCAAGACCTTACTCAACTGTAAGAAAAAATACTGTCAATTAGTGAACTGGACATAATATACTGCATTAATATCGAAATTTTTCCTTTATCGGCTGTTGGTCATTTAAAATCGCCTAGTTTAAACCAAAAAAAAAAAAGGGAACTTAGGAGACGATTCGTCCGAATTTTCTTTTCTTTTGACGTGTCGTGATGAGTTGAGTTTAAGAATTTTTTGAAGGTGCGTGTAATGCGCGTGTTGAAATATGCCATTTGTGCTACAGTCGTGCCGTGTTCAAAATATATTCGATACGCACCCGTCTCGACTCTGAATAACGTGAATATATGATATTTATATTCCAAGAAATTCAGGACTACGATTCAAACGTTACAAATAAAATCTTTAACTTTACCTTGTCTATTCTATCTGTAACTCAAAACAAATCCTTGGGTTGAATGCTTTTAATAAAGGTTAGCCATCGATTTCAACATGTAACCGCCGGTCCAACCACAGATAAGCAAAACACGGTGGTTAGAGCGAGACGACATTGTGTTGAGCTGAGATGCCGAGCGATTATAACAAAAAACAGCTGATTATTTGGCTGTTAAGTTTGACATCGAGAGCGTCAATTTTTCAATATTGATTTTAATTCCTCGTCGGCAGAGCCAAAACATTTTTTTGAATATTTAGGCTACGGCAATGATTAGGACATTTTTTTAGTTTTCTGCCTTTTCAACACATTCCGCCCTGCCTACTAAGATTCAATTCAAACTGAAAAAAACCTAAAATCCGTCTATTAAGAAAATTTATAAGAATCAAAAACAATTGTTAAATAAAATAAAAATAACAAAATAATTGGTATTTCCCCGAGTTTTAAAATAAAAATCAAAAAATAATTTTTATTTCCCGAGAATTATTATAAAACGCAAAATATAACTGGTAAATAATGACTTGTTTGATAAAACTTATAACTGTTACGGTTCCTGCTCGTAATCTATAATCGCTTTAGCTCGACGGTATTGAAAATAACCAATTTTTCATTCCGAAAAAACGGATTGATTTTGTTACGTTTGAGTAATGAATCGCAGATATTAATACGCTTAGTAAAGGGATTTTGATTAAGACTTGTGGTAACCAAATATCGTGCTTGTTGTTTTCAGTGGATTTTCACTGTTGTTTATTACATTCAGCTTCTCCTCAATCTCTCAAAATGAATAACAGTGGCTTTCATTAATCCTTGCCTTGATTTGATTGTCATCAGCCTCTAAAGGCCGGCCAGTGCGTGATGCGTTCTTCAACTCAGAATCTCTAGAATGGACTCGTAACATAGAATGATTCTCAAATTTGATTTTAAATTTAATACTTAGTGACCTTTCATAATTTACTATTAGGTCTACAAATATCTGAGGCATCTGTAAACTCTATAAAAAAAATTTAAAAACACTTCAACTAAATCCAAAATCGAATTTTTTATTCAGCTATATTTGAGCTTATGTTTTCATAACTTCTTCCCTTCTTTTCTTCAATTCTCTTTCTTGGCCGCATTTTGCAATAGCACAAATATCCTTTCCTTAATCCATTTCTTATTGTAGGGCAAATAGGTGCCACTGTCCTTTTGATAAACCATACAGCAGATATCGTCCAGTTTATCCAGATATTCAAATAGCTGATTTATGTCATAGGTAATCGACTGCAATGAGGCATGCTTCTGCTTCAAATGTTCTTCATACAATTGGCAAATGCCCTTCAGACACTCGGTGATGTTCTCAAATTTGCGATAGCTACGCGATTCATTGGCCGCAGTCAGTTTGATCAGTAGGAGGGTGTGCGACATGATGGCTTTCGAATGAAACTTATTTAAATTTTTAGATTAATATTTTTCTAATATTAACAACTTACCTGTTCAGTTGCTTGACTCCAATTGAATGTAAAACCAATTTTCTCTCATTTTAATTTTTTGTTTGACATTTTTTTCCTGAGCAATTTGACCCACTGTTCATATTTCGCACAATGAACCAGCGACAAATGCCAACACGGAAATGCCTGGAATTTCATGGTGCGAGGCCTAGTCAGCTCTCGCACGTCGTTGTCCTGTCCTATCCTGGCCCTAAAACTTGGCACGTGAACCCCACGTTGTCGCATCGTTTGCCAAAATCCGCATTAAATTTATGCAGTTTTGTTTGTGGCCCGGGTATTTTTCTTATAACTGGCGCAGCAAGTTTTCTGCCAAGACAGCGGAATAACAGAGATAGCTAGAGCACAGAGAGAGAGAGGGAGATGGAGAAAGGTCACACACAGATGATGATTGCATTGACGATGAAGCTGGCATCCGGCTCAGGTTTCTGGCAATGAGCCTGAGCCGTACAAAAACAACAACAACAAACAAGCATTTTGGCTGTGATTTTGCAATTAAATAGATTTCCATGGGGCGTGACCAGGCCACGCCTTTAAGCAGTTCAATGACAAATTCTTCACAATATCTGCGCAAAAAAAAAAAGGGCACCTAGAAATAAATATTTATTTATATGTGAGACTGTCGCCCAAATGCATTTGCTAGCAGTTCATTTACCGCTTTTGTATAATGCAGAAAAGATCATTTATTTTTGAATGGAAATTGTCATAAATATTCATATGTGTCTTGTATGACTTTGGTGTAGAGTCGTTAGCCCCCTTTTTAAGCAGATGGAATTTTTTTATAATTTAATGGCACATAGGGCTTTAATTGTAGGTTATAGCTTAAGTTCTCTTTCCCTAAAATAATCTAGCTTAAAATGACTTTGATTAAAATCACAACTTTGACACGGGGAGAATTTCGGACAGCTTTAGAAAGGGCATAATATTCTCCATCTGTAAATAGGGAGATCCGAAAGAAGTGAGAAATTATATGGGTATCACGTTTCAATATTCAATTGCCAAGGTCTTCTTCGATGTCTAAACAAATGGATTTCAGATGAAGATATTCTTACATTCGCAGTGCGGCCTTCAACTCTATAGACAGAAGAGCACTTATGTTCGAATTAAGTGATCTAGGCATCTTCTCAAAATTTCTAAACGCCCTACAGACAATGTACGTTGCCAATGAAGTGGCATTAGGGAACAGGAAGTCTTTGTTGAAGGCATCTTTATATTTAAACGACTTAGAAGACTATCTCCCACAAGGCATCTCGGTAAATGTTCGAGTTCTTTTTATATGCACGCATCTATAGACGCACTGATATCATTAAATTTTTGGGGACTTCAAATTAACACCAATAATTCTAAGATCTTTGGGATTCAAATAGCAATCGTAGCAGCTACCCACGATGCATTGCTGAGCCTTAAGAACTTCCCGACATAAAAAGTAGAATTTTAAGAAAATTTTTGAATCCTATAGGGCACGTTTTTTTTCTCCCAGAATCACAGATGAGCGCAGATGGGATAATAAATAACGAACTTGGAGAGAATAACTATTGTAAATATTTCTTTACCACGAATCAAATCCGTTTAATCTTCATGACCCGAGGCGAGCTTGTGGCACTTAACTTCATAATTCCAGTTATACACTCAAAAAATCGATCGTGGATATGAGATTTCGTGTCAGAAGTTCGGCGACAGAATTTTCTTTTGATTCGAAGAAAATACGATCGGATTTTCAGCTCGATTTTTTGTCTCACCTCCCTTGCCACCAAACACACAAAGTTTTCTCGATTTCGATTTCTTATTTAAGACGAATATGAAGCGCAGCTGCCGTTCTTGGCCAATTGCAAAAGTTTGATAAAATAAAGGAAATTTTTAAGTCTTCAAAGGGCATAGCAGAATAAGCAAATGAGAACTGCACACAGCACCAAATTTAAATGTTTGATTAAAATTTATAAGAAAATCACTTTCTCAAAATTTTGGTATCCTAATCGCAATTGGAGAGGAATTATGAGGCCGGAAAGTTATACCAAAAAACTGTTTTTTCTCAAGAACCGCTTGACCGATTTTAAGGGGTTAAATATATGTTGTAAGTGTTAAAAATGCAATTCTTGAAATAATTTTTGCAGAGTTTTATTACTAATAAAATAATTAAACGGTCAGCTCCAAAACAGTTGGAAACCAAAAATGTGCCTGAGCTTTTCCTTATATAACATTTTTATACCCTTGCAGAGGGTATATTAAAATTGTCACCATGTTTGTAACGCATTTCCGACCACATAAAGTATATATATTCTTGATCAGCATGACGAACTGAGTTCATTTCCGTCTGTCCGTCTGTTTCTATGCTATCTCCTCCCTCAGTTTTAAAGCTATCTTGACCAAACTTTGCAAAAAGTCTTTAAATACAAATACGCTGCACATTTGTAGGAATCGGCCGTATCGGATGACTATATCATATAGCTGCCATAGGAACGATCGGTCCAAAAACTAGTTTTTGTGAGAAAAACTTTTTTGTTTTCCATCGTAGCGTCACCTTTCGTGGTATATATAAGTTTTATATGTTTTCCACACAATTCTGGAAAAATTTATCAAAATCGGATGACTATAGCATATAGCTGCCATATAAAAGGTCGGTCCAAAAACTAGTTCTAGTGAGAAAAACTTTTTGTTTTCCATCGTAGCATCACCAATCGTGGTATATATTAGTTTTATATACTTCCACACAATCGTGAAAAAATGTATCAAAATCGGATGACTATAGCATATAGCTGCCATATAAACGGTCGGTCCAAACACTAGTTCTAGTGAGAACAACTTTTTTGTTTTCCATCGTAGCATCATCAATCGTGGTATATATTAGTTTTATATGCTTTTACACAATTCTGGAAAAATTTATCGAAATCGGATGACTATAGCATATAGCTGCCATAGGAACGATCGGTCTAAAAACTAATTCTAGTGAGAAAAACTATTTTTTATCAATGGTAGCGCCTTTCAAAAACTCAGTATTTAAATCGGCGTAGCCGTTGTTATTTTTTTTTTTGGGAGGCTCCTGCAAAGCCATTTATTCTTTCAAAATCTTTCTATTCAAGTATCAACTTACAATGTCAAAAAGGAACTATAAAGTTAATATTTTAAGCAGGGATTAATCCCAAAATGAAAATTGGTTCCGAAATGAGAATTTCGGTTAAAGGTTCTTTTTGGGTTTTCAGTTAATTTCGGTAATCGGTTCCGATTCGGTAACCAGATTTTTATTTCGTACCGTACATAATTTTTGCTTAATATTCAAAAATTAAAATTGTCTCACGATATCCAAAAAATTAATGGATGTAATAGAATTAAAAATATGTATTCTAAGAATATGCCACATAAAAAAACATTTTTTTAAATATACCGATTTCGAGCTGTTTTTATTTTCGCTATCCCAACACAGAGAAAAACTCCCAGAATAAAGAAATTTTCTATTCTTGTGTTGCCCAGATAAGCTCGCCGATTTCTTATCTTCCACATAGAACTATCTGTCACTTAAAATATTAAGTAAGAACGTTACATAATTTTACGTTATTTTCTTAGGACAGATTTCTCATCTTCAAGATAGCTGATATGTGTCAGATAAACTTTAATTTCTGATATTTGATAGTTTCTGTGACAGACTCAGCATTAAAGGAGATGAGAAATTGGACCTAAACTTATATAGAATTTTCCTAAAAAGCAGAAAAATATTTTTTATTTATGGTTGAAATCTGCTTTATTACTGCCATAAATAGAGTTCTTTTGTCATTTGAATAGATTTGAACCCCTACTTTAAGACATGGGTTCAATACAGCCCATAATACGGTTGTAAATTTATTTAAGGGGTGCTTCAGCTCTAAAACCTTAAATCTGCCTGAGCTTTTCCTTACATTACATTTTTCTAAATATTAAATCGAATCTATCCTAAAATAGGATAATAATATTTCTAAATTTAAGAGCGAAATTTAATTTAAATCAAGAAATTTCATTTCGAAAATTTGTATTACCATATTTCTAACATTTTCTATATTTAAGGGATTATTTTTTCTAAGACTTAGAAATCTTTTAAATTTAATTAGAGGGATTATATTTACGAAAGAAAAGTTATTTCGTCTCTTAAAATTTTTTTGTTCTATATCTTATATACATATGTAGCTTAAAAAAATAATTTGATCCTGATTTTCTTCTATAAAAGTAAGACATTTTTTGAAATCGGTTTAGGTTTTTACCGATTGAATTTAATAATTTAATGTGTTGAAAAGGCGAATAAAAAAATTAATAAATGGCACTGCTCAAATCAGAAAAATGTTCTTTATCAAAACATTCACCCTGGCCTACTGGGATTAAATTCAATCCGAAAAAACCTTAATTCCGTTGTCTACTGATTATAATCGAATTTTACCGGTTTAAATATATATTTGTAATAATCATAAATCAATAAAATAAATAATAAGAAACCGAAACAGTACCGGTATGAGCGTTTCGGTATGGTTCCGGTTCCTATTATAACGGTTAACGGTTTTTGGTTCTAAAAAAAATTTAAATCTATCAATTCCGCAGCCGTCAAATTTAAACGAAATCGGAAATCGACACAGTCCGGATGCCATTATTTAAGTTAACTTTGTTTTGGTTGCCCAAGGGAATATCTTTTTCGCTTTCCATTCAAGTGTGTAAAACGAAAATTAGACTACAGTCACTTATCAGAAATCTAGAAAAAAGCGAACAGAAAAATAAGAAAACTTTTGTCGGTTTTATGGGCTACCATTCACCATTTTGCCTTTTTCCCCACAATTGACAGCGCACAGAGAATATGTTGGTAATTTAAGATTCATGCCAATAAGAGCAGTGGGTGGGGGGCAGGGGGCAGGGGCAAGAGCCAAAGTGATTTTATTTTTCATTGACAATTGTCTTGCCCCCAGAGGGAGGTGGGGGTGTGGGTGGTTTTGTTGAAGGCTTTTTATTATGCTGCCAGGCATATTGGCAACATTTGAGTGAATTTATTAGCGACACATCTCTGACATTTGACACATTGTGCAACTTCCTCTGTGTCGGTGTGTGTGTGTGTGCATGTAGGTGTTTGTTACTCGCATTAGATGACGCACAGCACGTGTTACCCGATGTTGTTTGCCATTTGCCCCCCTTTCGCTGCTGTCATCTCTTCGCCTGCTGCTGTCAACAATGCTCTCATAAATCGCAAATTATACACGCAGCCACGCCCACACAGAGGGAGGTGGTGGCTTGGCTTTTGTGCGTTTTCTTTGTTTTTTGGCTCGTCGCATTTCTATTGCAATTGCCGAGCTGCAGCAGTGCCTCATCGAATGTCAGCGGACGACTCCTGTGGCAAATGGAAAATGCATTCGGAAATTCCAACGCTCAACTTCACACATTGTCTGCGTTTTATTGCATTAGTACCCATCCGTTCCCACACTGCATATAGATTCAGGCAACTCATTGTTCTTGTTTGGTTATTGTGTTTAGTTCTGCTGCTGTCAATGCGGTGCATATTCATCAAAGATATGGATACTCTCGGCACAGCTGAATAAAAGAAATTATGCCTGACCCAAACACACATTTTGCATACCAAATTTTTGGGCACAAATATTCAAAATTCTTCGTCCAAATATGAGTTGCATATGAAACTGAGCCCATAATTAGTTTAGGATGTGGAAAAACATTTTTGCATGCAATCAGGAAAACAAAAATTGAAATAAATTTTTGCTTGTTTTTCTAAACGAATTAGCACCTACACTCGAATCAAACAAATATTTGTCAAACAATGCACTTCCAATTGAAAATTCGACCAAAATTCAATTCAAAGTAGGCTCGCTTGATTTGGTAGAAAATTCTTTTGTAAAACTAAATGATTTCATTATTTAGTGCACTCAAACATATTGTTCATTGTAGTAGAAATAGGAAGAAAATCTCTCTTACTTATGTGGAGTATAAGGCTAGAACGGGGCAGTAACATACATAACATAAACAGCGGACTTTGCATAATTTCAGATTGAATCTTATCATAGAAGTTCAGGGTAAATTTGTTTTTAAATAACCTTTTTAAGATACGAACAGGCCATTTTGTTTATTAATATTATTTGTTTATGTTTTCATTGAATTTCACATTTCGAGATTTTTTTATACACTCATGATCTTTTCTAACGCGATCAAATAATTTAATCTCTTCTACGACACTTCTTTATTATGTTTAGCCCAATAAATGCTTCTCTCTCCCCCTCGTTTCTATTTTTTTTTTGTATTTTTATATTGTCGTTTAATTGGTAAATCCGACATTTTTCATTTCAAAAATAAATGGTTTCCACTTTTGATTTTCAAAATTGTTTCCATTTTGATTTATAAAGTGTTTTACTTTTGAAATAAAAAAAAATAAAAATTTTGTGAAACAGTTTCCTAGTGGGTGGTGTTTTGCACACACCACAACCCAACACCCACAAACAAAGTCGGTCTCTTTCCCGAGAGCGAAACTTGAATTCGTTTGTTGAATTTTTTTATTTTAATATTATTAAACCTTTACCTGTCTGGGCTCGACAAAATTCGAAAGACAAACGCCTCAACGCATCGCTAACGCACGCGAAGGAATTGAGCGCAGAGCACAAAGCGGGGTGGTAGCCGACCAGGTTTTTTTGTTTCGTTCTATTTTACAATTGAAAATTGCGAACATTGACTTAAGGAAATCAAAAGTGAACTTGTAATTTGAAGGCAAAAGTGTCTGCTCTTAAAATCAAACAATTACGCAGTTGAGAAATGTCGTTTATAGGTAGATTGTAAAATCAAAAAGAAAATCATTAATACAATACTTTCTAAAAGTTGAAAATGTGATTTTTACAATTTTTTTTTTTGTGTGAAAACTTGAAAAGCCTTAAAGAGAATACTGGAAGAAATTTACTAAGCTTCGCGAATATCCTGTTGCTTGTGTCCTTCCAATTTGGTTATGGATTTGTTGAATGATACGTAAAAGCTTAAAACCATAGACAGTCGGTCAAGCGTGTAATAAAACCAAGACCTGGTCAATACAAATACAATCCATTTATGCTCCTATAATATTTGTTGGCAAAGTTAGAAGATTATTAATATTTTCATTGATTAAAAATTAAAGGCTATAATCGCCTCCGCCGATGTTTAAAAACCCTTGAAGTTTTTGTTATTTTATATAAGAATTTGTTTTCCATATAATTTTAGAAAAATGTAATTCGCTTAGAACCTGTCCCAAGCTGACCAACAGATTGCGTCACTTTCCGTAAACATTTGCCTGACCAAGCCAAAAACCGAACTTGGTACGTGGGTTGCTATTTAAATTTTTGGCCTAGGTCACTTCTAGCCATTTAAGGACCAATTGGCATTTTCCCAAAAAAAGTTTTGATTTTTATCGATGAAAGCTCCATACAACTCTTTCATGTCTGACCACGTTTGATATCGATTAACGATTAATCAAAAACTTACCTCGGCAGAAAAATGGAATTAACTCGTGAAAATTTTCGTGCAATTATTTTTCACAACTTTCGACGTGGATTATCACGACAAGAGTGCAACGATGAACTTAAATCTTTGTATGGCGATGAAGCACCATCCTATAACACTGTGAAAAATTGGTTTAATGAATTCAATCGCGGGCGACGCTCGCTCGAAGACGAAGGTCGTCTGCAAAAACAGTCGTTGTGCCAGAAAACATTGATGCCGTGCGTGAACTGATAATGCAAGATTGTCATGTGACATACCGTGTGATACAGGCATCCTTGGGCACTTCTTCCACCAGCATACATTCGATATTGCATGAACACCTGGGCGTAAAAAAGGTTTTAAGGCTCAAAAGAAGGCTCGTGTGGATTGGTGCAAAGAAATTTTGAAAAAAATAAATCGCGGTGTTTCAAAAGACGTTTATAAGATCGTCACAGGTGACGAATCATGGATCTATGCTTATGAGCCCGAAACAAAACAGCAATCGACCGTGTCGGTCTTCGAAGACGAGCCAAATGCAACAAAAGTCTTTCGTGGAAGAAGCACTTCGAAGCAAATGGTCGCCCGTTTCTTCGGTAAAACTGGTCATGTGGCGACTGTTCCGCTTGAGCAACGTAGGACGGTCAATTCTGAGTGGTACACCACAATTTGATTGCCTGAAATCTTCGGAGAAATTGCACCATGACAATGCGAGCTCTCACACATCAGCTCACACCAGCGCCTTTTTGATCGCCCAAAACGTCGAATTGATGGGTCATCCGCCGTACAGCCCTGACTTGGCACCCAATGACTTCTTTTTATTCCCGCACATCAAGGGAAAAATGCGTGGTCAACGATTTTCGTCGCCAGAAGATGCTGTTGAAGAGTTCAAAAACCATGTTTTGCAGGTGTCTCAATCGGAGTGAAAAAAGTGCTTCGACAATTGGTTTGAGCGCATGCAAAAGTGTATAAATCTTGCTGGAGAATACTTTGAAAAACAATAAAACCATTTTAATCATAATTATTCGCGTTTTCATTATTAGGCCAGAAATATATATTGCAACCTACGTATTAGCGGTGTTAGGATAAGGCCTCAAATTAAAAGATTGCAAATAAACACACACGGAAGCTTGCGCGAAAGCAAGGTGACAATTGATTGGAGTTACAGACTGTTTCGAGATAACCATATCTCTCATCAGACTTCTTCTTGTCTGTGTGGATGCATTATTCAATTCTAACATTATATTTTTGCCTCGTAGTTTTTCTTGCCTGAAAATGATCTACCAACAATACGTCGTATTTAATCAATTATTATCTACATCATTTACCTCTTATCTACATATATTAAATACATATTATATTGGACTCATGCTCAGTTATTTCTTCGTTTATAATAATTTTAAAATATTTCGTTTGATGAAAACTTAAATGGGAGTTTGAAAAATTTGCCATTAAATTAGGAATTATTTTAAACCTAACGAAAATTGCCCATTTATGACATGCCATAAAGGAGTCGTCTTACTTATGATGCATTTTGAAGACCAAGAGAGGGTGGGGTCCGCTAGCGTCTGATGTCACCTAAGCCACCAGAGATGCCACCTTCTCTCTTTTCTATATTTTTGTCTCTTGTGTCTCCTTACTATTCTCTACTTTATGTTGTCAATATGATAGATCGATCTCCACTCTAGCCACCCTAAATGACACTTTTTCAGGGTCTAACTATTTCTGCAAATAGTTAACTGATTTTTCTTGACCTAGGATCTTGTACTTCTTGAAGTTATAAGTCTACTAACTTACTAAACCATAATTTTCTGTTAAAGTCATAAAATATATTTCTTGCTCTTTAACAAAAAAAAAATCTCTGCGCTGGCTGCAATTCGCTTTCACCTCAACATAATACACACATATTCCAACCATTTGAATGACACACACACACACGCAAAATTATGGTGGAGGAAATGTCTTTTAAGTTTCAGCTTTTCTTTTTTTCTCTATTTTTTTTTCTTTCTTTTTAGATGAGCCTTGCAGACACATAAATAAAGTTGTCACTGGCACACGCAGCAGCGGCAGCAAAGATAAAAAGCCAAAAACTTGCTTAGCTGTGTGTGTGTGTGTGTGTAGTCTGCCTTCCCCCTGCTCATTAAGTGCAGAAAAACGCCTTTTCACTGTCATTGATGTCATTCACGTGCTGTTGAAAAAAAAAAATTGTGTGTGGTGGTGAGGGGAGAAAAGAAAGTCGCGGCAGAAATTCGAGTTTCTCGCTCATTAACCGCGCGCGTTGCTGACACGCTTGAGTTATTTTCAATTAAATGTCGATGAAAAACTCACACATATAGGCGAAAAACTGCTGAATTGTGTGTGTGTGTGTGTGCATAAATTAAAACTCAACATCGTAAGCGACATTCATAATGCGACACCCATGGCATTATTAAGAGCAATTGTCTCATCGACTTAAATGTGAAATATATATAACATTAATTAAATACAATTTAAAGTTTGACAACAACAAGATTGGCCTCATATTCAGCTAATTTGGACAACTTTATGCCGTTTTGTAATTATGACATTTCAAATTTCCAACTAATCTGGCACATTTTAGTTCAAATTTCAATTTCAACACAAAATGCGGCCTGTAAAGTTAAACCCAAATACAATTTGTATAATTGGGCTGGCTGTAAAAAATACACAACCATATGTAGCATGTGCTTAGTTTTAGTTATTTATATTAAAATTCTGCTTTATTGATGTGGTTTATAGACGAGTGTTTTGGCTTCTTTATGAGGTTTAGTTTAGTAATATTTTTGTATTTTTTTTTTTTTTTTTGCCAAGCTGTTACACATTTCTTTGCTACGCTTCGCTTAACTTGACCTTTTTTTTTTTTTTTGTGGGCTTCTCTTTCGCTTTGGCATGTGTTTGGCAATTTCCTGGCTACGAACGAGTTGACCGCAAAAAAGCTAAGCCAAAAAAGCAAATAAAAACCAAACCCAAGCAATCAACAAATACATTTCAACAGCACCTTATAAAAGTATTTGAACCTTATGCTGACCAAATTTTATCGCATTTGACACACACACACACACACAAAGAGAGAGAGAAACATGGCATTGATTTTGGCTTTTATTAGCTGCACAACAAGCAGCCCGGTTTGGGGGGGGCGCTAGCTCCGTCGCACTTGACTTGACTTCATCGTTCTGGATGTGAATGTGAATGTGGGTCGGGGTGCGCACTTCCACTGCAATTGCCGTAATCCATTGCCAAGTGGCGTGGGATCACGTCCAGCCCTGTTAGCCGGGAGTATATCTTTTTAAAACATTGTTAAAGTTTTGCTTTAGTTTTGCTAACCCGCCGCTACGACTGATTGGCAACCCCTTCAACCATTTTGAAAATACCGTAAGGTAGAGAGAGTATATTAGGTTCGGTGAAAAGGGGGAACTAAAGGGACTTGTACAAAGAAAATGTTAAATATACAGAAAAATTTGAAATTTCATGTAATTTTTTAAGCTTTAAAACTATGCTAAGACAGTGTTTCTTTTCCGCTCAATTGGTTATGTTATGTATTTTTATAACGTGGGATCTCTTAAGAAAAAATTTCGAAGTCCCAGCTTGTGTTGAAGCTGAGTTCCTTTGGTTTGGATATGCTCTCCCTAGTTATTTTAACCAATCCAATTTTGGGGTATGTATATATATATGTCGTCGTTTTTAAAAGGTAATTAATTTTATTATTAAACGTGTGTATGTACAAAATTTGCATCTGCAGATGTACATACAAATGTATAGGCATATTCTTGGCAATCAATCAGCAATAAATTGCACACTTGCAGCCGCTCAAGCATTCGCACATACATACATACATACTGACACGCACGGCGACAAAGGCAGCGCAATCGTCCAACACAGTTGCGATAGAAAGTATTCGCCCGCTGATTGTAATATTAATTTTGGGCGATTATTTTTAAGCCGCACTGTGCAAATTTTTATTTCTTTTTCTAATAAAATTTTAATTCTTTATTTTGAGACGTCAACTGGAGTCAACAAATAATTTACTTTAAAAAATTAAGGTAAGGGACCTTCTGAAATTTTCATAATCAAAATTTAATTTTATTTCTTTGCTATTTTTTGGTTTAAAAATATCCAAATAATATTTTTATCCATTTTGCATTTACCAAGGAATCGAATGAATAATTGAACCAATTAGACTTAACCTAACAGCAGGTTTAAATCGGTAACGTTATCTGAAACAGTATATTTAACATTCCATCAGATATTAAATGTTCTTCTTGCTCTTCCAGTTGCTCAAGTATTATTGGGACATTTGTTTTCTGGGGTAAAGTTTATTATGTTTAATTTTCCTTCTTTATAACTTCATTCTGTTGTGTAGGTTGCTACCCGTTCTACTATGTCTTCGGTTTCAGGATTTTTAAATTATACCGGTACATACCGTTAAGTACCGGTATAACGAAATAAAAACCAAGGTACCGATACGGAACCAAATACCGAAACTAGAACTAGAACCTAAACAGAATCTTTTACCGAAACATTAGTTTTGGTACGTGGCAGAACCGGAACCGGAACCGAAATTCGATTTGGTTTCATTCCTGCGAAATATTTCAAAATATATGTTTAAAATATGTTTTATATAAAATAAAATGTTAAAATTTAACTGGAAAGAACATGTTTTAATGGTTCAGCCAACTGTCCATTTTTCAGGTTGTTTATTTTTTATTGGTTTAAGTAATGCATTTCAGTTTCAATCAGAGCAAAGACGTTTGATGATGGTAAATCGCATATTTAATTGAGAGAATGTTTATTGTTCAGATGCGGCCGTAGTTCCAGTGACTCCGTTCCAGTCATAATTCTACAATTGTATTCTAATTTAACATAACCAGTAAAACTGAAACACTTTAGACCCAAAGTGGTTTGTCACGTCAAGACCAAATAATCTGACAGGATATGATAGTAATATAAAAACCTTGTCTGGGCTTGGTCTGGTTAGCTGCCGTTTTTTCAAGTGCATCTTAAATTTCCACATCTGGTAAACTACTCGAAAAATTGCTTAGTAGTATTCAGTTAAGTTATAGCTCATTATTTGGCCTCAAAATGTGTCAATGTTATAGGTCTAGTTTATTTCTAAAATTATGAGACAGAAATGACATGGAAGGAGTTTTTCAAAATCCATCTAGAGAACCACGGTCTGTTTACCGATCTTCTTCCATGTTGCTTATAAAGATTATAAATTGTACCAACCAAGTTTGGCCCCCGATCGGGTTGCTTGTTTCCCAATTTGTCAAATACTCAAATTATTTGTTCGACAATTTCATTCATTCATTCATAAAAAGTTAAACTAAGGGGAAATTGGAAACTTTAAACCCATAGAGTCATAGCAATACTAAAAATAATGAATTTTGGTTTTTATGAAATTCTTATAAAAATTCCCATTTTTACCAAGAGCAGAGAGAAGAATATAAAAAATAAAAAATACGTCTGTAATATTTAAAACGAATAAGGATTTAAAATAATCTGCTGTTCATGAAACATATTTGTATGCAATCAGAAATTTGATTAAATTTTACCTAAAATCTGATTTTAACTTAAAGCCGAGGTCTAGAACTTATAGAACAATAAGAACTCAAAATGGACATCTTGAGAGGACAAAAGCACCCTGTTTCAAAGCTGTGGCATTCTTTTTGGCTTAAAGAAGGTACAAATCTCGCAGACTCTCGATCGTCTTATCTAATCGGTCAACTAAAGATTTAAGCACTGGTTTATTGATATTTGTAATTAGAAAAATCAGTGGGTACTTCAGAGTTACGTGTGGAGAAATAGGTAATTAGCTATGGACCATGTTTGTAAATGATTCCAAAATCCTGTCCGCAAACTGAACCTAAAGCTTTACGACGGGTGCTAACCTCCGGCCCCTTCAGCAGAATTTAAGAGGTTATCATTCAAATAAAATCACTCAATATTACTGTTAAAAATGGTTTCAAATTGCAAAAGGTTTTTTGTTTTAATGTGATGCGATAATATCGTGAGTCTCCTGAATAAGTATCATAATTTCACGATACCCGGAAATAATTTCCATAAGTAAGTAAGTACAGTAAATGAAAATGAGTTACAATTACATTCTCAGTTGCCACTGGCAACTTCTCTGCCTTCATTGCCGACCACTGCTTTAAATTATTGGAACCATTTTCTACTTAACAATTTTTTTTTAATTTTTTCTGTTTTTGTTCATATCCTCAAAGGTTACTTTTAACCCACCGCTCATTCAAGTTCTATGTTCTTTTATATTTCCATTTTATTTAGCTAAAAAATGCCCGACAAGGTATCAAATACTCGAGCTTTCCTTTTTTTTGCCACTGTTGCCGCCTGTTCCTATTTTTTATTGAATTCGAGTTCAATTTGTTTTTATTGATTTGCCATTTTGCGCTCGCCCCCAAGAGATGTGACGGAAATTGTCAATGTTTTACAATAGTTGTGCCCCTCCCCCACCGCCACGCAGCTTCTCGCGTCTCTCTAGCTACATCATCATGGCTTTTTGAGTTTTATGTGCACTTGATAAAATTTCAATAGTTGAAGACCCCCAACGCTGGCGCTTGCTTGCATTGTCTGTGTTGTTTTACACTGGCGTTGCCTTTGGGGGGTTCGCCTTTAGTTTTATGTGATATTAAAATTGATAGCAAATCGCTGCTGCAATGCATTTCAAGTGAGCACTTTTTTACACTCAGAGTGAGTGAGTGAGGGAGGGGAAGGGGAAAGAGTAAAGAAAGCCCAGCCGTGACTCTGGGGTAAATTGATTTTTATGTGAATTTCAATAAAGCCAATATCATATGGTTTTTCCTTTCCTTTGACATTGTCAAGAGTTATTCTTTTTTTTTCAATATATAAAATATGAAACACTAAGCTAGATAGTTGTGGCATTTTGTCAAAGGAAAAACTGTTTAAATTGAAAAATAATAAATTTCAAATAAATTAAAATGAAGCTTACCTAATTTATTTGTCAATTTCAACGAATTTATGCATTGCCCCATGAGATTTAGCTGGGCATGTAAACCAATTAAATGTCCTTATTCTCCCACTCTCTCTCCAACATGAACGTGTTTGGTTTTTGTTTTACAATTTTGATTTGTTCAAAGTTCATTTTGTCTTCAAAGTTTAATTTGTCCCCAACACACGTTCAATTTAACGCTTGAGCTGGGTTTGCCGCTTTTTTTTTGTTCCTGCTTTTTTTTTTGTAGTCTCACGTTGATTTATGCAAAGCTTTTGGTTTTAAAGAAAACGCGATGCGGCTGGCAGATTTCGCTAAGTATCAGGGCAGAGGTTGCCTCTTGTTTGTTTGACCATGTTAGGCCTTTGTTTTCCCTCCCCCACCACCACATCCTGCTTGCCACTGACATGATTGTTATCAGAGACTCTTGTTAGAGATAGAAATTTCGGTTGCTAGTTTCGCGTTTTGTTTGTTTGTTTGTTTGCCTTTAGACGCGTGTGTGTATTGTGTGTGTGTTTTGTGCTTGTATTACCTGGTAAACAGGCACCCTCATCAACTTTGAAGACTTTTGTTTAACATTAGTCCAGCCGTGAAGTGATCTTTGTCACAGACACACACAGACATGCATTTGTCAGAAATCCTTCTCAAATGACAGAATTTAAATCAACTTTTTTAAGAAAATTTTATATCAAAATCAGCTTAAAAATGTTTCAAAATTTTTGCTCTTACAAATCGTTTCAACTGATATTTCCGATTACATAAAAATAGGAAATAGATTAAGCTTACATTATTATCCCTTTGTCTTATTGCCAAATTCCACTAAATAAATTCATAAATCATATCAATATGTACAATTTTTTTTTAGAACGATTCCATTAAGAATGTCCCTCCATAAAGTAAAATCCAATAACCTAACTCTCACCATCTGAATTAAAAGATTTTGTTTTGCAAAGAATGTATATTAAAACCAAAGAATTTTATTTTTCAGTTTTACGGCATTGATAAATGAAGTTAAAGATTCCCTTAGTCGGATAGAAGCTTTGCTTAAAATAATCTTTACTCCATTTCAAGCGTTGTTAAATTTTAACCTTCAAGCAAACTTGTCATAAAAATTTGAAACGATACTTAAAATTTGTTGATTGGGAATCTAAGGGTGAAGTTGACAATGCTGAGTCAGTTTTGTAACGCTTCTAACGAAACTATGAAAATATCACTATAAATGAGCACACAAATTAGAAGCAGCGTGGACCTCAAATCCCTCGCTGTGGTCTGGAAAAGAATAAAACTGAAAAACATGGAAAAAGTGAACAGCTTGGGCGCGGTAAATGATTTCCCAAAAAGAAAATGGTGGAAGGCTTCCTCAAAAGGCTAGCAAGAGATGAACATCCAAACAATAACGTAAAAAAAACCATAGAAATCATATTCAAATTGTCGAAAAATCGCTTTCCAAAAATTTGAATACTATTCAGTTTGAAATAAACTATATAGGAATAATTCCGTTTTTTCGCCAGTTAGTTGCCATGATGATTTATTTAGTTCAAAGATATAGTTTTTGTAAAAACTCAGATTGCTTGTTGGCTGTCTTGATTGAATTGCTTGGTTTGTTTTGGTTTATTTGTTTGTTTTGAAGTTTTGTTACTCCTTGCTACTTTAAGGTGGTCTAATTCTGGCCAGTACCTCCAATCAAGAGAAAAATTTTTTTTTTATCTAAACTACAAAAAAACTTTTAAAAATCTGATTTTTTTTTAAATTGCCGCCAATTTTTTCCAAAAAAAATATTGAAAAATATAATTGATGTACGGGCCAGAATTACATAAATGTCTGATCATAACCTCATTTACCGTTTTTCATTTCCGATAACCTGGAGTCCCGGGAATCATGGCTACCACCTCAACATTTTTTTTTTGAGACCTTAATTGACAGGCCGATAACTTTTGAACAGCCCTTGAAGTTCAAACTTTTTTTTTTTTTTTTTATGCATTTTCAACCCAAAAATCATGTTTTTAGTTATGCCGTTGTTGATTTAAGTTAGCGGTATATAACATCTCATTTGAAAGGTAACATACGTAGGCCCAAAATAAATTTACTCTATCGGAAAAATTAAAAAGCTTTAATTGAAACTAATTTTTTTAACTAATCTTTTATGCGCTTTAAACTGGAAAAAAGTAATCTAAAACTTTGGACAAACAAGGCTCTCTATGAAACTCACAGAGACTATTTTTAATACCTAAATAATCTTCTTCCTCGATTCTTGTTGCATTAAAAATATTTGAATGTTACTGCAAAAAAGGTTGTAAATAATAAAAATGTTTATTGATTTCGAAAACGACTTCCCTTTTGCGAAACAATAGAACGGCTCTTTAGGAAACCATTATTTCGTTGCTAAATCTTCTAAACAAAATGTTTAGCCCTGACTAAAAAGAAAAAAATCTCCAAGCGCTAAATACCACCTTAGTTACATAAGTAATAGATAAAACATAAGGATCGCAAGCAATGTTCTAAAATAAGCACAAATTTAATTTAACGTATACGTAATAAATTTTTGAAAAATATTCAAGCAATTTTTGGAAAGCTGGCCCTTGGGAAGGTTCGAACAATCCATACTCAAAGACGTGGAAGATTAATAAAATACAAGATGCACAATGTGCATATACTTAACTAAAATTAACAAACAAAATATGAGATTCTGTTAAAGTTGTTCACCCATTTAATGTAATTCCAATTAACACATTTAACTGTATCTGTGGCACACTCAGTAAAGTGTTCAAGTATATACCATACAGTAAATTAATGTGCGTTCTTGTGTGTGTGTGTGTTTTTTGTGTGTGTGTGAAGTGCAATTGGAACTAAGTAAAAGCAACACTTTACCCATCCATTGAATGGTAATTAAAATTGCAACAAATGAAACAATTTATGGGCATTAAATCAATGCCAAAAGAGAGAGAGAGAGAGAGTCGCGAGTTGAGAGTCGAGTAATTATCTGAGTACGCATTGAACGCAGGCAAACGAAAACGAAATGTTGTGTATGTGACCACGCCCAAACAATTAAATGGCCGCATTAAAAAAAAAAAATGCTACCAACATACAAAATTTTTAAGCACGAACACACAAAATACTACAGCATAATAGAAAGTAAAGCAGTCAAAGGAAAAAGGCACTGGAGCAAGGGGAAGGGGCAAGTGGAAATCAAACACTCAAAGAAATTTAAAGTAAAATTAGAGAATTTAAATAAAATTTGTTAATTTTAGAGAAACTCAAGCCAAAATTTATAATTTTATTAATATTTATTATTCCAATGCCAAAGGCTTAAGTTAGACTTCAAGAGCGTTATTCAATTTGTTATCTGATGCCTCAACCTTATAACGCAGGAAAAAGCCAGAACATATGTTAAATTAATTTTAAAAAATTGAAGAAAAGAAATGAAAATTGGAGTGAATTAATTATGTTTAAAAAAAATTCGCTTGTCCCAATAAGTAAGCAATATTTTTTGATTTTTTTTTAAGTTTATAATTTTTAAAAATGCCCAAGGCTTAAGTTCGAGTTCAAGAGAGTTATTCAATTTGTTATCATCAGATAAAAATAAGGAAAACTGTAGGAACAATCAAGCAAAATTTAATATAATTTTTTTTCTATTTTCCAAGGTTTTTTCTCTTGCCTTTTCCTTGGGTAACTCTAAATTAAATACTCGAAAAATGTAAATTGAAAAAATCCGAAATTATACTATCTTAGATGTAAAGATGAATATCTAATCACTGACTACCACTGAACTGCTAGCTTTAAGCAAAATTTTTGTAAATATTATTTGGCAATAAAGCAAACCATATTATTATTATTATTAGAATATATTTTTGTTACAAAAATATTGCCTACTTATTGGGACAAGTTTTTATTTTCTACATAAATTATCTTAATTTTTGTTAAATTGATTAAAATAAAGTAAAAATGTGTTATTCTAAATTTTCTAAAACAAATATTTAAATGTGAAAATATTTCAGGAGTCTATAATCATGGATTAATAAGTAATCCGCCAATTGGAAGACTTTAGTGTTAGGACTTAGGTGTTATGATGAAGGTTTATATAAGGTTATATTTTCCTTCATATAAGGGAAAAGTTAAAATTGAACAAAAAAATAAAATTTAATTTATTATAAAAAATTTCCCCAATAAGTAGGCAATATTTTTTTATTTTAATTTTTTATATGGAATTTCAAAAGTTTTCCTTTTATTTTTATTTTATTTTATAAAATTAATTACAATACATTATAATAAAATAAAAATATCATAATTAATTATAAAGAAATGGCCTTCGGCTCAAAAGTTTTCCTTATTTTTCATGCTCTCCTATAATTATAATTGATAAGCCCAATTTTCTTGAATTTTTCTAGTCACTTCTAATTTCTGCAAGTGTCGCTAGATGGCGCTGCTGGCGTTTTCGTGCACATTCTGTGTAAGTAATTTGCATACCGGATCAATCTTGAAAAATTAATGGCTTCCCAGACAGATAATGGTAGACCGCACACACAGCCATACACACGCACGCACACCAGAAGGAAGCGAAGCGTGTATAAGCAAATGCTGAAATATTACGTATACGCAATGTGGCTGCTGGCTTGCCCCTCCATCCCACCACTGCCCGCTTCACCCTTCTCTGTGGTTTTCAGCAATATTACGTAGCGACCACAAGGTTTCGCCTTCGTCGTCGTTGTCGTCGTCGACGACATCGTTGTCTAGGCATCGTCAACATCTCGGCAGACGACAATGTCGAGTGCCCTGCCAACGTGTATGACTTGCTCTTGGTGGTTCCCCGGTTTTTCGGTTGTGGGTGTGTGGGTGTGTGTGTGTTTGGGCTTTTTTGCATTCGGTGTATGGAGCAGCCATGTGTCACAGCAGCCAAGTAGTAGAGCTCGCTCCTTCCTTCCTTCCTTCCTTACTCATGGCACAAACACTGCGTAAATCTTAATCCTTACACGCTTGGCAACACGCTGGCATCGCGATAATAAACAGCAGCACCAGCAGCAACAACAACAACAGCAACAGCATTAACATTAAATGGTATAAAGCAATTTTTGGATACATTTTTTTTTTTAGCAATTAGCTTCGGGGTATGAAGTTCAGTTATATAAGTGGATGCTCTAAGAAAAAATTGCGGAAAAAAAGAGAATGACAATCAATGGGTTAAGTGACTCAACTTAAGTCTTTACTAAAAATCATTTTGATTAGCTCTTGGCTATTGCCTGCTGACTTGCCAGATTCATACCTCTTGTGACTTATTAAAAAAAAATTAAGAAATTGTAGGCATCTGAATGGAGAGCGCGGGCTCTGAAGGCATATTTGGGATCCGTGGTAGCAAAACAACTTCATTATGAAACTTGCCGAGCTAAATGTTAGACGAATATCAGTTATTTCATTTACGTTACCGACAACAACAACTTCATATAATTAACTTACACACCTCATTTTAATAGCTAAAAATTGTATAATATTTGTCAAACTCCAACTTCATATAGCAAACCCACACACAAAATTTCCAGGTCATAGCTTCATTAATTTAAAGTCCTGGGTTAGGCCATATAATCAGATTGATATGAGAAACGAAATTTTATGTCATCTGCTTACATAAGAACCCGCGAGTTTAATTTGACCTGTGGAAGATCATTAATAAAGAGAGTAAACAAAAGTGGGTCCAACTACCTAGGGTAACACCGAAAGTGACGTTAATCGAGTGACGTCAATCCTGTTCGATCAATAACTTAAAATCCAATTTAGCAGCGGTGCTGAGAAACCCAGTAGATTCAATTTTAGATCAATGATTTACAGAGTCGAATGCCTTGCTAAAATCTGTATAGATCACATCAACTGGCATCCTTTTTCAGAAATGCATTTATCATCAGAGAGAAAAACTCAAACAAAAAAGGGGAAACGAACCGTGCAAGGAAATATCGAGAAAGAATGTCCAACGGGTAAGCCCTGGCTTAGCCTAGATGGAACAGAGTTAGTGTAAACCATTTCTTCTTCTGTTTTTGTTAATATGTGAATAAAAACGATTTGAAAGGAATATTGATCAAATAAACTAAAAAAAAGACCAAACAAAATTTATTAAAGAAAATCCGAATTATATTTGTTAATTTCACTTTTGTGCCTTAATTTCTCTGACCCAGTCGCCTATCATACCTTGCTGAGTTGCCAAATCAATTGATCGAGCATTTTCATCCCTAAAGTTTGTTTTTTTGTAATCTAAGAGCTAATAAACTCCGGTGCATGTAAAAAAAACTTGTACTCAGAGAGGGGAGAGCTTCAATTGGTGAATGCAGATAAAAGAGAATCAAAAAATACGATAAGCAAGAAACAAAAACAACAACACTAACAAAACAACCGTTATATTTAAATCTAGGTGCAGGTAAATAGCCGGTTGTGCCAATATTTTTGATAATTAAAATTGAAATTTTTTTTGTGGAATAAAATAATATGCCAAGAGGAACTGTGCTTTCCGACGTCGAAAAAGGTCAAATTATTGCCCAGTTTTAAGCCCTTAAAACACGAACACGATTTAACACGGCAAAACACGAAGAACACGAAAAAACACGACGAACACGCCACTGCTTGACTTAGCACTATAAAAAATACTAAGTCAATTGCAAGCCGAAAATATATAAATTGCGACAAACCTAGGTTGGTAGGAAGCTCAAATGAGCATGAGACCGAAAATGTTATAACTGTTTTGGAAAATGCAAATAATTTAAAACTGCTGCAAATTGCTTTCTATACAAATTAATTTTTATATAAAAAAATTAAATTTTTATTACAAAAATTTATGTAAAAATTAAAAAAATCCAAATCTCAAAAAAATTTTAAATCTTGTATCCTTCTAAAGTATAAACTACTAGGATTTAAGAAAACTTCTTAAGCAATTTTTGTACTAATTAAAAAAATTTTCATAACAATTAAAAGTAATTTTTATTATAAAAATTACAAAATGAAAATTAATTTAAATTTTTATAATAAAAATTAGTTTTAACTGCTATTCAAAAAATTTTTATATAAAAATTACCATTTAACTGTTAAAACAAAATTTTTATTTTAACATCATAAAATAACGATTATTTTTAAATTTTTATGTAAAAATTAGAAAATAATTGTTATTTCAAGTAAGTTTGAAAGATGGGTTCTAGCATGGGTTCTAGTCAACAATGTTTTGGGGTGGCCCGCGTGTTCTCCTGACATGAATCCAATGGATAACTCTAAAACATATCATGATATCCAAAAAGCTAAAAATGGTTGTAATTGAGGAATGGGAAGAACTTTCCCCTAATTAGCTAAAAACTCTGGACGACAGTATGCCAAATAATTTTTTTGAACTAATTAAAGTTTAGGAAGGTCATACTCATTACTAAAATAAATAAAAAAAATGTTTCCTTAATCATTTGTCTATCGTTTGTTTGTCGGCCTTAAAGTGCGGCTATTTAAAACGAAAATTTAAATATACTAATTTTGCATTGCTAGTGCTATTGTTTTGATTCTTGCTTATCTTATTTTTGCTTCTCTTTTTATCTGCATTTACCAAATGTTGCTATCCCCTCTCTGAGTACTCGTAGACAGAAAAAATTGGGTGTTTATTTGCACCGGAGTTTAGAGATAACATCTTCAGGAAGATATGCATATTAACTTATACTACACAGAAAAACAAAAGCTCAAGATGAATTTAATCTTTGCTGGTTTAAATGATCTTTTAAAAATATACATTTTTTTATACAAAATATAAATAGTCTCTTAGACGCTTGCGCATATGTGTGTGTGTTGACTGACTGCATTGAGACGTCATTCGATTCGTGTTAAGTGCAACGTCCCGAGTTCGATCCCCAGACAAGACAATGTTATTTTTTTTTTTAAGAAAAGATTGTATTGATATTTAGAACATATCAAGTTAATCTTCGTCATATCCGAGTGAAATTGATATGAAAAAATGTGGAAATGACTGCCATTTCATATCAATTTTTTTCTCTGTATAGGTTGGGTTAGCCAATACACTTAGGTCATTAGGTTTTGGCCCCTTTTGATGTGGCATACAGACACCTTTCTGTCTATTACTCTTACGCTGCAGATCAAAATTTCTCTGAAAGTGAAATTAACTACTCTGCAGTTTAAGAGCACTTGCCGTTTCTAGTTTGCTTTGAACTCAAAGATGTTTCGTAAAATGAGCATACACGTTGCCATAGGCATACTTTAGTTCTTTATTTCGCGAGATTTTCTGCTTCGCAATTGCCGTCGTTGTCCCTGTGGTCTGGTGAATTTAGGATTGCTCTGACAATCGCTTACTTATATCGAAATGCAGGATATCGAGCCAAGCTACTTGCTTGTATGATGAAATTTCAAGACGCTTAGATACCCATAAATATTACTTTTAATCCTTAATCCCGCTGCGAGTGCCTTATCAATGACAGTATGAGTATTTTTAAGCCCCACATTGGATGCCAAATCTATAAAAAATTCATTTTAAGTCCCACAACTCCATTTGCTGTTCCACATTGGACACTAAATCGATGACCACTTAATTTAGTTGATTAAAATTGCATTTAAAAATAAAGTTGATTAAACGAACTAAAATTTATGAAATTATTTAAGCCTTTTTGTAGCTGTAGAAATTAATGATGCCCAAGAACTGGATTTGTACAATGTTGACAAATGGACTTTAGTGCGTAGCTTTGTTTGCTGTCTGTTTGTCTGGGAATTGTTGAATCGTTGTTGCCAATTACCGCTAATGTCGCTCAGTTGCGGCATTCACATAAAATTAATGATAAGAGCGCAATAAAATAAGTTTTACTGCAGGCGACAACAGCTCGGGGCAGGATGGAAGCAACAGCTGCCAACCACCATCCGCCATGCAGTTGTGTCAGCAAAAGGTTATGCCACAATAAAATTAAATCCAACAAGCGTGAAGTAGGTGAAGTGGTTGCTCGGTTGGTTGGTTTTCTGTACATATATATTTTTGTTTTTTTTTTCTTTCTGCAAATTGAAAACTTGGAAGTTACGACTCTGCTAATTGCCATTCGCCTAATTCCTTTGGAATGTCCAGTGTTCATCAGGATGTGCCTGTGTTATCAACGTGGCCAGCCTGACACATTAGCATATTTAACTTCTCCTTTTTCTCCCTTCCTTCTGCTGCCTTGTTTATCTTGTGAAATAAGCTGGGGGAACTGTCGTAGTAGTATAAAAGTCTTATATCAATCTTGCCTACAACTTGATGTCCCTTTCGTCTGCAACGGAACAAGAAATAAAAAAAAAAAAAAGGAAAGAAAGAAAGAAAACTTTCAACGCACCTTTGCAACTTGCTTCATTCTTTACTTCTTTTCACTTGTTTTTTTTTTTTTTCTTCTATTTTTCATGAATAAATTGCGCAGAATTTATGTGCAAAGTTTCTATGCCCCGAAATGAAAGTGGCTAGCGGAGTTTTTAGATGAATCTGTTTGGCTTAGTCTGATGAGTTATCTGCGTAAATGCAGCAGCTCGAGCCCAGAGTCAACTTTGAGGAGGAGAAGGCGGACGAGCTGGAATTTATGGCTGAAATGTTAATTGAGCTCTAGGATGAAATTTGGCACTGGCATCTCGCAAAGTTTTTTTTTGTATTTTTTTTTTTGTAAAACATCAAAGTTGAGTTTGAAAGTACAAAATTTTAAGGCATGCATTTTTCTATGTGACAAACACCCAAATACTTTGGAGTCTTAAAAATGGTCGAATTTAATACAAATTAAGATTCTACTATTTTCTAGTCTTGTATCCAAGAAAACATATACAAAATCTCTTGAGTCTAATCCAGTGGTCGACAATGTAAGCAGAGACCTCAGCAGCTGAAATTGAATTTGAGCGTCTGCAAAAAAAGTTGTCAATGTGTTGATCATTTTCAGGAACGAGCTTAAAAGCTCCTCTTTGCTCTGTGTGGATAAATCACACGAAAAACATGTATGAAAGTCGATCAAGCCCGACTGTAATATACTCTGTACCTGTTTGTATATAATTGAAAACTTTAAAGTCAATCTGTGCAAGTGCTGCCCATTGCGATAACGGCCAGTGCTGCCCAGCGTAATTATTTGTTAAGCTTATAACTCGAATATCGCTTATCTGATGTGGAAACGGTGTATGATGGTTCGATACGTAATGATGATATAAATATATGCCCAAAAGTTCGAACAATCTACCTTTAAAATTGTGGGAGATATGCGATTTTTTTTCAAATTGTGGGGGTGGCAACTCTACTATCGTACATCTGATTGGAAAACAATGTATGGGGGCTCGATAAGTATTGATGAGTAGAATATATGTCTAGAAGGTTTGAACAACCTAACTCCAAAATTGTGGGATATTTGAGGTGTTTTCCAAATAGTGGGGGTGGCAACTCTACTATCGTTCATCTGATCGATAAGTATTGATGAGTAGAATATATGTCTACAAGGTTCGAACAACCTAACTCCAAAATTGTGGGATATTTGAGGTGTTTTTCAAATTATGGGGGTGGCAACTCACTATCGGTCACAGGAAACCAAATTCATGTGGTGCACTCTACTATCGTTCATCTGATCAAACTGATGGGGCTCGTAAGTATTGATGAGTAGAATATATGTCTAGAAGGTTTGAACAACCTAACTCCAAAATTGTGGGATATTTGAGGTGTTTTTCAAATTGTGGGGGTGGCAACTCTACTATCGTTCATCTGATCGATAAGTATTGATGAGTAGAATATATGTCTAAAAGTTTGAACAACCTAACTCCAAAATTGTGGGATATTTGAGGTGTTTTCCAAATAGTGGGGGTGGCAACTCTACTATCGTTCATCTGATCGATAAGTATTGATGAGTAGAATATATGTCTACAAGGTTCGAACAACCTAACTCCAAAATTGTGGGATATTTGAGGTGTTTTTCAAATAGTGGGGGTGGCAACTCTACTATCGTTCATCTGATCGATAAGTATTGATGAGTAGAATATATGTCTAAAAGGTTTGAACAACCTAACTCCAAAATTGTGGGATATTTGAGGTGTTTTTCAAATTGTGGGGGTGGCAACTCTACTATCGTTCATCTGATCGGAAAACAATGTATGGGGGCTCGATAAGTATTGATGAGTAGAATATGTGTCTAGAAGGTTAGAACAACCTAATTCCGAAATTGTGGGATATTTGAGGTATTTTTCAAATTGTGGGGGTGGCAACTCTACCATCGTTCATCTGATCGATAAGTATTGCTGAGTAGAATATATGTCTAAAGGTTTGAATAACTTAACTTCAAAATTGTGGGATATTTGAGGTGTTTTTCAAATTGAGGGGGTGGCAACTCTACTATCGTTTATCTGATCGGAAAACAATGAATGGGGGCTCGATAAGTATTGATGAGTAGTATATGCTAAAGGGTCGAACAACCTAACTCCAAAATTGTGGGATATTTGAGGAATTTTTAAAATTGAGGGGGTGGCAACTCTACTATCGTTCATCTGATCGATAAGTATTGCTGAGTAGAATATATGTCTAGAAGGTTGGAACAACCTAACTCCAAAATTGTGGGATATTTGAGGTATTTTTCAAATTGTGGGGGTGGCAACTCTACCATCGTTCATCTGATCGATAAGTATTGCTGAGTAGAATATATGTCTAGAAGGTTTGAATAACTTAACTTCAATATTGTGGGATATTTGAGGTGTTTTTCAAATTGAGGGGGTGGCAACTCTACTATCGGTTATCTGATCGGAAAACAATGAATGGGGGATCGATAAGTATTGATGAGTAGAATATATGACTAAAAGGTTCGAGCAACCTAACTCCAAAATTGTGGGTGATATTAGGTTTTTTTTTTCAAATGTCGGAGGAGGCAGACAGACATGTCTATATCGACTCGGCTGTTGATGCTGATCAAGAATATATATACTTATAGGGTCGGAAATGCTTCCTTCTGGCTGTTACATACATTTGCACAAGCCCAATATACTCTTTGTACCTTCGGTACAGAGTATAATTATTAGCTTTTGGAAGCTCTCGGCTCAGTTGCCACTGGCAAGTTTTCTGCTTCCTTTGCCGACCACTTTTCTTCAGTCTGTATGTAAAAAGATGTTGGAATTAAAATTCTTAATAAAATTTCTTGGCTTTACCCTAATTCTCATAAATTTAATCACTCGCTAACTTCAATCTTAATGTTATATAACTTTGCAGATGTGCAAAACAAACCTGAAATCGCACTCAACTGACAAATCATCATCATCATCCGTGACTTTGATGACCAAGTCGCATAATCATGCTTGCTTTATGTTTATTTTACCATCCGCCAAATTCACCCTAAACCCGATGGGATATTATATAAACATACAAATATCGACTACATTCAGCTGATATTAACTCATAAAATAAAAAAAGGAGAACCAGCAGCTACCAGTTGGACTTGCGCCACAAGCGGAGGAGAATGAGGTCTGAGCAAACATTTGAGTTGCTGTCAACATCAACACATCTATAGCCGAAAATCCTCAAAGTGGACCAAGGGATACAGTTGACATATTTTGTTTATGTACGTACAGCATTGATGACAGCCAAACGGAAAGCGATGGCTCTGGGCACGTGATGTCATTAGCAGACAGATAGATAGAGAGAGAGCGAGAGGGGAGGCATTTGTCATAAACTAACGAAAAATGCCAGCAAATCTTCCATTTTGGGGAGGGGGAGGGGCGGTACTCAACCGAAGCCGCAACCACAACGCGCGCCAGTCACACACGCCAATCATCGTCAGCATCGGACCAGCTGGCCAAATGCCGATGCATACAGTTGGGCAGGCGGACGGGGGGGGGGGAGGCAGTGGCCGGCCACTGAAGTGATCTATGCCATCCGCAGGCCGTTTATTGAAATTCCTTAATGAGCAGCGAAAAGGCAATGAAATTGCCGCTAGCTGTTCAATTTTTAAGCCACTTTTTGTTTGAGTCATTGCATTTGAATTCAGCCACTCAAATTTTTGAAGTTTCTTTAAAGTTTAACATATTGGAAAAATATTTCCCAACTTTCTTTCTTACTTTCTCTTTCGGACATTGAGTTAAAAAAGGAAAGAAATTTAATGTTTTTTTTTAAATATTTTTTCCAGATGAATGATGTTTATTTACAAATTTTAAAAAATTCTCACGATATCTCACTTAATATTAGAGCGATAAAAAATATTCTTCCTTTATTACATTATATTTCGGTAATCATTAAAAATTTTCTAGAATCAAGGAAGTAATTCAAAGCAATATTGTATTATCCACTGTACGTTTTAAGGCCTATTTTCAGATCACACAAAAATTATTTTCGTCACAATGCTTCATATGAATAGAAACACTTTTGTAGAGCTTTGAACAGCAGTCTTATTTTTATGAAATTACTAGCTGATACCCGCGGCTTCGCTAGCACTTGTGTAAAAAACTAAGAATTTAAAAGAAATAAAATTTCGATTGAAAAGTAACCCAATATGGAACCTACTATAAGCAACGGGTTACCAATTATAGACAAGACCGCCCGCAAAGTCGGAAAATTGTCGTAAAACTGATGTATGCTATTCGCCCTATTTTGTTTTTCTTTTAATGAGCTTCAAGCATGTTTTCAAGGCCCTTTATTTTAAAATAATAACAAGGTTATCTTAAAATTTTTGCAAATCTCCTGCAAAGTCGAAAAGTGAGTGAAAAATAAAATTAATTTTTTCTAACCATTTTCAGCGAATTTTCCGGGTTTTTCAAAATTGTAAAACCCCCTTGGTATTATTTTGTTATGTAGAGCTGAAAAGCTAATCTCTAAATTGAAGCTAATCTAATGAAAAAAAAGAGTTTCATTCATAAATTTTCGGCCTATTTTTGACTTTAGGGGTAGACTTGAAAATGATTTTGAGTCCGATCAAATTGGAAACAAAATTTTAAAATTTATTTCCTCCAGTTTTCCGGACTTTCCAAATTTTAAAAATTCCGATGTTAATATTTTTTTATTTAAAGCTTTAAAAATAAATTTGGAGCTGATCGAATAAAATCCATACATCAGTTTTCAGCCCATTTTCCGAATTTCGTGGAATACTTAAAAAAATTTCAAAATACTGTTTTTTTCATATTTTTTTTTAATGTGCAGCTTGGAATTTGGGTGGGTGGATTTTTCCAACAAAAGTGAATACAATTTTATTGAAATTTTCAGATAGAGCTTTTAAAAAGATTTTGTGTCCGATCGAATGGAAGACAGTATATTTTTCGCCAATTTTCCGAATTTTACAAAATGTGAAAATAAGTTTGGAATTGTTCGGATGAATAACAAAAGATTTTCATACATTTCCTATTTTTGGGGAATGATTTTACAAAATTTAAAAGTCACTCCCATGTGTTCTACATATCGCTTTTGACGCCAAAAACGACCTTATTCCCATACGATTTTGGTCGTTTTTAGGGTCGGAAGCAATAGGTAGAATGGGACTTACTCCATATTTGGGTATGATTAGCTTTAAATAAGTAAATAAATAATAATAATAAGTAAACCCATTTTACACACATGGGGGTGAAGTGAGTTAATTTTAAGGGAAACCTAGTATGCAGTTATTGGTAAATATTCATTTCAATTTTTCTAAAATTAGTTTGTAGCTGATCGGATGATAAACAAAAAAATGTATACAACAGTTTTCTGTGAATTTTCCACATTTCCCGTAAAAATTTTCCAAATCCCCGCCTTAGTACTCACTTTCAGAATAAGATGAAGCTACTGTAAAAAATTCAGCTTTTTATACATATAGATTATGCCGAAAATAAAATTATTCTCATCTGAGATCAGGCCTTAATAGACGGGTTTTTTCTTAAGATATTCAGCGATGCTCTCAATTCCACTGCTGCAAAAGTTTTGTGATTAATGTTTGCGACTAGCAATTTTTAACGGATTTCCTCTATTTTGAGCCCTGGGAATCGAACTGAATCATTTGTTTTATGAGTTATAACGATGGCTTCATACAACATTTTTTTTTTGTTTTTTCATCAAGTTAAAATTTGTTCTAAATTGTAAAAAAATTATATCGGATTCTTGTGGAATCTAAATAAATAGATTTGAATGTCCTCTAATTTACTACATTTACAGATTTTCGATATCATTGCGCTTTTAAAAGTTATGGTTCAAAAACTAAAATGATTGCAACCTTTTTTAGATCATTTTTTTTTAAACAAATTATTTGAAATTTTTCATATATTAAGTAAAATCACAATAAAATTATTTTTTTAATGTCTTCCCTTTGGTTCTCCAACAATAACTTGATTTCTAATAAAATATTTCCTAACTTAATGTCATTTTAGTAATAAAAATAAAAAAATGTAAAAAAATTTTTTTGATTTTTTTTTATAACTTTGGAATGCGCAATGATATCGAAAAACTGTAAATGTATTAAATTAGAGAATATTTAAATTTATTTATTTAGATTTCACGAGAATTAAATATCATATTTTTGGAATTTACAAAAAAATTTCAACTTCGTAAAAAACTTACAAAAAAAATGTTGTATGAAACCATCGTGATAACTCAAAGAAGTAATGATGCTGTTCGATTCCTAAGGCCTGATTTAGGGGAAAACCGTTTGAGTTCAAAAAATTGTTTCGAATGTCATGGCGCGCAAACTTGCGCGGAATTGCTAATTGAATTCCGATGGGTATGTATGAAAAAACTATTTTGTAATTATTCTAACGCTATCATTCGGAATGCCAGCAGCAAATATAGAAAAACAAATCGATTGGCGAATTAATAAAAAATTAGATGAATTCGCATTGCCCAAGACTTCTGGATTCCTCCAAATTTATTTTAAAGCTAAATTAATATTTAGACAAAACACAACAGAAATCAGTGTGGCCGTTTAATATTTTTTGGTATATTGCTCCGTAAGGAGTGCAATTTCACCATGAATAGACTTACAAACGAACAGCGCTTGCAAATCATTGCATTTTATTATGAATAACCTTGACCCATTATAATTGTGTGTTAAACTTTGTTATTTTAAGCCTCAAAATTGATTTTAATTTAATCAATAACAACAAGTAATTAAACTAGTTTAGAGTAGACTTGATAATTTCCCAGCACTTAAAATAAAACAATAAAATAAATTGATTTACAATATTTGTTTGAACAATGATAATGAAAACAATATTAACAATTAAATTGTTAAGCTTCACTTAGAAGACCTCTTAGACTAGCTACACTTACATGTGTAAGATTTCCCACTCAAAAAGTTGCTAATAACCTTGACATATGTATACCTTCACACACACACAAAAACCCCAATTAATTAAGCTTGAAAACTGCACAATAAAATCTCTCATGTTCCCTTCCCTTCTCCCCCCTGGGAGAAGCTGTATGTCAGCGTAGAAGTGGCACCGTAATTACATCGATGAAATCAGCAGAAAATCACAAATTCACGGCAAGGAAATTAACTCATTTCCACATAAATTAGTTCCGAATTCCGTTCGCTTTTGACTACAGGCAACGAATTATGCGTCGATTATGATTAACGATCGGACGGGGGGGGGGATGGAGAGAGCACAGGACGAAGCCGGAACATAAATAACTCACAGTCATAGAGGGGCGTGCACCAGAGCAGAGATTTCTTTTTTTTTTTTTTTTTTTGGTTGGTTGGTGGAAATTTATTTATGAGCAATTTTTAAGGCTGCAGGCAATTACGCGCAGCGCACAAAAAAAAAAAAAAAAAAATATGGCCAAAGTCATTGACCAAACTGGAATATCAATGAATATGAGTTATTTGCACGCATCCAAAAGTTGTGCCTTTTTTTCACTTTACAAACTCATGAAAAATACATTAAAGAGACAGAGTGAGCTGCTGGCAGACATTGACTGTCATTAAAAATGAATTTGTGCCCAGGCGCAACTAATGAATAAAGAAATCTCACTTCAGTCGATGAGGCCCTTTTGGCCCAATCAATCAGTTGATAAAAATCGTTTGGTTTTGTTTGCTTGTTTGTTTGTGTTTGCCTTTTTTTGTGTTGTTGTTGTTGTTGCTGAAGGACACTTTCTCTGTATAGCAGCCTCCATTTCGTCTTATACATTTGACATATTAGTTGCGTTGGCCGATAAAGAAAATTGATTTCTGCCTTTCAACAACAGCAACAGCAATTCGAAAGCATTTTTTTTTTCTTCTTCTCTTATTTTTTGAGTTATTGAGTGCTTGAAGGTTGGAAGGTTGTTATTGGCATGTGCTTGAGAAGGGGCCAGTTTTGTTAAGATATGTTTATCGTTCGCTGAAGCACCAATACTTACACTTGATGCCAAAAATAACACGAGGGTTGAATCCAGTGGCTAAACATTCGATAAAAAAATAGTATTTTTAAGTGGGTTACCATTTAAGTTAAATGACGTCTTCATCGCTTACACTCTTGCGCTCTCAGTGAAACATCTCATGAAGCATTGGATTTTTGCATTCGCTATAAGATCTTAAATTTGTGGCCCAGTTTCAAAAACTTTCAATCCCAATTGATTGAATAATAATAATAATTCGTGCTGACCTAGTGCAGTGGTTTTTTTTCTAACGATAACCAATGCAATTATAATTTCACTGGATTAAAAATAGCAACAGCTTTATCAGGACACAACGCATGAAATAACCCAAAGGTTTGGATGAGATACTGAACTGTATTCTATTTGAGTCCCAATTTAAATCATTTATTTATTAGAGATCGAAAATCCATTTAATAGAAATTGAAGCTTTTAGTTTCTGGAACATGTTAACCTAAAATAAAATAATAATAAATAAATAATAAAAAAATAATCAAATTTTTTTTATAGATGTGCAGAATCAGTTTAGCTTGAATCTAATTTCATCCGACGCGTTGCCACATTTATTTACTACATACGATTGCCCTAAAAAGTAGGCAATGAAAAGACAGTACTTTATGCCTTAGGACAGCTAGCCCCTAAAAGATGCAATGAATATTGAAATTTGCATTTTCCTAGAACGCACAGCCCTAAAAAGTAGGCAATAAATATTAAAGTTAATTATTAAACGGATCACAGAAAATAGTTATGGAGTAGTCTGGTAACTTGGGTTCAAAATATGGAAAAAATTTTTTTTCTTTTAATTTGAAAGTACAATGTCTTGAGAATATACGGTGAAAATTTCAGAAAGAAATTCGAAATATTTCGGGAGTTATAACGAGTTTACTAGAGCGCCTCGGAGTCCAACCTTTAAGGTTGTTGAACTTTAAACGCGTTTTTCTCAAAATTTTTCATTGTTTTTCTCTCCGGTCATAACTTCTTTACTACTGAACCGATTGCTTTCAAATTTTAACAGGCTGTTCTACACACTTATAAATCTCGTCGGTACTAACGAGAACAACAACCCTTTCTTTGCTAAAATAAAAGGACTTTTTTTCAAAATCCGCCATTTTGTTATTTACTATTAAAATTTAACTTCAGTAGTTCCGACCAGACTGACATGTCTATAGATTAAGAATAATCAAGAATATTTGATTTCAGATAACATCAAGAGCCAAAATCACCCGGGCCACCCACGTGCATTTTTTTTGAGGTTTCAACTTCGAGTGACAATAATAATAGTAATAAAATATTAAATTTGTTCAAATAAATTTTTTTTTTATATTTTCAATATGTAAATAAAAACACTCTAAATATTCATGATAATTCAATTTTATTTTCCTGTAAAAAACCACCCTCCAAAGAAGTCATGAAAATAGACATAAGTAACCAGACTACTACCTTAAATTATAATCAAATCATTCATTCCTTACAATGCCTTACAAAAGACTAAAGACTAAAACTAACTTTAAACTATTGCATGAACTTGCTTGGTAAAATCTATTTACAAAGAAAGCAAGTCACATCAGTGAAGTTCTTCTAGACATTCTCAACTCAGCCACTCCAATTTTTTTTATGTCTCCAAAAAATTTTTAATCGCTATCATTTAGAAGGACTATATATAGACGAGAATATCTTAAAATGGTTTTTCCCCACCGTCAATAGTTTTTAAGATAATGCGAAAAAGACTTGTAAAAATCATAACTTTTTAACGGAACATCGGATTAAAACGATCCTAAGCTAAATTTTTTTAATTTTCACTTAAACTTTTCGAAAAAATATGTGACAACTCTAAGAGTTATATTTTTTATCAGATTCAGAATATATGTATGTAACTAGAAAAAGTTGTTTCAAGATGGAAGACAGCGAGACTCCACTTAAATAATTTTTGTTTGATTTAAATGTTGCGTTTTCGCTGTTTTTTCAATCAATTTCACATGCTTTTGTCGGAAAAAAAAATTTGGGTTTTACAATGCTGCCAAAAAAATACAATAAGTTTTATCATAATTTCCGTTTAAAGCCAAAATTTTCTATGATAACTCTAATACATTATATTCGAAAAAAAACCAGCGACTACGAAACATTTTTATTCCCGTGGACTCGCGCTGTCTTTCATATTGAAATAAATTTTTTTAAGTTACATACATATATTCTGAATCTGAAAAAAATATTCGGATCAAATATCGATTGGGCCTTTCCAAGAAAAAGAATTAAAACGGATTTTCTCTTTAAAAAAAACCGTATTAAGATAACTCTTAGAGTTGTCCCATATTGTTTTCGAAAAGTTTACCTGAAAATGACAATAATTTGTCCTTGGATTGTTTTAATCCGATGTTCCGTTCAAAAGTTATGATTTTTTTGAAAATTTCAAGTCCTTTTCGCATTATCTTGAAAACTATCGACGGTGGGGGAAAACTTTTAAACATATTCTCATCTATTTGATAGCGATTAAAAATTTTTTCGAGACATAAAAAAAATTGGGGTGGCTGAGTTGATATGGAATATCCCATATTTATATATTTATTATAATCCTTTTTCATACCTTTTACATATAATTCTAAAGAAAGAGCATTTTTTAAAAGTCTTGTAGATTTTTATCATGCATATATTCTCAGAACATCCCAGCGGACCAAGCGCTCGCAAATGATATCGCATACGATTTAAATGCTTGACTAATGGCCTTGTTCCACTGGCCAAAAAATTCAACAACATCCTCGAATGTGAATGTTTTCTTTGTTCCACTGACGATTTTTCAGCTCGGTTACAAGTGAATGTTCAAATTGACAATCAAGTAAATAAATTACAAAAAATATTATTTGAAATCTATTTTTCTGCCTTGCTGTTGATTTCTGACAAAAAATCAAGACTGCATATACATATGCCGGATTCTAGTGTGCGAGAACCATTTTGATGAGTTGGTTACAAAGAAGCTAAGGAAAACTGAAAATTACCTTTCTCTATCAACATTCCCTTTCTTGGAGAAAATCAGAAGCTGGCCGATAGTTCCTTCCCCCTTTAAACGGGTTTAATATGTCAAAAAGTAACTAAGTCCTGACTGAACTGGGCTGAGAACGAAGCCTTGCCCAAGTAAAGACCCAATCCCAACTGCACCCCATACCCATAAAAAACACTGGCGACTTTAAATTAAATCCTAAAATTTTATTATTGAATTATTGTTCCTTAATTTCTTATCTAGAGATTTGTAGATTTGCTATTATTATTTTTACTAGCCAGATTTAATGGGCTTGAGGTCAGCATTTTTATATTTTCTATGAATAAGCCTGTTGAATGATGCTACATTAACAAACTTTAAAAATATTTTTTAAATTAAAAAATCAACCATTGAAATTATAACAAACAAAGTAACCGATTAATAACACAGAACAAAAGTTTTCATATATTTTTTGTAGCAGCATTCATAAGCCACCCTTTACATTAAAAATAAATGAAATTATTGTTAATTTAAAGTTTTTAGTCTTTGTTGTTCTGCTTAGATATATGCAAATTAATAGCAAATTCATTCTTTTTTACGCAGTCTTCACCTGAACAGCTACTGGATTTTACTGTAAAATTAATAGCGCTTTGGAATGGGTTCGTTTATGTCAATTATTTCTTTATTCTAGTAAATCCTCTGCTTACTTGACCCCAAACCAAAAAAAAACCCGAATGCCCGCCAAACAACACTAAACAAATTAACAAAATATCAAAGACAAAGCTGCTCTAAAATTATACAAAAAAAAAAATGGCAAAAAAAACAGATAACAAAACTTTGTTGGTTGTTTAAAGCTCATTTAAGACATTAAAGAAAAGTTTTCTAACAGCTTCCAGGTCGCCTGTCAGACGCAAGGTGTCCGAGACCAAAAGCTGTCAAAATAAAGTTTTACAATTCACGCGCATCAGCCCCCCAAAAGAAAAGCAAAAAACGAAAAAAAAAAATATAACACAAAAACATGAGAAAAACTGCCGGAAAAACGTTTTGCTAATTTGCGCTGTTTTGTTTGACATGCCAGCTGGGCAGGCCGCACAACACGAGAAAAGCAGAAAATGAGATTTTCTATTGAAACAAGTATGTTGTGTGTGTCCGAGTGTCCAGCCTAATGGCCAGATAATTGCCAATTGTGTGCACTTGAGCTCAACACTTTGTTTCGCAGAAATGCAGATATAAACTGAAATCCTTTTTGAGTTTTTGTAATAAAAAAGTTTCCATAAACACCTGAGACCCAGCGAGACATTCGTCCAAGTCGTTTCGGCCAATTTTCAATTGATTTTCTTTCTCTCCATTTTACGTTGACAGATTGTATGCCATTTTTTTTTTGTTGTATTCCCGGGGCTTGGCAACAATATCGAAACGGCAAAACTTTTGCTGAAACAAGCTGCTTGGAAAAAAAAAAAAACTTTTGTGTTTTACCCCCCGCAAGGCGCCAAGCCTTTTCCTCGTCCTCTGCTATATAAATCACAACAAGTAATCATAAATCGCTGGTTAAAACATAAATTATCATCAAAAAGCAAATGACACACAGAGGGTAAAAAGGAAAGTATTTTGTACGCGGCAGGATATTTAACAGCTTCCTGTGGTCGCCACATGTGGCGAATGCTGCCCCAAAAAGTGGGCAACACAAAATGGCTTTGCCACTTACTTAAGTAAATTTAAGCAAAATAAAAGGAGCAGCAGCAGCCAAGTCACGAGTGTTTGGCATAATTTATGCAAACCAAATCAAAAGCATTTAATTAAGTTCCTTCTTTTTTTTTTTTTTTTTTTTGGGCGAAACAAATACCTGCGAAATCATAAAAAATTGTGTCGCTATCATTTGGCATCATTCACACAGTTGGCGGCTGATAACAGGCCGTTAAAAGCAGCGACGCGACGCTGCCAGCTGCTGGACATGGGCTCAGCTAATGGCCCAGCGCAGCGCCAGCATCATCAGCTTCTCTGTAATCTCCCTCTGCGTGTACTGTGTGCGGGTGTGCGTGCGTGTGTGTGTGTGTGTGCGAGAGTGTGTAAGTAGGGCTAGAATATGTGGAGCAAGTTGCGTTTGGTTAAGCCGCCTGTCCACCCGCCCCACCCCCACACCGCCTACTACACTACAAAGTGACTACGAAGTCGCCTTCGGTTGAGTGTCGGAATTTGTAACTAGATGTCGGGTTTGGGTTTGTTGTTGTCGTAAATACCGTAAGCGCAAGCGCCTCTCAAACAAGAGAGAATGACTGGTTTCAATTCCATTTCATTCCCTAACACTGAACCAGGGTGATTTTGCTGTTAAATATAACAGCACTCAGATATGGCCGTTTAGAAAAATGCGATACAGAAAACGTCTTGTAAAATTTATATAGATCGGCTATCTATTAGATTTCTGAAAATTATGTCATATTTCCTACTTATACATTTTTTTTTATATATTTATAAGGCAACATCAAATATACACTTATATTAAACGGTCACTCTGTTTTACCAGCAGTGGCCTGACAAATTCAAACATTTTGGAAAGGTTTTCGATTAAAGTTAGATGAAATATGAACTTTGTAAAAATCAAGGTCATAGCCAAAATTATATATATATCTATATCTTTTGAACAACAGATCTGAAAGCTTACATTTATGGGATACTGAAATGGGAGAGAGCTTTTAATAAAACATTATATGCTCTAAGTATAAAAATTGCTCAAATGCTTTATGAGTTATTGATTCCTACAACTTTTCGCGCTGACCCCGAATCTGGTATTAGGAATTCCCTCAACTTAACTTTTAATGGTTTCTTAAAATGCAAAAAATAGCTCATTTTTCAATCTTGGGAATTTTTTTCGTTTATTGTTCAGAATTCACTTTTACACTCTAAAAACTAAAAAAAAAAATCCATCAATGAAACGCGAATTATAAAGAATTTACTTGCAGAAACTTTTTGGCGGTCGGACATGGTTCCAATTTCTCAAGAATTTCCCGAAACACACCGTATTTCGTATTCACCATATGGCCATTGCGCGGATTTATGATTCAATAAGGGATAACATTATTAACGAGGAAGTTAAATTTCTCAGGTGGGTGACAAGACTATATGTAAAAGTAAAAGCGCTGCAGGAAATGTTATTTATTATAAATAATAGTATATGCACGTGAACTCTGGATAAATCAAAATTCTTAATATTATTATATTATTTTATTAGAGGATTTGGGTTTTGAAGATGTCCCAGTAAACTAACGGATTGATATCCATTAACTAACACAGGTTTGTGTATGGTTGGTTTCTAGTTTCAATTACAATTTCTTTTAAAATCCTCCCACAGCGACCATGGTTAACAACTCTTGGACAATTGGCGACAACACGTTTAAAAAGCGAGCAGAGAATTTAACCTTAGTGGGTTGGAGTGGAAAACAGTTCAGAACACTCTTAACAAATATTTATGTATAAGCTATTAATTTGGCCTTCTCACTGAGGTACATTTAAAAAAGTTATCGACATCTCTGAAAATGCAAAATTCAGTCCTCATTGTATAGCTTCTGCATTTGGAATTTATTTAGCAATTAGAAACAGATCATTTAATATTGGTTTGAAGTGCCTCCATGTCAAATAATTCACTGTAAATGAAAGAATTGTTGCGGGGCCATGCAATTACTGTGTACTGGCCAGAGGTCTAACAGATCAAACAATTGGGCCATCTAGATAATTTCGATCTGCTTGCAGCAGATCTGGGCTAACCTCAGCAATCGGTAATGCCTCTCTTGTGACTTTTTTTGTCACTTCCTTTTCAGCTATCGTTATTGTTAAATTTAGCAGGTTAAATCGGAGTTCGGGAATCAGTAATCGCAAATCGAAATTATCTGCTGAACCCATTGTTTGTATGTAGAAAAAAAACAAACTTCATAATTCAATTAAAGAGATTTTTTTCAGAATTTTTTGGAGAAGTGAATACTGAAGAATTTACAAAAAAATATCCAAAAGAATTGGTTATAAAATTTGGATTACCATGATCTAAGACTGTTAATTCGAAAAAAACAAATATAAAATATATTTTTTGGGATTAAATTTGTCCACCGCTGTCTATAGAAGGAAACAAAAGCACAATAATGTCGGCATACCCGTTTACTTTTGCTGTAAAAAGGCCAGTTTCCATCATTGTTTCAATGAAATATCAAAATAATTGACGCTATTAGACCCTACAGCAAATCTGTTGCAAAGAAAATAAATTATTTTTTATTCCATTGGATGGTCAGCATATTGATAATAATTTGAATGTGCTTAAAAAATAAAAGCAGAAATAATCATGAAATAACTTTTTAAATAGCTAAGGGTTTCAACCGATTATGGAGTAGGAATGTCTCAGTCCAGTTTTGCTGAATTACAAAAGAACAAAAATATTTTTATTTATTTATTACATAAGATAACTTATAATAACAAATTATCTAATTACATTAGAGCACTAGCTACTTGGGCCTACGACTCAAGAACCGTAAAAACAAAGTAGTAAATTAAAAAGATACCGAACACGTTTTGTAATTATACTGTATTTAGACTACCAACGAAGCTTTGCAGCTACGATTTCAAATAAAAATACTCCAAACTTGCGCTATCTAGATTGCACTCATTGCATATGGTATAAATTAGATTTGCAAAGCATTTCCATAAAATGTTGGTTCTAAATATTGAAGGTAAATTGATGCTCTGAAAAAAAAAATATAAATAATATGTTTCGACAGCCACAGTGTAGAACATGCGGTGGTCTTTAAGTACACTTTGCAGAGTCCAAATCTGGCTGAGGAGCAGAATTATAGAGAAAAGGTATTTCGGGCCAGGCCTCCTTAGTTTAAATAAGACCGAATATAAACTAAAACCCTGAAGCTAAGTTAGGTGCGCTCCAAATCTATTTCTGAAAAGATCCGAGCTTCAGACGGTTTTGGGTAAACACATAAATTGGAGCGTTTTCGGGTAAATTCAGTGTTTTTAACGAGGCTCATAAAAGGTCTTAGTGTCTGACATATTCGAATCTATAGTAATATGTGAGTAAAGTTGAGTTTGAACTTTTTTGAGGCAATTCAAGTGTTATTTCATGTGCATTTCCAAAAGGTTTTCAATGCTTCATTGGGAGGATGTAAGCCTTAGATCAGAGTAGAAAAGAGTAGATTCTCAGAAATCTTTCATTATGTGCGACTTTTTCATAAAAAAACTATTGACTGAATGCTTATAAAAAACAAAAAGAAAAGTCAAATCTTGCTGGGTAGTTAATCAATGGCTACTCAATTAGAACGGCAGTGGTCTCTAAACATGTTTTAATGATCGTGACAAGGTTTTAGTTAATTTTATGTTTTTGTGTACGGCATTGACTTCAATAAAATAATTTTCACACTTCCAAAAGGTTACTCTGATTTAAAATTAGTCAAAAAATGAGTGAATGAAAAAGCTGGACTTAGAGTTACTTTGATTGAATTGCTTACGAGGCGTATGAGTAATATTTGCTAAAAACTGAAAATTAAATATTTCTGTTTGGCATTTAATTAAATGTAAAAAGAAAGAGTTTTAAAAAGGGGTTCGATTTTTTCTTTTAAATATTCTCTCTATTGTGCAAAAAAAATTTGTCAATGAAAATCGTAAAGTCATTGACAAGAAAATAATTAAAAAACTTGCAAAAAATCCGTGGCATTTTATTGTTAAAGATTATGTTTAAGTACTATCTGAAACAATAACAGGCACAAATGATATAAAATCACGCTGAAATGTAACGAGTAGCTAAAGTAAACAGTAAACTTATTCAACAGCTTAAGGATTCGCTGTTAGCTCATCCCCCACCTTACACCTCACACATTCCTTCACATGGCCAAGTTAACAGTTACTGCCGTTTCGATTCCACAGACCGATTGCATATTCCCTTGGCCTACTCCACTCGGCAGTAGCATCAGGAGGAGCAGCAGCAACAGCAACAGCAGCAGCAGCAGCAGCGGCAGCAGCCACGGACAGGACATGGTCTTTTGCCGTGTGCATTGTGCCAACAATTTTACACTCATGCAACTCGGCAATGGCAACAACAACTTCGGCACAAAATGCCGATGCGCTACGCAAATTGCAGGCCGCACAAAAAATTCGCTCGGCTTCGGGGCGCGTCTAGCTCGCTCTTTCTCTCCCTCTCTCTGTATACCTCACTCTCTCGCTCATTTAGCCGAGATTTCTGCTGCTGCGTTGGCGACGCAACTGCTGCGACGATTTCAGTTTTTCGGGGCTGTGATGTTGGTCCTTTCGCCAAAGTTCGTTCAGTCGTCGTTGCGTGTTGTAGGTGGTCTGGTCTGGTCCTTGCTCTCCAACTGCTGCTCCTGCTGCTGCTGCTGCATCTTCACCTGCTGCCTTCACACTGCCACGCCGACCAAAATAGAAAAAAGAAACACGAACAGAAGTAAAATCCAAAAACTAAACACAAACAAAATCGCGTCGCGTTCAGTCTTCGTCTCAGTGCGTAACCTCAAGCAAGCAAGTGACGACGCGTTTCACACACCACAAAAAAATTGGCTTCGTTAGCCAACACTAACTAAAACTAGAAATCTAGACTAGACTGATCTGGTGTCAAGTGATGATGATGATGATGTTGATGAGTTTGTGTGTCAATTAAAAATTCGCGTTTGTGCTTAAATGTGACTAATAACAACACAACATTTTACAAAATTCTGTGGTAAGTTTTTAACTGTTAATTAAAACCAACAATTTTTGGCTATCGATCTGCCAATTGCATTTTAATTAATTATGTTTGCACTTTGGTCAGTGCCAGCAACATTATTGTGCGATTTGTTTAATGATTTGTAAATGGTGATTCAGTTTCTGTGGCTGACAATTTGGGGTTAACCACTTTCAGGTTTGACTTTGTGCGAATTGTTTGTGTGTGTGTGTGTGTAAATGAAATTCAATTGAAATGTGTTTGAGGGAATGTTAGGGCTAAATTATTGAGGAGAATTCTCTGGAAAATGTTTAAGTGATAAGAGACAAAAGCAGGGCGTAGTGTAGGTTAAGTATTAAATCTCTTAAGCTAAGAAGCTAAACGAAAATTTACATCTTTGCAAAAGTTAAAGATGTGGTAAGGCTGCTTCGGCAATTTTTAGATAACAAAATATAAGTGATTAGGCTATTATCCCTTGAGGGTTCAAGCAGCCAAAGACGAAGAGTCAGTCATCCTTTCTCTTTCTTTAAAATATTTATTTAAATAGTTCAATATCTTTAACGACCTTTCTCTAGTTAGGATCAGTGATGGACAAGCCCTTGATATCTACTCAGTTATTTTTTTGTGAATTGCCACCAACTTGTCGCGCAATGGCCTCGCTTCGGAAAGAATAACAAAAACAAAATGCAAGCAATTTATCACTACAAGCAGACGATGGCCAAAACAAATTACTCGTGCGCGAATTGCGCGATCGAGACTAGGGCAGACAGACAGCTGCTCGAGCCTCACTTAAAAGCTTACTTTTTTCTGGGACTACTATTCCGAAACTCAAATTGAAACTCAACTAGACTGAAAACTATGATACTTAAAAAAAATATTTTTTGATCATGGTTAACATCAAAACAGCTCACTGCAATGCTAATAATTCCACACAAACCTTAGTTGTAGAAAAAAAAGAGAATTTCGAGCACAATAGTACGGTAAGAGTGAAAATTCTTGATTCAAGAATGAATTTTAAAGTACGAATTTCTTGGAATAAGAATTTACATACTTGATCTAAGTATAAAAAGTTCTTATTTCAAGTAGAAAATAGCTTGACAGACTCAAAACCAAGATTCTCTCATTCTTGAATCAAAAGCGGAACATTCTTAAAACCAAGAATCAACCATTCCTGAATTAAGAGCTGCACATTCTTAAGTTTAAGAGGCTCCCATTCTTGAATTAAGTGCAGATCATAATCAAATCCAAGAACTTCCCATTCTTGAATTAAGAGCCAAAATTGCTTCAATTTACGAATATCTCATTCTTGAATTTAGAGCTGAACGTACTAAAATCCAAGAATGAGCTATTCTTGAACTTAAGCCGATTAAAATCATAAGCAAGAATCTCCCAAGAACGAAAAAATCGCAATATCAAAAAAAATTCTTAAAAACTTAAGAACGAATTTTTTTTAGATCATTCGTTCTTAACTTATTAATTCTAATTTTCTCTTAGTGTTGGTTTGCAATTGAGTAGATTGAAATTCCAATAAAAGTTTAACTTGCTATTAATTTTGTTATATTTAAATATTTAGATAAAAATTTATTTTATAAGTAATGCAAAACATTTAAAAACAAACCCTATATTCCCTTTGTACCTCTATACCGAAAGTAAAAACAAGGGATGATAAGAGACTTTGGAACTCCAAAGATATTGATATTGTATTATTAAATACAATTATAAAAAAATGTCCATTCTAAATTTCAGTATAATTCAGATAGTTAGATCACATAAATCATTCAAAAATTATAGAACAAAGAAGTAAGAATAAATAATGATAATAATAATATTAATGCAATAGACATCATGTTGTTTTAAATAAAAATAAATTAATAATCCCACAACGAACTTAAAACTAAAATTTTGTTCTTAGATTTGGAAATTCCGAAATTAGTCAGCTTTTGTGATCGTTTCTGATCGTTTAATTTCCCCATTTATAAATTTAAGTAATTCTTGATAGTTTTTAACAGTGTACCTCTAAATCTTTAAAGGAGATTGTGGCTCAGTGTAAGAGTGTTACCCATTCGGAACAACTAATTAAAAGTTACTAGCTTTTACACAACCGTCCACCTTGACCATCTATTGGCATCAACTGTTAAATAGGTAGACATGAAAAAGCTACTAGGACTCGTAATTGAACTATAAGTTCTATTTATTGTAATAAAAGAAAATTAGAAAAAATCAAAAAAATGTTACTTTCTTTCTTTACTTAAGTTTATTTCACGTCTCTTATTTATCTTTGACACTACAGTCAAATTATTTATTCAATCTTTATGACCTGCCACATAAAAAACAAAATTAAATTAACTGGATACTTCAGACAAATGTAGTAATAATACATACTTAGCTAATCTAGGTTAGTTACATTCGTACATTTTTATTTCATCATTTTAGTTTAATGTTTCTTCTGTTCCCCCTTTTTTTTTGTGACCAATCCTTTTAGTCTTATGTATTTGTCTGGATAATATTAATAAAATTACAAATTAAATATTAAATATTAGCTATAATACATTTAGGTACTGAATAATATTAATGCTAATAGTGAATAGGGTTCGAGTAGCTAGGCCTTAGGCATGTATCTCGGGGAGCTCAAACTTACAAACTTCCTACCAAACTTCCAACAATCTATTTCTTCTCCCATATAATCGGAAAGGTTGTAAACAAAAGAAGGCTGCTAAATGTTTTATTTTCTACTCGAATCCATATTTAGAGATTTTTAGAATTTATTGACAAAAAATAATTCCAGCCCTACCGAAATAAAAAATATAGCTAAAAGCCTGATAGTTCCTCTTCTCTGATTCTCGGGATTCTTACGATAATTCCACAATAAAGAAAGGTTGACACTCAATTATATATTGTCCATGATCAACTACAGTAGGTGTTGATCATTTGCCTAGATACCGAACCTATTTTCCCCTGCTACTAAGAAAGCTTATCACCTGAACCCTCATAATAATTTTACAGTCTATTCCATACTTAAAAATTAAGCGGTTATGAAACGAACTAAATGGTAAAATTCTCCGTTTTGGTCACAGAAAGAACAATTATTTTAGTTCCATTGGCAATAATAATAATTAATTAAATGGAGACGTTTATTTTCTCTGCGGTAAATTGAGTTTTTCATGAATTTATTTTTTTAAAAAGAAAAAAAAAATAAAAATTTTTTTTCTAAATCTTGCAATTCAGCTCAAAATCAGAGCGGATTCAGCATTGATTTATTAGCTGAGTCGAACTTAATAAATTTGTATGTATATTTATTCTCTCAATTCAATTTAAGTTGCTCTTAGATAACAATAAAATTGAAAATAAGCCCTAACGTAAAAACGAGAAGGCAAAGCTAACTTCGACTGAGCCGATGTCTTAATACACTTCAAAAACTTTACTCCAACTGATTTAACCGGTAAAATATATATAGGAATATAGATATCAGATATTTATGATTTTTAAATCATTGATAATAAACATAAAAAAAACTTTTCGTAGTAAAACACATTTTTCGACCGATCGGACCTATGGCATCTATATGCTATAGTCATCAGATTTTGATCAAATCTTCCAGAATTGTGTTGACGCATATAAAACTAATATATACGAAGATTGGTGACGCTACGATGAAAAATAAAAAAGTTTCTCCCACTAGAACTAGTTTTTTGACCGACCGTTTATATGGCAGCTATATGCTATATTCATCCTTGATAATTATTTTATATATTTTTTTCCACAAATTTTAGTGAAAATAAAATCATCTTAAATCATATAACCAAGGTTTCTGAACAAGTTCACAATTAACTAAATCGTCTACTTAACATATACCAATTACCGCGCTACAATGGAAAAATAAAATAGTTTTCTCACTAAAAGACTTTATTCCCGACCACCTTAGTTATTCATACAGACTTATTTATCTCCGAACCGATCGTTACCTAATGGCAGCTATAAGATATAGCAATCAATCGTCCGGTTCACGACATACTTAGTTGCGTACAGTAAAAGAAGACTCTGTGCAAAATTTCACAGCTATCTATAGCTTTATCCACATCTTTCAAATAAACTCGGAGGACTAGACGTTCGTAAAAAGTCCAGACAGACAGACGGACGCCAACAGAAGCGGAAATGAACTCACCTCGTCGTCCTGATCAAGAATATATATAGTTTATGGGGTCGCAAATGAAATGCCTTTAAAAATATTACTTAACATTTCTAATTTAAGTCTAACTCGTTTGCAGAAAGTAGATAAAATTTTACACCAATTTTACTTTGATTAACAAAACATTTTACAGTTTTGAATGAGTTTTCAAAATTTCACATGAACCACAAAAGTATGCTAGAGAAATTTTAATTTGCACTCGAGCAAAATCTCTGATTTCTCAGGCATACTTAAGGCCAGGTTTTCATTTCAGTTTCCATTTAAAACAATGTTGTTGCCTGGCAGCTCGGCTGAGTAGTAATACAACACACACACACACACACACATGGGCACATAATTACTTTGTATACACATTTGCATGGCAACACACACACACACGCACACACACTCGGATGGCCAAATGAAGAGAGCGAAACAATCAGTGCGAAGAAACATTGTATTGCGTATACGCCGAACCCAACCCAAAAAAAAAAACCCCAAACCCAATTCTGTCAGCAGGCAGTTTTAGAGCTCCTCCCTGCCAGCGCCCGCCGTGTAATATGCTGCCATGTTATGTCGTAAATGTCGGTTTTTATTATTTTACATACATTCTTGTGTTTGCTATCCGCTTTTGCCTCCTCTGCTGCTGTCGTTGCTGCTTTTTGTTTTATTTACATTTCAACACGCGTTTGTCGAGCATCATCTGCCCCCACCAATCTTCCAACTGCCTGTCTCCTGTCTCCTGTCACACACACACACACACACACATCTAATTTTCTATGTAATGACAGGCAAGTAAAGAGGCAGCTTAGAAATGTGCTACTTAAAGCAAAATATATATTTAATGGCGCTGATTTTTCTAATTAAATGTAAGAGCAACTGATTAAAGTCTACCGTCGTCTTGAGAATATGACATTTGTATGCAAGCAGCACTCACATTTGTCACACCTGGCGTATGCGTAATGCATTGTAATTTTTTCCAAGTTTTTTTTTTTTTTTTTTGTATTTTTATTACCCACTCCGAGAGCTGATTTATTTTAGCCCTAATGAAATTTGTTTCATGTGCAGTCGAGCGTTAAGAAAAGAGAGAGAGAGAGAGGGGGCAGAAAAAAATTTAATGAGAATTGGAATTTGGTATTCCGAGAAGAGGAAACAGCAGCAGGTTCAAGTGAAGAAGAATTTGCTTAAAGTTATATCATATTAGACCCATTAAATGAACATTGATTTGGAAATTAAGTTAACAGTGTGATAGGTAGAAATTAACTTACTCAAAACTTCTTCTTAAATAAAGTTTAAAAACAAAATGGAAAAATGATCGATTTGTTAAGGAAAGGAGCACATTCAGCAAATTATTTTAGGCTGCAAGAAATAGTTAGAAGACATTTCTGAAGAAAAAATAGGAAAAAATGGGTTTAAGGGTCTGCGCAATGGTTTCAAAGTTTATCACTCATACGCAGTGTGGCCTAGGCTTGGTTTAATTCCTTGACCCTTAACAAAACGGTATCTTTGTTTTCATCGCAAACTTTTATTTACTCTATAGAAACATTTTCTATTTGGGGAATAGAATATCAAAGTACCATATCGTGTTGCCCTAAAAAACAAGGGACTTTTTAAGGAGTTTCTGATAATCTAAGAATATTTTTTTAACTTAGACACCTCTTCTTTTGAAATTCCTTGATTACCAACATAAACACGACAACAAAAAGAGAGCAATAACATTAACTTTTAACAGATTTTAGATGGTTTTCCTGTGTTAATCCGTTCGGGAAAATTCCATATTCGAGCTTAACATTGCTATGCATATTAAGACCATTTGTAGACATTATTTGTGGGGAATCTAACATTTTTTTTAAATATTTTTTCGCAAGTCATAGCATAGTACTATTTTTTAGCTTGGAAATACATTGACCCAAACAATTTTGAAATTTTTTTTAAAACAAAGATAACTTACATTTTGAATACAAGTACATAGAATTCATAAAATTTCCAATTGAATTTTTCAGTGCCTGAAAGTATGCAATGTCAAAATAAGTATAGTAAGCTAAACATTTGTATTGAATGGTAATAAAAATTCGCTCTACATTATTTACATACCTAAATAAAAAATAAAAAATGGGGAGCTAAATTCGAGTTTAAAAAATGTGATTTGATCGCGACCTACGGATTAGAGTTTTAAGTACGAAAGACTTTAAACAATCCCAGAATTCTGGTATCAGTCCGATAAAGCTACGAATTCGATCCCACTTGAAAATCAAATCCAAAAAATTGGGGGTGGATAAATTCGAACTCAATTCCTTTCGTACTTGGTTTTGAGAAATTCAGGGATCAATCTTCTTCTGACTTCGTTTCGGATTGGTTTTTGTCTGTAGTAGCTCGCGATTTTTTTCTTTTAAACTGATATGTTTACATTTTGGACTAATAATTATTTGGACATTTATCCGCACAGTTTATTTTAAAAATAAAAATTTATATCATCCCTTCAAAAATCTAGTGAATTATAAAGATGTCGTTAAACTTAAAATCGACATTCTCTATAAATGCCACTGTTTGTCGTGTTATCTCTTTTATCGAGCACATTTAATCAAAATTATATACTTCGTTATGAAAGATGTCGTTTACAAAGTCTGAACGTAGTCGAGAACACCATACCGAGAAAGACGACTGCAGAACATTTGTTGAAAGACCTAAATGATAGAAAATACTTGGGGCCGTTTTCTCATCTTAATGGTTTTCAACTCAAGGTGATTTTTAAGAAAATGTGTGTTGCCTTCTTTCAAAAGCATACACGTCTCGTTAAAGATACAGGCATATGTATATATTTTAAACGAGGCCTAGATATACAACACACACCTGGATTCAAAAAACTTGAACATGAGAAAACGGTCTTTAGGCCCTTATTGATCAAATTTTATGTTGCCTACTTTTAAGCCACTTTAAATATCATATGCGGGTCGTTGTAGACACAATCAAAGCTATGTAAAAGCAGCCTCAAAGTAGAAAACATAAATTTTCTTAAAAAGCACTTGCGTTTGAAAAACATAAACATGAGAAAACGGCTCTTAGACTTTTCTTTGATATAAATGAATACAAACTAGCAAAATATTTTTTCTGTATAAATTATATAGAATTTTTTAATCACTACATCAAGTCTTTTTCCAACTGCTAATGTAATAAAATTGTACTTCTTTTTATGGAGGCCGTTTGTGTCACAACTTACTTACAACTTGTACATTATCTTGAAGTTCCTAGTTTATTAAGGCGGTATTTAAAAGCCAAAAATGGCAGTCATTCAATTGTCTTTTCGTTGTCTGAGTAGTACAAAGAATTTTAAATTTAGGGCCGATTTTTCATCTTCTAAATAGTTAACATAAATTTTACTTTGCTAAAATTTGTAAGTTTTAAAATATTGTGGTATCAGGAGATGAGAAATCAGCTCTTAATCAAATAAATATTTAAATATAAATTTCTTAAATACGCATTTGTAAAAATACTTGCTTTGAGAAGGATACAAGTGCACGGTTGAGAAAATTTATAATGTTTTCATTAAAGCTATATTTAGAATTTTGGCACCTCAATATCTTTTTAAATATTACACAGCTTTTAAAATACATTCCACAGTTGGAAAACTCTTTAGTATATATCTCAAGAATTTTAACTTATTCTTGAGTTATAAATGTTTTTTTTAATTCTTAGTTTCTATAAACGTTTTTTATGCTTTTTTATACGGCACATCACTTTGGGGTTCACAGTCACTGTGATCGCTATTATGCCTCGAAAACGTCGGGTAGTTCTGAGCGTTTTTAATATTAAAAAACTGATCCAAAGAATTTCGTTTTGTTTTAATGTTTATTTAATCATTATTATATCAGATTTTAAAACTAAAAGAGATCTACAAACAAAATGAGCGTACTCAGCAGAGACACTTGATCAGCTTTATTTTAAACTACTCCTATTATTTAGCATAATTTTAGTTGAAATTTGGGAAAGCTCAAAAATTATCTATCAAACGAGAATAGTACAACAAAAACTAAGTTCTTCTGCTGATCACGGCCATTGATTGTTAAAAGGATTTTATCGATAGTTTTTTTAATGCCAAAAATTTTCTAAGGGCTTTATTTGCATCTTGTCCAAACTGTTTTCATTTTTTTGTAACTAATTTCGCTCTTTAAGATAATGTAAGGCTTAAAAACCATAGAGATGTGAGTACAAAACGAACAACAAGTTAATGTTGTCAAAGTCGGGACAAAGCCTTTGATTGAGATCAAAAAGTTAACAGAGTTTAAATATGGGTAGAGGATTTTGATGAACAAAATTCGAACTTGGAATACGTGTCGTATGAGTAATTTTTAGGAAATTTTTTTTTGTAAATATTTTGGTTTTAAATATATTAATTGCATATCGAATGCTACCATTTCAGATGGTGAGAGCAAAGACATTCTAAGCTAACAAGATACGTAACGAACATAGCACTGAACTGCTGCTAATATGTGCAAATTGCTTTCATTCATTTGGCAGTCAATCATTTTAAACTCTCCGAAATATATTGCCTACTTTTAAGGGCACCTAGAAATTTTCTGCTTTGAATTTGCATTCAATTAGCCCTAAAAATAGATACACTCAACCTTTTTTTCTTCTTTTTTTTGATTCGTTTTCGCACTCAACACCTTTGGCCAAATTGTAGCAAGCTCATTATCAACAGAACGAAGTTTCGAGAACAATTTAAAATTAATTGCTTTCAATTCAGTTTGCCAGTGTCTGTGTGTGCAGGATGTGTTTCAATGGCCAGTGTTTGTCTTTTGAGAGGGTCACAAATTGGCCAGTTTTTGCTTGAAACTGTCTGTGTGTGTGTGTGTGTGTGTGTGGTTTTTACACAAAATGAAATCATTTGAAAGTGTTTGGGGCCCAAGCAAACAATAAAGCAAAAAGGGGTATCTTCTACCCCAATTTTACAAATTTGCCTAACCATTTTAAGGGTGGGAAAAACGCGCCCTAATTAAATGAAAATTCATGGCGTATGCCCTGATGAAACTTTTGCCTGACTGTTTGCCGTCTACTTTTGAGTTTTTGTTGTTGTTATTCTTGTTGAAAAGTATCCTCGAAATTACAACCAAACAATGCTTTGAATATTTTGTGTGTGTGTGTGTGTGTGAGAGTAAGAGAGAGGGTGTGCAGGAACAAGGCAAGTTGTTTGGTTAATAAGATACAATATTGTTTTGCTGCTGCTTCTGGGGCTTTTAAAGTGAAAATGAATCATTTTTAGGGAATATCAATTTCTTAACAAAATAAATTTGGATTTGCTTTATTTTTTTTTTTCTAAATTTTTTATTTTAAATTATATATTTTATATTTGGTTTCAGTTTAGACATTTTCTTTAGTTTTTCCAGGTTAAATTGTTGTTGTAGTCGTTCTAACTGATTCTCTGCTGTATACACAAATTTCTATTCTAACTTAAACAATTCACAAAACAATTTTCGGACAGCTTGCTTGTGCGGGTATCCGATGGCACAGTGGTAAAAAATTATAAAATATTTTTTCTCATTTTTAAACAATTTCTAAATCAACAACTACTTAACCTAACTTTGGACTCAGTTAGTCCCTCGAATATTTTATATATATTTTGCATATTTAGCATTTTTATTTAAATTTTAACCCAGTGTGCTTTTTGGCCGAGTAAAGTTGTAGCTGTCTGTTTGCGTAAGGCTACTGCTGCTGTTACTCCTTCCTTCCCTTGCCTTCCCCCCCAACTGAAATAACTAAGTAACTGGGAAAGGAAAATCCTTTTATGTTATCAACGCTTATGTAGGAAGCAATTATTTGCTACTTTTGGTTTGCTTGCGTAAATTAAAGCTGGGTATTATCAACACACACACACACACACTCACAGAATGGTATGAGGCAGATTAGGACTCAGGATTCCGGCACTTGCTGCCTCGTAACGTATGTTAGTACAAACACCCTCAACCCTCCATTTAATGTCTTCATGCGCCCGTAAGTACATACATTTTTGGGGGAATGAAGTTGTCTATCCCCCCACAACCAACCACAAGACTATAAAATTAAACTGGTGCATAATTAAACATTCGCAATTAGGCGTAATTTACTCCAAGTTCCTGTACCCTCTTATATTTATGCCACATTAGTTTTTAATTAAAAAATTCTGACTTGGCAATTTTTTTCGGCCTAATTGTTTTTCCAGTTGATTTTGAAGGCTCGTTGAGCTTCTGAGATGAGCTCAATGATGCTGCAAAATTATGAGGCAAAACTTGTAGCGAAACTTTATATGTGTCATTAAGATAAACCTAAACAATGAGGGAGATAGAGCTGGTCCAGTAAACTAAACAAAAATAAAAATAAAAACAAACAAAATAGCAAAAGCTAAGGCCCCGGGACAGAGAAGCAAATTTAGGGTAAACAATTCCAAGTTGTTTTTACACTAGCCAACATAAACAATTGTTGAAGATAGATAACAAATGTTATTACATTTTTAAAAGGTAAGCCCAAGCTTACTAAACTCAGTAGAGTTGTTAGATTGAGGCCTCAAATTAGAAGATTGCAGTTGGCTGTATAAGCACTTGAGAACTCCAAAGAGTTCAAACCCAACCCTAGAGATATGCAGAAGCTGAATTGCAAGCCTAACACCTTCCGTGGTTGTTTATTTGCAATATTTGTTATTTGAGTTACTCAGTAATAAATAGCTTAACACTTTACACAAATGACTTAAAAGTACATAAAAGTTTTTACAGATTTGACAGAATTATTAATTTTTTATTAAGAATTACGGCATTGTCTAATGAGTCAAGTTCTTTGCTTAGATATGAATAAAATGTAAAATTTTAAAATTTACAAAAATACTTATAAACCATAATGGGTCCAGATTTTAGACTTTATAGTAGAAGTGCCCATCGCATATGCCCCAGGAGCACAATTGTTTTTGTAAGCCCACGAGACTGAGGCACAAAAAAAAGCTCTTATCTTACACGAATTTAAATATAGATTGTTCGAACCTTCTAGACATATAATCTCATCATTTCCTACACCGTTTCCCAAACAGATGAACGATAGTCGTGGTAAAAGCAAATCAAATAATTTCGCTGGACAGCACCGGCCGCACACAGCTTATGTACCCAACATTGCCGACTGCTGATTCAAAGCCATTTTTTTTACAAGTTGACACAATTTGGAATAGTTTGTGAAACTTAATCAGTCTGGTCAACTGGTTCGCATCAAGTTGACAGCAACAAAAATTTTTTTCGTAATTTAACTCTTGTTTTAAAAGTTGGCAGCATTTTTATTAGTTTAAACCAGGGTTCGTAAAAACGCAAAAAAAAATGTTCACGCCATGATTAATAACATCAATGTAAAAATTAGTTATTTCCAGACATGAAAAAAAAAATATTTTACATATGGAAAAAATTATTTTTTTCATGTTACTAAAACGAGCATTTTTGACACGATTGTTATTTACAGGCATGTCAATAATTTGGGCTGCCTTCTATTCACCTGTGAAGAACAGTCGTGTAAAAAATGCTCGTGTTAGTAACATGAAAAAAATAATTTTTTCTTATGTAAAATTTGTTTTTTTCATGTCTGAAAATAATTATTTTTTACAGCTTGAGTATTTTACTTAGTGTTAATATCTTGCGTTTAAAGAAAAATGTGTGGTATTTTTAAAACCACATAAAGCTGAATTGAGACATAGATAGACCTTCTTTAAAAATTTACCTGCTCATTAGACGTAACTTATAGCCTTGCGAAATTTTTAATTTATAGTATTTTATTTTTGGATATGATTGATCTATATACTTATATGTATAAATACGCAAAGATAAAGCAGCTGTACCATTTTAATGGTTAAATAAAATATTTGGTTGATTTTTTCTTATTTGGAAATGTGGTGTAGAGAAGTCCATTTGCTTTAATTTTTTTTTCTTTAAATAGGCAATAAACTGATTTTTAAGGTCGACTTCTTTTTATTGCAAAATGCCCTTTGTTTTTATAAAAGCTTCTTTTAACTAGCTCAAAATCAATTTAATCATTTAAATAAACTTCAACAAGGTTAATAAATATACATCAACTTGAGGACACATTGAAGTTCCAATCTAATATCCATCCATTTTTATACTCTGTACCGAAGGTACACAGAGGGTTTAAGCAAATGTATGTACGCGAAGCTCCCCAGCCTAGAAGGATGATATTCTTGATCAGCATCAACAGCCGATCGTATAGCCATGTCCGTCTGCCGCTCTGTCGCCCCGTGCCGTAGAACGAAGAGATCTCAGAGATGGTAAGAGCTAGAGGTTTGAGTGTATGGAACATATAATTCTTATACCGAGGCTCGTTTATTTTAATTTTTGCCACGCCCCCTGCCTCCCCCGCAAATTAAAAAAAAAACGAAATAACTCCCACAATTTTCAAGATAGATAGTTCGAATATTCTAGACATATATTTTACTACTTATTATGAATCGACCCGCCATACATCGTATTTCGATCAGATGAACGATATTAAAGCTATACGTAAAAGAAAATAAAAACCAACGACAACAACAATACCACAGCGATTGGTAGAACTTACGAGAAAGAGACAGCGAGAAGGCAATAGCTAACTGGTAAATTCCCAATTGGACCTTGCTTGCGCCGCTCTCAGTTATCAGTTACATACAAACAGGTACAGAGTATATTACAGTCGGGCTTGACCGACTTTCTTACTTGTTTTAATTTAATTTGAACTGAAGGTAAACTATTGCAAATCTCTTACAATATGAAATATGGCATACAAGTAACTCTTGAAAATGTGGTGAATTAAAAATGCGATTTTTCAAATAAAAAGCAAAAGTTGGTTCGCAGTTTTTTAAGATTTTTTGAGAAGTCAGGGGACGGCAATGGGAGCTGTGATAATAGTTGTCAATGTGGTGATACATTCAAAGCTCTCTGTCCGTGTTCTTTATAGGTATACAAATAGTTTCACAATTAACAGTAGCAACTTCTCTGCTCACATTGCCGACCCCTTATTTAAAATGTTGGATTGGATTTGTAGATCTTTGCTTGAAATCTCTAAAATATTTTCTTTTGCCCTCAACGAGATTTTTTCCAAAATTTCTAATAATAGACAATTTTCTTTCTTAAAAATAATAAAAATATATAATTTTAAGGTATACATTTATGCATTCAAACGGTTTATACCGTTGGATCACTTTTAAGATGAGTATTCAGAACTGTTCTACTAATTCCAGGAGATCTTTTGAGAATTGCATATTTGTGAACCTTAAAAATTACAAAATTTTTGGGGGTAATTGTGTCTCGAACTCCTGTATTATGCAGATTCTTTAAAATACTCAATAAATCAATCGATTGTATTTCCTGCTTTACTGCACCATTAACAAATTTGACTACTTATCATGCACGAACCTGAAATAGTATACCACTTAAGAAATTTGAAAGTTAAAGATATTTTTTGTTCCATTCTAACAAGTTAACTGAATTCAAAGACATTGCTAAATGAACTTATATGGTATTGAATCTTTAATACGTTTTTATTACCAGAAAATCAAATTATAAGTTTAATTAATACTAAAGGCAAAGAAAATCGGTACTGAGTCTTAGAAAACGTTGGCAGTACCTTTAGACAAATATCGCAGGTTGTCAGCTCTTAGACTACATTTCAGTCACCTTAAAAACAATTTGACTACCACTTAGCATACATTTAAAAACAAGTTAGCAGCTGGGGATGGGGGAACTTTCTAGTTAGGAACAGTAAAAAATTGTTTTCTATCGAATCCAGTCGAAAAGTAAATTCCGGTAAAGGCCTTATTCCAGATGGCATACAAATTTATTTCGACACAATGCTTCATATGAATAGAAACACTTTTGAAAAGCTCTGAAAGCTAAATGCTTTTGAAAAGCTATTTTATTTATATGAAGCATAGTGCCGAAACAAGTTTTTATGCCATCTGGAATGAGGCCTTAAGAAACAAAAATATTTCGTATACGGCTAAAAACCATTTTAACAGCAGAGTTATATGCGCAAAGAATCAGAAGGTATTTGGCACTTTATTTTATTTTTTTACGATATTCTAATAAAACTTGATCAAAATGGTTGCAGTGTTGCTGGAGGTACTATATTTTGACCCAATTGAACCAAGATCCACCACTTTTCTATATCTTAAATTTTAAACTCATTTAGGAAACAATATTTTTCGTATTCTTTTACAAATTAGAATTTTTTTGCTGTTGCTCAGTGTAAACAATTAAAGAATCTTCCCCTCCAGAAAGCCAAAGAAGAAAATTCATTGTAAACAATTCCAAGTTGTAATAATTAATCCAACAGATTTACAAACACACACACAAGCAGAGGGAGGGGATTAGGAGGGGGTACGTAAGAAGAGAAGTTTTCTGCCGAGCGCGGTTTCATTACTCAAAAGGAACTTGTCTAGGGGAAAGTTTTTGCCTTTTGTTGTTTCTAGTTTTTCATCCCCTTCTCAAGACTTAACCGCGTATCGTTGCAAACCGCTTCTAATAGTACTTAGTATGCAGGCTTGACTGACTGACTGACTGTTTGACTGACTGTTTGACTGACTGACTGGCTGCCTGTCCTGCCTGACTGCTGACTGATTGTGAAGGCATTTTCGCAAATATTTATGCAACTTGAGCTGCTTGGGGAAAATGCAAAGTAAATTGCAAGCAAATTAATTAATGAAAACAAACGCGCAAAAACCGACGTGGCTAAGCTGGTTTGAGCCGATTTTCCTTCTTTAGATGTGGGTGGCTCCGTAAGATTTGCATAGTTTAGTGTTTGGGGGTAATTTGAGTAATTGATAGCTGACAAGTTAATTATGGTTAATTGGTCAACCATAATTAATATTAATGATTGAAAAATTTATGTGAAATTGCATACAAAATATAATTGAACTTATTTAATGACAGTTGTGGTAATTAAAATTGATTTGAAGGGAAATCAAAATCCATTTTCGTTATAAGAACTAAACCAAAATTTTTTACAAAAAAAAAATTAATTTTTTAATAAAATAATTTTTTTTACATTTCAAGATCATTTTACGATTTAATCTTCGCAATAAAAATCTATGTGATATTTATGAAATTTTTCAGCCATTTTTAATGCAATTTTTTTTTTCAATAGCTTTTATATAACTTAACCAACTTGATTCCCCACATCAAGCTAAGCTCTTTTGGCTTGGCAGGAAAATTCCTCTCTGGATTAACAAATCAAATTAAATAAAGAAACTATGTAGGCCAAACTACCATAAACCAGGAATTTGATTAATGGTCACTATTTGGGTAAAGATATTAAAATTTTACCTAACCAAAAAGAGAAGAAGAAGCAAGCAAGCAAAACCTGAACAAGCGCAATCATTTGAAAAGCCATTTGTAAATAACATAACCAAAAAGCATTAAAAGCTAATCCCGTTTGAGCCAGCAACCGGCAGCTGAACACGTTTGCGTTTGCCATGAGCGTGTAGAGGGGGAGGTGGTTGAAATCCCAGCCACAAATCCACGTCACGGGGTCTGCTTATCCAATTTTTGTTTCGGTTTTTTTTCTTTGCATATTTAGTTGATTTATGGTAAAAATGGAATGGAACAATTCATATGATTTTTTTTCTCAGTGTCTCAAAGAATGTGTGTACGCCTAGAGCGACATTTTTTTTAGGTAACAAAAAGAAAAGAGAAAAGCGGAAAATTAGGTTTGAATTTTCCTACGCCCACCTGACATTGCTTCAACCTTTTTTTTTTTTTTTTTTTGCCCCAAACCGCCACCTGCTGTTGCTCCTTCCAGGCCGCGGGGCGTCTGCTTGATTATTAGCCTGAATGCCTTGCGGTTATAAATTTTGTTTTTGCCTCGCTTTGCCTTCTTTTTTGGGTGTGTTCAATATTGGACAACAAATCCGCTTTAAGGCCTTGCCGTGTCTGCCTTTTAAATGTTTATGCCAATATTTACATTTCTGAGGTTTGGCCCCAATGATAAAATATTTGATTTTAACACGAATGGAATTGAAAGAGTAGAGCAGGAAAAAGTTGGAGGCGGGAGCTGCTGTTGTTGAGCCGGGGCAGACAGTTAGGCTTTAAATAAAAAATGCCAACGACCCCAAAAGCAAAAGCCGGGGGGGGGGAGGCCCATCGTGATAAGCAAACACTTGATAGATGGCGCTAATGGCGCCTTATTTATTTCCCACAAGACTTTCGGAATATATTGTGTATGGCATCAAAATGTATTTCTTGTTGTTGTTGTTGTGGTAGACAATTTAATTGAATATGGCTGAGCCATCAAGCGTATCAATTTCAGGAATTAAAGTAAAGAACATTTCTCTTTCTTAGTTTTTGTTTAATTCTTGAAATCAAAATTTTTTACTGACACACAGCCTAAATAGTAAGAGATAAAAATCTGGAACGTGGACAGGATTTTTAAGTCCGAATTTTGAAAAGTTCTACCTCCAGTAGGGAAAAGTTTGCCTGAGGAAATTTAAGACACACATTTTCACGATTTCAAAAAATCTGTCCACAACGCAAATGCTCGGAAAATTTTGTTTAGAAATAAATTAGTTTTATGAGATTGGCCCAAAACTCGGGTTTCTAAGCATTGATTGTAAAATATTGGGATACTTTATTTTTCTGATTTTAGAAAATTTTTTGAAAAGTGGATTTGTTGGGCGTGGTTATTTTTGAACCGATATGCATAAATTCAGTTCTTAGGCTAAATAAATGCACACTCAAGGTTGCAAAATGACAGACGGTTTCAAGATCAAACATTATGTTTGCTTTGATAGGTTTCTCATCTGGAACCCTACATAGAATTGGCATGCGGTTTGACTTACGCAGCAATAATGTTTCTGTTTAGCAATCACTTCTGGGGGTCTTTTACCTTTGGAAAAAAAATGTTTCGATTTTTTTTGTTTTGCTTTATTATTATAGCTTGGACATTCCTCTTTCATCCCCCCTCAAACCATTTTCAAATATTCAAAATAGTTCAGCAGATCTAGCCATTTTAGTGGAACAATGTTCTTACTAAAGTGAGTATTTTTTATGTTGCTTAAAACCTGGTAGCCATGATTGAGCCAGTTCTACTGAACCGATTTTGATCAGCCGCATTGCAATGGACGCAGAATTGATGTAATTCTGGCCCGTACCTCAATCAAGAGGAACACACATTTTTTTACTATTTTTTTTTACACTACACTCCAAACAAAAAAAACCTAAGAAATCGATTTATTTTTTTAATTGCCGACAATTTTTCAAAAAAAAATTTTGAAAAATATGATTGAGGTACGGGCCAGAATTACATCAATTCTGATCATTACCTCATTTACCGTTTTTATTTCCGATAACCTAAAGTCCCGGAATCGTGGCTACCATCTTTACACCTTTTTTAGAATATAAAAAAATAACACTCAAAAAAACATGTTTAAAGATAGAGGACCCTCTTAAGGACTTATATTGTAATATAACTGTTACGCTCAGTATTAAGTTTTATTAGTCGAAGGCAAAATACAAGAAATAAATGGTTGCGAAATATTTTTTTACAACGATTAACTCTTATATCTGATCTTAAGCCATTTTTTACGACTTTGACTTTATTATACATACATACAAAATTTGCCATCATTTATTAATGCCATTCGATTTTTATCTTTTATTTTTACAGGTAAGCGTCTTCAACTAAAGTCTTAATTAACTGGAAATTGGTTGACAATAAGTGAGTTTTTGTTCAAAGGATTTCTTCCTAAGGATGTAAAGAAACTGTTAGAATATTAGCTTCTTGTAAATGTTTCTGCCATTTTTCTTAAAAGTGAATTATAGGCGTTTGCTCATTTGCGTTTTTTGAAATCGAGGTGGGTATTCAGAAAATGTATTTTTCAAAGATTTTGATCGCTTTTAGAATTATACTCCGGTCGTTGTTGCATTATCATTATATCCTCCTAGATTTAAAAGAAGAAACGGCCCTTCTCAGTTTTTGTATTATAACTTTCCATCTATGTAAATGACCTACCAATGTCCAAAATATGTGCTAACGATCTACATATGTATGTGAGTACGGAACAAACCAACTCTAATACATATATATTACATATCCGTCTGTTCATCTATCTGTTTTAAGGCATACTAATCTCTCAGTTTAAAAGCTATCGAGCTTCTTTTTACTGCACGCGAATGACTATATCTTATAGCTGGCATAGTACTGATCGGTCGGAAAATAGATCTTACAAATTTCATGTTTTAAATGATAGAGTTCTTAAACATGCAATTAACTATATTTTTCGATGATTCAAAAAGTTTTGCAAAATTTGGTTAAAATCGAACGCAAGAGAAGAATCTTAGTAAGAAAACTGTTTTAAAAAGCGTTCTTGAAATCAGAATCTTAATATGCTTTCAAAAAGTTCTAAAAAATTCGTCAAAATCGGTGCTATACTGCCTAAATGGGTCCTGAAAAAGTTTTTGTTTTTAATCAATGCGTTCTTAAACGCAGCAATGATGAATTTTATAAGCTTTTAAACAGTTCTACAAAATATAATTAAAATCGGATGACTATATCCTATAGCTGACATAGAATTGATCATATAGAAATTGGGTCTTAGTGAGAAAAATATTTGGGTTTTCTATGAAAGCGTTTTTAAACTTAGTATATACAAAACTTATATGCTTTCAAACAGATTTGCAAAACTTGTGAAATCGGGTGACTATAGCCTGTAGTTGCCATATAAACGATCAGTTGGAAAACGTGTTTTTCGGGGTAAACTTTTGTTGTAGGATGTTCTGAATATAGATGTTAACAAGCAAATTATTAATGTTTCTAATTTTATAAATATCTGACAACTATATCCCATATAGTTTATATCGGAAAAATCAGTTTTAGGGAGTTTTTAAAAGTGTATTAAAACCTCGGCACAGTCGAAATCAGCTTATTAGCTGTTATAAGAAAATCAGGCGAGAAGGCATATAGTTCAGAATGAACTGTTTTATTTTGTAGTTCCATAGGTTCCACTACATAATTCAATTTGTTAGAAATCTTTGAAAACACAAAAAAAAACGTAGCTTTTTAAGCTTCTCAGGCCTGTTACTTTCTCTGATTGTCAGTCCCTTTTTAAATATAAAAGATATCTTGGTATAATTTACTGTATAATTTCTATTTAGCATAATTTAGCTCACTGAGGAAGCCTTTTCTCTTGAAAGCAACTTTGATTTGCCCTTTGGCTGGCACCAATTTGCATATTACATTAGCAAAATTGAGCTCACAACAACAACAATAATAATAATAATAATCGCATTTAACCTTAAACTAAAATTTATCACTCAACAAACATTTATGCAGACAAAAGCCATTTCGAGCAACTTAATTTCCACATAGAAGTAAAATTTTAATTTTAGATAAACATTAATCGAAATGTAGCAAAATTTGCATAATTTTGTAATAACTTCCATTAATGAGGGGGCAGACGCCTGAGTGCCTGAGTAGAAGATTTGATAAAGAGACACATCCGAGCTGCCTTTGTGCCTTGACTCTAATACGATTAAGAGACACGACGAGTGGTTTTTCCAAAAATCAATCAGCAAGTGGATGATGCAGCTTTTGCAAGTTTTATAAATCTACCAGACTGTGTCCCTCGGTTGATGCATTTTGCATGTGGGTCTGCCTGCTGCCTGCTGATTCTCGTTTATTTAACACTGATTGCCCATGCACACACACACACACTCACACAGAGATTTGGCAACATTTGGAGTTTTTACCCAACCCACCGCCCCCTGGCTTCTCCACAAAGTCAAAGTTCAGTTCACAGATACGACAAGTACAACGAGAGTTTTGTGGATTGCTAAGTAAACTCTGAACTCTGCAGGGGTAACTGATGCCCCCACACACACACACACACACAAGTGCATATACTCCAGAGTCTGGGCAAATATTATCTTTAAGCTAAATCTACTTTAGTTTTGCAGCTTAAATTGATGTGATTTGTATGGAAATGGTAAAATTTAATTAACAATTAAAATATATTAATTAAATATGCCTTGGCAATAACCATAATTTTTATACTGCAGGTGCGAAATTAATTGCTTCTACGCGCACACAAAAAATATAAATAGAATAAATGTATTTAATAAATGGCACAATAAATTTCCAACCGATTTTATGTGTCAGGGCGAGGATATAAAACATAATTTATGACTTACTGCATTTTTTTGTAAGTACCAAATTCCTTTGCTTTTTTTTTGTTGGTTCATTTTAATAAAAATCCTTTCAGAGTGTTACTTTTCAATCAACTTGAGCTGGGTTCAGGCAAATTACCGACACCTGGCAAAAGTATATTCATCAATTTAAGTAAGGGTTGCTGCCTTTTGAAGTGTACACTTATAGAGGGGGTGGGATGAGAGATTTATTTGCAGATTTGATTTCAATATCTTAAATATTTAAAATTCGAAATTTAAGATCAAGCTAAGCTAAACATGACCGAAAAGTAGGTTTTACTGTTGCTAAGAATTGCTTCCTTCAGAGAGCACTGAAATAAGAGTTAGACTCTTAAAACAAGACCTGTTTTTCCTTATATACAGAGCATTAATTTTTTTAAGTTGTTTGACATTATTGGCTTGGCATTGTCAACAAATTTTGAACTTAAGGCCTGATGGCGCGAAATCAAACCCTTCTAATCAGACTTGATGAAGCATAACAATTTATTTCGGCCTGTTTGAATGAATGTTTCATATCAATAAGAGAGCTTTAATATGGCATTAAGCTCTCTCGCTTTTACCAGAGCTTTTCAAAAGTGTTTCTATTCATATGAAGTATTGTTTTTATGCCATCTGGAAAGAGATCTTTAAGATGTGAGCTCAAATGAGATGAAAATTTAATTTGGCACAATAATTCATACGTAGGTTGCTATATATATATTTCTGGCCTAATAATGAAAACGCGAATATTTATGATCAAAAATGGTTTTTATTGTTTTTCAAAGTATTCTCCAGCAAGATTTATACACTTTTGCATGCGCTCAAACCAATTGTCGAAGCACTTTTTCCACTCCGATTGAGACACCTCCAAAACATGGGTTTTGAACTCTTCAACAGCATCTTCTGGCGACGAAAATCGTTGACCACGCATTTTTCACTTGATGTGCGGGAATAAAAAGAAGTCATTGGGTGCCAAGTCAGGGCTGTACGGCGGATGACCCATCAATTCGACGTTTTGGGCGTCAGGCCCTGGTGTGAGCTGATGTGTGAGAGCTCGCATTGTCATGGTGCACAATGATCTGTCTTCTCTTGTTCGTTTTTCGAATTTCTCCGAAGACTTCAGGCAAACAAATTGTGGTGTACCACTCAGAATTGACCGTCCTACGTTGCTCAAGCGGAACAGTCGCCACATGACCAGTTTTACCGAAGAAACAGGCGACCATTTGCTTCGAAGTGCTTCTTCCACGAACGACTTTCGTTGGATTTGGCTCGTCTTCGAAGACCCACACGGTCGATTGCTGTTTTGTTTCGGGCTCATAAGCATAGATCCATGATTCGTCACCTGTGACGATCTTATAAACGTCTTTTGAAACACCGCAATTATATTTTTTCAAAATTTCTTTGCACCAATCCACACGAGCCTTTTTTTTGAGCGATTGTCAAATTGTGCGGGATCCAACGAGAACAAACCTTTTTTTACGCCCAGGTGTTCATGCAATATCGAATGTATGCTGGTGGAAGAAATGCCCAAGGATGCCTCTATCTCACGGTATGTCACATGACGATCTTGCATTATCAGTTCACGCACGGCATCAATGTTTTCTGGCACAACGACTGTTTTTGGACGACCTTCAGGACCTTCGTCTTCGAGCGAGCGTCGCCCGCGATTGAATTCATTAAACCAATTTTTCACAGTGCTTTAGGATGGTGCTTCATCGCCATACAAAGATTTAAGTTCATCGTTGCACTCTTGTCGTGATAATCCACGTCGAAAGTTGTGAAAAATGATTGCACGAAAATGTTCACGAGTTAATTCCATTTTTCTGCCGAGGTAAGTTTTTGATTAATCGTTAATCGATATCAAACGTGGTCACACCTGAAAGAGTTGTATGGAGCTTTTATCGATAAAAGTCCAAACTTTTTTTTGGGAAAAGGCCAATTGGTCCTAAAATGGCTAGAACTGACCTAGGCCAGAAACTTAAATAGCACCCACGTACATGGTAAGGCGGATTTTAGATCACTAGTTTAAAATACAACAAAGTTGGTGAAGGTAATACAGATCGTTTATATGGCAGCTATAAAAAATAATGGCGTAAATTGAGTGAGTCTTTGTAAGTCGTTTTGGAGGCCCAAAATATGAATATAACTTAAATTTCTTGCTGATATCTCAATAATTAGAATATAATGACATCTTAAAGCAACATCGAGGTCGCCATTTTATTTGGCAAGAATTTTTTGCTATTATTTCGATATAAATTGTGTACGTTTAGTTTCATATAAGTCTGTTTCTATTCTATTTCTTTCTGGATGAAGCTTTGACTGCTTTTGACTGCGCATTTGTCGAAAGCTGCCGGATCGAATGACTATGGCATATATCTGCCCCAAAGAAGAATCGTTCAGAAAAAAACATATTATTTATTAACGGTATCGTCCTTAAATCTGGGCAATTGTTCATTTGAAATTTGATCGAAACGAAAGGACCATCATTAATTGTTACAATAGAAACAATGGTTTTGTATGGTCAACTTGGCCTTAGAAGTAGCTACAATTAAAAAGTTAACACAAAGGCAAAAAAAAAAATGATTAAGGTAATTTAAAAAAATCTGAATTTATAACAAATTAACATGAACTGCAAGGACAAAAAACTTTTCTTGGAAATTTTATAATATTTGCAATTACCTCAAGATTTTTGTTTTCACCTTTTCTCAGAAAAAAGTATTAAGGCCATATAATTATAGTTATTAAAAATGTTTGCTGTTATGTAAATTGCACACATTAAAGCCTAGAATTTGCAATTCAAAATATACCTTGGGCATTTTTTTTTTTTTTGTTGTTTATTAAAGTGGCCTCGTGGAAAGTGGCAAGTGAAAACGAGCACATAAAAAAAAAGGGCGACGTTACCAAGAAACTTTGCACTTTTTGTTTGCCGTCACGTGCACTCAATAAACTTTGAACAAATTTGCATTTACAGTTACAGAGCGACCAGACTAGAGCCACACCCGGACACACCCACACACACACAGAATGCGTATTGTGCCATTGCAACGCATAGAATTTCAAAAGAAGCAAAAGCGGAAACAAACTTGAGCACACAACGTCCATTTCCTGTTTTTGTTTGTTTTTTTTTTTTTTTGTTGCTGTCCTCAATGGTCAATGCTCAATGCTCAATGCTCATTCGCACTCGATTTGCCAGGGCTTTTGGCACAGATTGTGTTCAAGGGGACACAATAGTTCATTCATTTTTTTTTGCTCTTTATATGCCCGATATTAAGGTAAACTAATTTCAATTTCAAATGCATTTCAATATGCCACCACGCCCACGCTCATTCCCAACTTATTAACTTTTGTGGCAGGAAATAAGTAAACATAAAGCAATGTGCAGGTAACCACAATCCCAGCAGACCCCAAAGACATCAACAAGCCACCAGCCAGCTATCTCCAGTGGCCACCGCCGCCGCCGACGCCGACGCCATCATCAACAATGGGCGGGGCGTGCTACTGCTGCAGCTGCAAACGAAAGCGAGAAAATTACTTTTCTTCTTTTCAGCAATTTTGTTGCTTCTTGCAATTTATGCAAAAGTCAAATGTTGATTTGTGGCCCAGGACCTCCGGTGCTCTGTTTGGGGCCACCTGCATACCACAGAAACCGCCAGCATCCTCACATTTCCAGCACCATATTGATTTAGTGTGGTCTCTGGCTACTTCCCTGCCATTTCCTCTTATGTCTGATTTTTAGGTTTTGGTTATTTGCATAATAATTGGCCCCGATGTTAAGAGTGAAAAAGGCAAAACAGTTTTTGCAGTTTGATTTGAAAAGTGCCCAGGATAAGAGAGAGAGAGAGAGCATACTCAAACAAGTAGAAGATGAAGAAGAAGAAGGGCAGTTAAGTGATTTCAAGTAGATTGTGGTTTTGATTAGCCACTTGGCCGGAGATCAAGATGCTTGAATTTTATGCAAAATTTCTGAAATTTTTATTTTTTTGATTTTTTACAGACCAAAAAAAATTAGTAAAATTATTACTGGATAATTTTGCCAGATGTTAAAAGTGAAATTGAAAGTTTAGGCTTTTATTTCTCATCTTTTCATTTTTAATATTAATATTAATTAAAATTTAATTTATTATTATTATTTATTATTTAAAATTTCCGAAATTTTTTTTTTATTTTTTATAAACAAAATAAATTCTGGATAAAGATGGTTGAATTTTATGCAAAATTTCTTTTAAAATTTTTTTTTGATTTTTTACAGACCAAACAAAAATTTGTAAAATTATTACTGGATAATATTGCCAGGATGTTAAAAGAGAAATTGAAAGTGTAGGCTTTTATTTCTCATCTTTTTATTTTTAATATTAGTTAAAATTTAGGAATTAATTTGTTTTTTTTTTTCATTATTCTCATTTTTATTTTTATATTTAAAGTTTCTGAAATTTTTTTTTTATTTTTTACAGACAAACTAAATTCTGGATAAAGATGCTTGAATTTTTCCAAATTTTTTGAAATTTTTTTTTTTATTTTTTACAGCCAAAAAAAAATTAGTAATTATTACTGGATAATTTAATTTCAACGAAATTAAGTTTAGCTTCAATTTCTATCTTTTTATTTTTTAATATTATTTAAAATTTCCGAAATTTTTTTTTTATTTTCTATAAACAAAATGAATTCTGGATAATTGGATTTTATGCAAATTTTTCTGAAATTTTATTTTTTGATTTTTTACAGACAAAAAAAAATCAGTAAAATTATTACTGGATAATATTGCCAGGATGTTAAACGTGAAATTGAAAGTTTAGGCTTTTATTTCTCATCTTTTTATTTTTAATATTATTTAAAATTTCCGAAATTTTTATTTTCTATTTTTTTTATAGACAAAATAAATTCTGGATAAAGATGGTTGGATTTTATGCAAAATTTCAAAAAATTTTTTTTTTTTTTTTTTTTTTTTACAGACAAAAAAATTAAAATTATTACTGGATAATATTGCTAGGATGTTAAACGTGAAATTGAAAGTTTAGGCTTCAATTTCTCATCTTTTTATTTTAATTTTTTTTTATTTTTTTAATATTATTTAAAATTTCCGAAATTTTTTTTTTTTATTTTTTATAGACAAAATAAATTCTGGATAAAGAATGGTTGAATTTTATGCAAAATTTCTTAATTTATTTTTTTTTTTTTACAGACAAAAAAAAATTAGTAAAATTATTACTGGATAATATTGCCAGCATATTAAACGTGAAATTAAAAGTTTAGGCTACAATTTCTCATCTTTTTATTTTTAATATTAAGAAAAATTTCCGAAATTTTTATTTTTTTTTTTTTAAAAACAAAATAAATTTTGGATAATATTGAATAATAATAATGGATAATTTCTGAATTTTTATTTTTGATTTTTTACAGACAAAATAAAATTCGTAATAATTTTCCAGATGTTAAAAGTGAAATTTTAAGTTTAGGCAACAATTTCTCGTCTTTTTATTTTTAATATTATTTAAAATTAAAAAAATTTTATTTTTTTTGGTTTTTATAGACAAAATAAATTCTGGATAATATTGCCAGTATGTTAAACGTGAAATTAAGTTAGGCTACAAGTTCTCATCTTTACCTTTTGTCAAAAAAGCGCAATTAGAGTGAAGCTTTTTATACTTGTTTTCATTTAAAGAAAACTAACGCCGAGAGTCATTAAATCTATCTTAAAAGCATTTGAAAAAGTTGTTTTCCAATTTTAAAAACGTGAAAGATATTTGTTGTCCAAAAATTCTTGAAACCATTTAATTACATCAACTCGTCCACTTTATCTAATTACAAAAGTTTTCACTTAGACAAATGGCTAAAAAGTCATTTGGAGCTTTTGTGCGATTTTCAATATGTTGTGAAGCGCTCGTGGAGCATAAACTAGCAGGACTAGAAGGCAGCACATCCATTGTCCTGCTGCAGCTGCTTGTGACAGCATGTGGTAACCGACACAACCCCAATCCGCAACATCCCCCACCACCCCCTTCCCAAAACACGTGAAAGTCTCGACCTCGGCAGCTGCGCTCAATAGTTGGCCTAAAGTTGAGAATTAATGGCTGGAAGTTTGTAATTAAATTACAGCATAGTCACACGCACAACACACATAAATTTTGAAGTCTGCATTGAATTTTTACTTTTTGCTGTCTATAGATATTTTTTGGCTATTTTTCTGTCATGTGCAGCCGAAACAATATATTAAGCCATTAAGTGAGCCAACGAGAAGCTGGCACAGATTGTCACAAAAGCCAGCAAAAAAAAAAAATAATTGCAATGTATTAAAGTTGCTGCAGCAATTATGAATCTCGCGCTGAGTCGCGTTGAATGCTTGACTGACAGCTGAAGCGTTCACCAGGATATGCAGACAAACAGATAGGCAGGCAGGCAGGCAGGCAGGCAACTGACAGTCAGTCAGTTGCTGCTTCACACATATGAAGATATCTCCGCCCCTCCCCCGCCATATATGGCACACGGCAGTCCCGCTGGCATTTTACATAAATAAAATTGCAATTCCAATGTGAAAATTGTCAAGTGGAAAGCGTTGGCATACTGCATATCCTTCTTGTTGAAATTTTTTTGAAATATATGTTTTATTTAAAGATTAAATGTGGAAGTACATCACCAGGTGTGGCAAGTAATGGGATAACAATTTACAAGCTCAGCTTGTACTGTACCTTGTGATAATATTTAATAAAATATTTTAAAATCCTCAAAGGTTTCTTCCGCAAAATTTGGATAACTGTGGGACGGAACTTTTTGCGAACCAGCGTTCCTAGCTATTTCGGCACATAACAGAGAAAACATACATTCTAGTGAATCGATCAGGAACGATACGATAGGAACTTATTTCTTACTGCGAAATTCTTAATACAAACAAGTAGATAGAAGAAATCGCCTTTTTCCACTAACAAAAAGTGGCAACGTTTCTCGAGAGTTTTCGAAAAGAGCTACCATTGATAACAAAAAAGTTTTTCTCACTAGAATTAGTTTTCAGACCGATCGTTCCTATGTCAGCTATATGCTATAGTCATCCGATTTTGATAAATTTTTCCAGAATTGTGTGGATGTATATGAAACTAATATATACCACGATTGGTAACGCAACGATGGAAAACAAAAAAGTTTTTCACACTAGAACTAGTTTTAGTCATCTGATTTTGATAAATTTTTTCAGAATTGTGTGAAAGCATATAAAACTTATATATAACACGATTGGTGACGCTACGATGGAAAACAAAAAGGTTTTTCTCATTAGAACTAGTTTTTGGACCGACCGTTCCTATGGCAGCTATATGCTATAGTCATCCGATTTTGATAAATTTTTCATTGTTGGAACTATAAAACTATATATCCGGGAAAAAAAAGTTTTTCCCACTAGAAATGTGCAGCGTATTTGTATTTAAATTTTTCCAGAATTTGTGGATGATATAAAACTAATATATACCATTTTTGCAAAAGTTTTCTCACGAGAACTAGTTTTGGACTGAGGGAGGAGATAGCCATAAGAAACCGATTTTGATAAATTTTTCGGACGGAATTGACGGAAGCATAGAAAATTAAATATACCACGATTGGTGACGCTACGATGGAAAACAAAAAGTTTTCCCACTAGAACTATTTTTGGACGATATACGTTTATGTGGTCGGAAATACCGACTTCCTTCAATGCGTTACAGAATAGTGCGGAGTATACAATTTTAATATACCCACTGCAAGGGATTAATAAAGACTGGAAATAAAATTTTCTTACTTAAAGAAAATTCGGCAATTACGTTTTTCATTTTATCATATCCACTTGCAACAAGTTTGTGTGAAAGATAGAATTGACAATATGCCAGCTAGTGACATACGCTGAGCTCCAACAGTCTTAATGGAACTTAGATAGCCTTCTCTCAAACTAAGCATGACAGCCTATTGTTTTGATTTGGAAATCAATGTATGCCTAAAAGAGGCAGCAGCAGCACAGAAGCATATTCTAGGTAAATTTCTGTCTCCCAACTCGCTTTCTTTCTGTGTGAGGCTTGTATTTGCACTTATAATTGTAATTAGATTTGGTGAGGCGCTTTATCGACTTACTTTCTTCTCAGTTAGTCCATCTTCAGGATGCAGCTGAAATGTAAGAATGAGTATTAAATTAATTAAAATAATTTATTCAAAATTATAGTGCACATAGAAAAATATTGTAGTTAGAGCGAGACGTACATAAGAACTAAGAGAGTTTAAATGACAGCGAAATGAAAAGGTGACAATTGCGCAAACATTCAGCCTTTCTTTGTCTGTGCAACAAACACTTGATGCTAAAGGTTGCTTCCACGCTGCTCGTCATCATCACATTTAGCGCCCCAATGGGGTAAAGCCGAGCTTCGCTTAATGGTTTGGCTCGTGTGTCTTTTTAATTTAATAAAACAAAACTTTGGAATAATCCGTGCATGCCAACCCTTACCGCCCTTATAGCACCACAGTGCGGATGCGTAATTTAATTTAAAAAATTTCATTTTAATTATTGGACGGTTTAAATTTTCAATTGATTAGTTTCTTATTTATAAGAGAAATAATATTAAAATTTAAAAATTTTACAACATTGTCTTTACATATCCAAATCATCCTAATGTTACTTTCTCGAAAAGTGCATTAATTTATAATCAATTTTTTTTTTCTGGCGTCGAAAATTGTTCTCTTGGTGTAAGATGAATTCATTGGCCGTGTTCAGGAGAAGAACTTGCTTTGTGATTTAGTTTCCGGCTCGTATGCATAAATTTGTGATTCGTCACCTGTGTTAACGACATACACTGTTTTGGAAGCGCCGGAATAGTATTTTGTTGGCCCTTTTACTACACCTATCGACACGAGCCTTTTTTTTTTAGCCGAGTTTTAAATTGTGTGTTAATTTTTTTGCCACGAGGTATTCATGGAAAATCTTATTGATGTTCTTCATACTAATGCCCAAGGATGTCTCAATCCACAATAAGTGACATGACGATCTAGCAAGATTTCGCCCACAGCATCTATATTTTCTGGCCCAACAACTGATATTGGACGACGTTCACGGATTTTGTAAATGAGCGAACATCGACAACGAGAAAATTTATTTATATAAAGATTTGAGTTTGTCAATGCATTCCCGTCTAATGAATCCACGACGAAAATTTTAAAAAAATAATTGCACGTAAATGTTCACTGTTTAATTCTATTTTTATAATTAGATTAATTTTTCAAATTAATGAAAACAATGAACAGAAACATATATGCGAAGTAAAATATGCGGAGAACGGGCAATATCGGGCACTAACAGTTAAAAACATTAGGATTTGCACACTTTCAAGTAGAATTTAAACATAATTTATTGACGGATGGTTAACTATATTTATATGAAAGAATGAATGTTAGTCCCGAAAAAAATTTAAAATTCAAGGCATGACAACTATGTAGATTCACACATGATTAATTAAGTGAATCTATTGAAAGGCTTTATAATACCAAAATTAATATTCAAAATTAAAAAAATATTATATTAATGTTATACTTGGTTTTTTTAACAAAAATGAATGTTTGATATGATTTATTTGAACTTGTAATGAATATTAAGTATGTAGGTGAAATATTTTAATTAATTGCATTTCATTTCACCAAAGCAAAGTCTAATAAAAAAAAACCGAGAGATTCTTAAAGCAGGTGCTCACTTTATGTGCATTAAGCATTACTTAAATAAAGCTTTCTAGTTTGATAACTAAGCTAAAACTTTGCTTAAACAAATTGCCAAAATATTCAGTTTTAGTCTTAATTTTAAAATGTTTCGTTTTACCTGGTAGACTCAACTTGTATTAATATTTGCACTTTTCTGAATACTTATTAGTTTCCTCCACTTTAATGCTGCTTAATCAAATAAACTTTCCATTTGATGAGTTTTGCATTAAAAGCTGAATACTTAAGCAAATTGTGAAAAACTAAAGTTTTCCATTTGCTGTACGGCAACTTTTCAGAGAGAGAGAGCTAATCAAGTCAAAAGTCTCCACTTGGCATACGGCAAGCAAAGTTGACACATTAGCCGAAACGAAAGCATCAAAAAGAAGGGAGCGAGCCGAGCCAAAACCCATAAACTTGTGTTAGATGGCTGAGTGGAAGAAGAAGACGACGAAGAAGAAGAAGTCTACCTACTTAAGTTGATGATATTGCATGACGTCAAACAGCTGCTTGAACAGGCAAAATGAGAAATTTGTAGCAAAAGAAAAATAATGGAAATTTCTTTCATGTGTCGACACCTTCGACATGGAAAATGATGTGTCGAAAATGTGAGGGAGCTAAGAACCCCCCCCCCAAAGACGAAGACGACGACCGACGACATTGACAGGATGATGCGTCTAGGGTTAACTGGGCGCACCCAGACAAAAGGATGAGTTGATTTATTACAAGCGCTGATGCGGCTGCCAATAGAAGGAAGGAAACAGGATAAGCCGCAACTTTTCCAGCAAATGCAATTGGCAGGCATTAGGACCAGATCAGAGTTGTTCAAAATGGAAAGAGAGAGAAAGAGAGCAAGTTCATCAGGCTGAGTGCCTGCTTGCTGGCCGGGCTGCTTTTAATAAAATTTCTAGAAAAAAAAAGGTGAACTCTCATATTTACATAATAAGCGAGGCAGCCAAAAATTGAAAAGGTAGAAAAACGCTCCAGCTCCATTAATATTGTGCGCTCAGCTGAGAATGCTCTACTTGACTCTCAAAGTTGATAAGATGAAAATGCACTCCCGTTGGCAGCTTTTCAGCGCTTCGCTGTTGGCATTTAGTTGAGTTTAGTTGTTGTTGTTGTTCTTCTGCATATTTTAAGCTGGGCGCGTTTTTTTTTTTTCTTTTTCTTCTTTTTAAGTTGACATTCGTTTCATCTTTCCCTTTTTTTCTGTGACCTGCCAAGAAATATGAAAAATGAGTCTAAATGTTATCTTTTGAAAAACTGCTGCAAAAAGAACCGGAAAAACTGGAGAAAATTAAATGACTTGAAATGAAGCGAACTTAAAGTGACACTGTTAATAATTAAAGTGTAATTATGCAGTTAAGTAATCACTTCTTTTACTTCACTTCTGAGTCAACTTTCTTAGAATCTGCAACAATTTAAATATTTTGTTAAGACAGAAATGAGATTTTGATCTCGTTTTCTAGTGTGTTTCCGGATTATGGAACATCCTTTGGGTGTCTCAATTCCGAGCAGAAGCTTTGTCAACCAGAAGAAGTCGATGCTTCACTGACTAAGGGTATAGGTACCACTACCAATTTTGCAGGACCTCCAGATAAACCTGCATCATTCTCAAGCAGCAGCTGCTTCCAGTTTTACTTCCACAAGTAGATATCATATTCCTCTAAAAGCATTTGAATCGAGCTCGTTGATTGTTTAACATTTCAATATAGTAAGAATTCTTGTGGACGAAATTTTTATGAGGCGTATACGTAATATTTTCGAATTCAATTTTTAATTTAATTTCTTAATTTATTATGTCCCATCCTTTAAAGCAGTCATATGGAATGGTGATAGTTAAATTATTATATGGTACTTTATCTGCGTTCAATCCTAATGTACATAACATAATTATATTGATACTGATGAGTAGAAAGCGGATTAAGCCTATTTTCCAGTGAAATTTAATCCCAGCAAGACAAGGTCAAGGTGCTGAAAAGTCAGAAAAAACTCAAAATGGCCTGCTTAAATCAGAAAAAGGTTCTTAAAAAACGTATTTACCCTACTAGAAGAATATTTTATCAGAAAATATTCAAAAATATTTGACCCCAATACTCAAATACCGTAGCGGTGTAACGCTTTAGTTTCGCTACTTAGAGTACACCTCTCCTGTTAGATTTTTAGTAAGTTTTTGGCAATCGAAGACACATATAAAAATTAAACTGCGGTCCTTTTTACACGACAAACGACAGCCCAATTAGCGTAAATTTGATATATTAAGAAGAAAACCAATCATCATAGCTGCATCGCAGTAATACTATATATTATAGATGAGCAAAGAGTGCTTTTGTTTAGTTATAACAATATTAAAATAATATTAAAATTTTATTTCTAATTTTTTATTGTACATTTTATTTTTATGTGAACCATCTTTAGTTTTAGTACGGAAGACTTTAAAGTTGGTCTAAAAATCAGTTTTAAAAAACGCAAAACGCGTAACGTATAACGGTCACACGAACACAGCATACACTCCAAGCAGTCGCCTACTTTAAATTAAACTTAAAGTAGTATGTTTTAGACCTCTTAATTTTTGGTTTTTGGAGAGTTTTTCAACACTGTATCCAACACTCTTTTTAGAACATTATTTTCCAACACTTTTTTCCAACATTCCTTTTTAACATTCTATTCCTATACTGTTTTTCAAACTTTGTTTTCCAATACTGCTTTATAAAAATATTTTCCAACACTATTTTTGTACATTTTTTTCCAACACTATTTTATAATACTGCTTTCCAACACTGTTTTCAACATTGATTTCCACCACTATTTTCGAAAACAGCTTTCAACATCTTTTCCCAACACTTTCTTTCATTACCATTTTCAAACACTGCTTTTCAACATCGTTTTCCAACACTGTTTTACAACTCCGATTCGAATCCGGAATTTCAACTTTTGATTTACTCTGAACCGAACCTTTTGTGAAATAAATGGTTGAACCTGAACCTGATTCAAACCAAAACTTTCGGTTCGGTTCGGCAAAGGTTACACGTCATAAGCTAAGGTCCCACACCCAAATGAATTTATCAATTTTGTAAGAAAATTTGTCTTAATAGGCTTTCATTCAGGTTTTTCGGGTCTTATTAACTATCACTATTTAGAGAAATTTTCATCAATATGTAAGCAATTATTTGCATGTTAATATATATTTTGTATGATCAAAAAAGGAAGAATAGACCAAAAATCACTCGAAGAAATACAGATGATAAATTTATATCAAACAAAAGTGAAATCGTTTCTTTAAGTAAACAAATACAGGGAAATTCCGAACATTTTGAACAAATTAATTTAAAAATTTAGGAAAACTTGGGATGATCCAAGGTTGAAACCAAAAACCTTTAACCTCAAATTTCCAAACCCTAACCATTAGATAATTTTGGTTAGAACCCAAGAATCAGACCTCCGAAAAATATATATTACTTTACAGCCCTGTTAAAAACAGCCTAACAAAAGTAACTACGTTTTATGGAATACAACTTTTTCTTTGCAAAATGTGTGAAAAAGGCTTATGTGCAAAAGTGTGCAGTTTATTGAGGAATTAACATTTATTGCCCCAACTTGCCCTGTTTTGATAAAATCCCGTTTAATGTAGTGTTAAATCAAACTAAATTCGTGTTACTAGATCGGTTGTATCAAATAACTGTCCAAACCAAACTAGATTTTGTAAATCGTCTGAGGAGCTAAAAATATGAACACAAACCATTTTAAGGTTCGATATCCTAAAAATCAACAAAGTTGGTGCAAGCCGGCCTAATGGATTATATGGTAGTTGTATGAAATAGTAATCCAAATCGTAACATATTTTGTAAGACGACTTAGGAGCTAAAAATATGAGCACCAATCGAATTTAAGTTCAATAGCTTAAAAAGCTACTAAGTATGTGCAAGTCGAGCTGATCCATTGTATGGAATTAATGGGCTAATCTAAAATATATTTGGGATCAATTTGGGGCCCAAGCATTTGTAGTGCTTCTGCCCTTGAAATGGTGAATTTCATTTTCAATTTATGGGCTAGGGATATGATATGATATGATATCATTGTCCAAAAGAAAAGCGAGGAAAAACTGAAATCAACGCGATGGATATGAAAAAAACAATTTTTTTGGTTTTACTATATTTTTTGGACTAGTTAGCTTGATACTCAAAAGGTGACACAACTCTTTAAATGTGGAAAGATTTTGACTATTTGGAACCATCTTAATGCGACTGCAACTTGAAATTAAATTTCATAACATTTAAATAATCATTTCAAATAGTGAGAGTTGTGTTTTTCGATTTAACCTAACCATATTTTATGTATATATAGGGATAGGCAGGCATTCTGTAATACACAGAAAGAATATCATAATTATATTTCTGACAGATTTGTTTTGTTATACAAAATGAAGTAATAAAAAAATATCTATTGTACAATAATAAACTCAAGCAACTAAATGCTCCAAATTTCTATCTCAAAAATATGCATTTCACATTTGGGGAATTATCGGTTACAAATCTAACTAAATTCTACCCCCAGCCCCACAAAAAAAAAAACACATTTCAACCAATCAGCCAGAAAACTTTCGTTTATATATTAAATGAAACTTTCGTCTCTAACACAAATTGAATCTACAACTTTTCGATAAAAATAACTAAATTTAACAACCGAATATTTTTGCCTCGTTGCAGACATTTGGCCACAAAACTAACAGCGGATGGAAGCATCAGCAGTATCAGCCAGCAGCCAAAGCAAAAAAAAAAACCGCCCTAAAAATCAATAAAATGGTAAGTACTTGCCCAGTCACTTTTTTCTTTTTTTTTTTTTTTAGACAATTTTTAGCCAAATGCTTTTCTAAATTTTATGACTCAATGACGGGCATTTGTCGAACAGAGATGCAGACCTTTAACCCAGAGCAAAATTTTGCAATTGAAAAGCAAAGCCAAATGAAGCCAAATATTAATAGAAAATAATATTTTTTTTATATGTCAAAGGTTGTGCATTTTCTTACAAATTTAATTACCTTTTTGCCAACTTTTTGTGTGTAATTCAATTGAAACTACCTCTCGCAGCGGAAGTTGAAATTTCAATCAAGCCTTCCCTTCAAAAAAAAAAAAAAAAACGTAGAGAAAACGAAAATAATCTGCAATAAAAATGTTTTCCTTTAATAAAAATTCAATTTCCTTCAAGCGACACATGTTACACAGTTAGAAGCAGCAGAAGCGACCCCGGATGCAGTTAGGTAACAGGAGGGGGGAGGAGAACGCATCATGAGCCCAGACAGAGAAAGACATGAGCCTGGATACCAGACCGCCCGCCCGCCTGCCAGCCTGGCTCACTATGTTCTGGCTTTGGGGCTGGACTTTTACGCGAGGCGAAGTAAACGTTAGAAATGTCTTTCAATTTATAATGACGACAGGGCAGAGAGAGAGAGAGAGAGAGAGAATGTGCTTGTGTGTGCGCTGTCTGTTGCATTCGCAATTCCGCATTAGAGGCACAGTGGTAAATGTTAGCATACTTTTCAGGGCAAATCAAGTCACAATCTACTAAGGCAAACCCTCTTATACTCAAATCTCTTCTTATACTCTAGAAATCTTCAAAAGTTCAGTTCTGCCCTTAAGTCAACTTCCAAGTGGCCACATTTTGAGCCATTTCCACCCACTGTGCCACTCGACTACCGGGGGCTAAAACTCTTTTGCGGAAATGCGGCGTTGCCGAGAGTCAAAGATCGAGTCAGTGAAACTGCATCAGCGAAATGTCCCTGGCAGACACATTGATGATTGCAGCTGCATGGCTTAAAGACCGACCCGGGCCAGTTGTCGACTCCCTTGACAGAAACATCAATTGAAAATGTGGCGCGCATCTCTGCAACTGACTGGACTGGCAGACAGCAAACGAGAGAAACGATGGTAGAAACTGCCAAACTGACAGGCTAAAGCAGGAGCAGGTGCAATGCAACTGTTGCATTTTTTCGATTTTGATGGAACAAACAACAAAAAAAATACAGATAACTAGCTACATCGACTTAGTTGTCTTAACATGTATCACTTGCAATTCTATTCAACAGCTGAATTGATGGTTCAATTCTATTTTTAATGGGAAACAACTTAAAATTGGGTGCAAAAGGTTTTGGTATGGACAAATCAAAAATTCTTAGGGCCGATTCATCATTAACATAGGTGCTATGTGTCAGATAAAACAACATTTTACTCTGCTATTTGTTTGTTTATGTAACAGTTAGTGCTATGTAATGCTTGTTTTGACAAATGCTAGAAAATTACAAATCCAGCCTAAGGCTCCCACTGACAAAACACACATATTCAAAGCATATGTTCATTACACTTGAACAATCACAATAGCGAAAAGAATTGAGAGCGATTGTTGTTCTGTTTAGTTTAGAATGATTTCCCATGGCGCAGCACCAAAACCAAACAGCAAAGCTTAAAAACAATCACAATAACAAAGCATTTTCGCCTGGGCAAATCAAAAGTTTCGCTGCAGCATAATGTTGTTGTTGTAAATAATTGACCTGAGACAAGAAAATAATTGCTGAACAAAGAAAATAGTGCACTCAAGAAAACAGTTGAGAACACAATTGCAACATTAAAAAATTAAATCGATTGAAATATAATTTAAAAGACTTTATTAAAGAAAAAAATTTCGAAAAAATTTAAAAAACCCGAAATAATCTGTAAATTAAAAAAAAAAGAAGGCAAAGCTAACTTCGACTGTGCCGAAGTTTTAATACACTTGAAAAACTTTTACTCCAACTGATTTAACCGGTAAAATATATATAGGATATAGATATCAGATATTTAAAATTTTAAAATCATTGATAATAAAAATTTGATACCATAAAAAAAACTTTTCTTAGTAAAACACATTTTCCCGGCCGATCGGTCCTATGGCAGCTATATGCTATAGTCATCCGATTTTGATAAATTTTTTCAAATTGATGTGAAAGCATATAAAACTAATATATACCAAGATTAGTGACGCTACGATGGAAAACAAAAAAGTTTTTCTCACTAGAAGTAGTTTTTGGACCGACCGTTTATATGGCAGCTATATGCTATAGTGATCCGATTTTCATAAATTTTTCCAGAATTATGTGGAAGCGTATAAAACTAACATATACCAAGATTGGTGACACTACGATGGAAAACAAAAAAGTTTTTCTAACTAGAACTAGTTTTTAGACTTACCCTTTATATGACAGCTATATGATATAGTCATCCGATTTTGATAAATTTTTCCTGTATTATGTGAAAGCATATAAAACTAACATATACCAAGTTTGGTGACGCTACGATGGAAAACAAAAAAGTTTTTCTAACTAGAACTGGTTCTTAGACCGATCGTTCCTATGGCAGCTATATGATATAGTCATCCGATCCGGCCGGTTCCGACATATTAGTTGCGTGCAGTAAAAGAAGACTCTGTGCAAAATTTCAGCTCGATAGCTTTAAAACTGAGAGACTAGTTCGCGTAGAAACAGACAGACGGACAGACGGACAGACAGACGGACGGACGGACAAACGGAAATTAACTCAGCTCGTCGTCCTGATCAAGAATATATATAGTTTATGGGGTCGGAAATGAATATTTCTATGCGTTACAAACTTCTGGGCAAAATTAATATACACTTTTCAAGTGTATAAAAATGGTGTAAAGTTAACTTCGGTCTACCAAAGTTATTATACTATTGTAGGTTTTTGAATACTTATTCGGATATATTTATTGGTAAAAATACATTGAATTCAATCAAACTATAAAATCGGCTCAACATATTCGTATTTTATTCCATTAAAAATATCGTGTTACGTGCCTAGAAAACAGCATTTGCGGAAAGTTTTAATGTATTTGTTCAATTTAATGAAAAGTGCTTCCGAAGGTAATCGTTTGCTCCTGAATATGGTCCATCAATAAGAGCGTGTCTGGAGTCAGAGTTGGCATATTTTATTCGTATACGGATAACGAATAATTTTGAAAAAATTATTTTTATTCGAACAAAGTAAAAATAATGCTTTATTCGAGACATTTTATTCGAATAAACTAAATGAAATTTATTTTTTCAAAAATGTATTCGTATCAGAATAAATTATCTTCGAATAACTATTATGACGGATAAGCAAATTGATTCGCTGAATAAATCCATAAAAGTTATCCGTACCATTATTCGCATAGTTAGGCATGTCTAAAAAGTATTACCTACTCCTTAGGAGAGTCTTTATTTCAAGTGTTGATAACAACCGTCTGCTTCATTTGTATTTGCTTTGCATTTGATGGAAAATAACTCAAAATAAAGATATAAGCAATTCATCTTCCTAATTAGTATAAAGCAAAGGAGAATTTTATTTCAGTTGGTGAGCTTAAAGGTCCTGCCCTGTAACACCAAGCTAGATTGTTCCAGCTCTTGCACTCATACTTCTACAAAAACATTTTTTATTCGAAAAAATTTTTCATTTTGTAGACGAATAGTTTATTCGAACAGTTATTTGTAGAATAATTTTATCTAGATAACAAATAATTTTATTCGGATAATTATTCGAATGATCGTTATTTATATAAAATTATTTACAAATAAAAATTTATGAATAACGATTTATTTAAAATAATTATTTAGATAATTCGTTATTCGAATAATGCCAACTCTGTCTGGAGTGGTTTGCTCGATTGAAAAGTAGTGAATTTCCCGTCCCGGTGAAAAAGTTTGATGATGCAAAATTGGAGGCATTGCTCGATGAAAATTAATGTCATCGTATTGTATCAGGTGATGAGAGGTGGATTTATAACGATAATCCGAATGGGAACCCTGGTCACGCATCATCAATAACAGCCAAGCCGAACATCCATGACTCGAAAGCTTGTGGTGTATATTTGGTGGGATCAGCTCAGCGTGATCTACTATGAGTTGTATTACATTAAATTGCATTAAATTTTTTTGATACTTAGATGGTTCTAAAAATATACAAATTGCAGCTATAGTGAGAAGTCATAACCATTTTCTAATGTTTCTTCACAAGAGTTGACTAATTGAAAATTCGCAGATATTTGAGTTTTTCTCTTTCTTGCACAAACATTTTAAGCTTCTGTGGCAAAGCGATGGGCCATTCCATATGCGTACTTCTGATATTGTCATACGAATCATGGAGGCAGATTGCCGGATGGTTAACACAAATATCCAAGCTAATGGCTATCTAGAAACTGCCTGTCGAATGGCTGCCATTTTATGAACGAGTTCTGGTATCGCTTTCCCGATCGGTCGGCCGATGGTTACCTTTATCGGACAACCGGATGGTTGACGGAAAAATCCAGGCCGATGGCTGTCTCCAAACCGCCTGGCGTATGGCTGTCAAATTATGTGCGAACGTCTGGTATTGATGTGCCTGTCGATTAGTTGGTTAACTATATATGTAGGAAGGGAAGGTAGTACTGTACGGATCGGGTCACCTGGTGGCTGACGTACGGCTGCACCTAGCACAGAAAAAACGACAGGGAAATAGAATCTGCAAACAAAGCTCTCTACTTATTATTTTCTAAGTTACGGACAAAAAAATTTTTTAAGCTTTGTTTTTTAAAACTTTTAAGTACAAAAAATAGAAGGCTAACATCTGCTACGCCGATGTTTTAAATACCCTTGCAGTTTTTGAAAGTCGCTACCATTGATAACCAAAAAGTTTTTCTCACTAGAACTATTTTTTTGACCGACCGTTCACATGGCAGCTATATGCTACAGTCATCCGATTTTGATAATTTTTTTCCAGAATTGTGTGAAGGGATATAAAACTAATATATACCACGATTGGTGACGCTACGATGGAAAACAAAAAAGTTTTTCTCACTAGAACTAGTTTTTTTACTGACTGTTTATATGGCAGCTATATGCTAGAGTCATCCGATTTTGATAAATTTTTCCAGAATTGTGTAAAGGGATATAAAACTAATATATACCAAATTTTATGACGCTACAATAGAAAACAAAAAAGTTTTTTCACTAGAACTAGATTATGGACCGATCGTTCTATGGCCGCTATATGATATAGTCATCCGATCCTGCCGATTCCGACAAATGTGCAGCCTATGTGTATTTAAAGACTTTTGCAAAGTTTGGTCAAGATAGCTTTAAAACTGAGGGAGGAGATAGCATAGAAACAGACGGAAGGACAGACGGACAGACGGACCGACGGACGTCGGACATGGCTATAAAGACTCAGCTCGTCATGCTGATCAAGAATATATATGGTTTATGGGGTCGGAGATGCTCCCTTTTTTGTTACAAACATCGTGACAATTTTAATATACCCTCTGCAGGTATAAAAAACGAGGGCAAAGCTAACTCTGACTGTGCCGAAGTTTTGATACACTTGAAAAACTTTACTTCAACTGATTTAACTGGAAAATATATATAGGATATAGATATCAGATATTTAAAATTTTTAAATCATTGATAATAAAAAATTTGACACCATAAAAAAAATCTTTTCTTAGTAAAACACATTTTCCGACCGATCGGTCCTATGGCTGCTATATGCTATAGTCATCCGATTTTATAATTTTTCAAAATTATGTGAATGCTTATAAAACTAATATATACCAAGATTGGGGACGCTACGATAAAAAACAAAAAAGTTTTTCTCACTGGAAGTAGTTTTTTGACCGATCTTTCCTATGGCAGCTATATGATATAGTCATCCGTATTTGTATTTAAAGACTTTTGCAAAGTTTGGTCAAGATAGCTTTTAAAATTTACTCATGGCTAAGATCAAGAATATATATATTTTTTTTATGCGTTACAAACATCGTATTTTTTTTTTCTTTTAGGTTTTCTTTATCTCATACAGAAATTATATTTTTACTTACTTTTAAAATTTATATTGAATTTTTAGTAGACCGACTATTTATAATTCGTAAATATTGGTTTGAGTTTAATTTTTTGACAAAAGTACTTAATCCACAAAGCCCTTAAAGCCTTCAATCAATGCTAATGTAGAGTCTCTTTAGCCAGCGCAAATCTTTAATCAGATGTCGCCCATCAAAACTATCAGCTGTCTCTCCCGATGTTACGATTGATCTGAAAGAAAACTGGTAGAACGCTGGATAGAGTTACGCACATACCAATCTGTATCGAGCATTCTGCGCTGGATGTTGTTCCGCATTGTCTCGATTGTTTTATGGCAATTGCTTCAGGTACGGGTGCGCGGGGAAAAGACCCCGATCTCGCTCTCAGAAACCAGTCCAAACTGTTAACCTTTGCTTCCTTTAAAGCAAAATGGATAAAAGAGTGAGGTCTGTTAAGCATAGAAAAAGAAGCGAATACAAAAAAAGTTTTTGAGAAAAGTTACCAAAAAAAATGCTTATTAATTTTACTTTGCTCCTTCATAACTTTCCTACCGGACTGAATAGAAAGCAGACAATTTTTTAGAGTGTTTTTTTCACAAAATTTTAAATCAGAGGTGCCCACTGAAAGCATATGAAAGAGCAGACACCAATATATGTATTAAAGAATCTAGTTTTTTCAAACGAAATCATACGCCTTTAACAACAACAAAATCATCGTTGATTCGCAACAGCCAACAAACATGATTGTAACGCAGCCAAAGGGAGTGAGGGGAAGGTCTGACTGTAAATTTGCATGCTTGCCACTATTCTCGAGAGGCAAGCGACAGCCAAATAGGCCTGCGAGTGTAGGCGTTGGGCACCCCTGATTTAAATTCTGTTTTACTAAACGTAAGGGCCAAATTTCATAAGGCCAACCAAAACGAAAATTAGGAAGCAAAATTGGATTAACACAAAAGAAAAAACTTTAAAATAAAATCCGTGGCTAATAACTTTTTAAATATTGTTTGCCGGACACAATTTTTGTCAAAGCAGAGCTCAGTTAGTTACACGTGACCTGGCGATACCATTATTTACTTGCGTACTTAGCCCCAAAGAGGCTTTTGCATTGAGATGTAAATATTTTTTTGGAGCAGCTGTTAAGATGTGACTTTTTTTTGTTGGTTGTAGTGCACTTAACACGCCGCATGTTTATTATGTATGAAGCGTAGTCAACGAGACGCACTCACGCACAGCAAAGTTGCTGAATAAGTTATAAGCACAGTATCCTTAGCATGCTTGTGTGCGTGTGTGTGTGTTGGTGTGTGCGTGCGCCCATTTAAGTTAGATTAGCCGAGAATAATATTAATCAATCACGCCTCAGGATTTGGGCGCACCTCCCTCCCTACCAACTCGGCCAATTCGGCTAAATTTTTGTTGCTCCATTTGCCTAAGACCGTTGAAATTTTTGGCATGCTTGCCGTTGCCTTTTATCTTGTTGATGAGCTTCATCATGTTGTCTTCTCTCCCTAAAACTTGACAGCTGCTGCCCTGAAATACGTGTCTTGGCTTAGTTCTGCCTGCCTGACTGCCTGTTGTCAACTTGGCAAAAGAAAAATTGCCAAAAGTATGATTTTTTTTCCCCTGGCCAGTTGGTGGAAGGGGAGTGTGTGTGTGTGTGTGTGTACTGTCAGGTTTGGTTGTCTGTCTGTTATAACATCATTTATTTAGCTTTACAGACAGCTACTCTTATATATACATTTTTTTTCTTATTTGAATTTATGCTGATAATGTGCAGAATAGAGCAGCTGCATCAGCAAGGTGTGCGCCCTGGGTCCCTGCTATGATTAATCTGCCCAACACCACGCACTTTATCATCTGTTACGAGAGAGGCAACAAAAAAAAAAAAAAAAAGGATGTTAAATTATTTACATCGAGGCCAAACTGGGAGGAGAGCACAAAGTATGCATTTTTTTTGTTTCCTTTTGTCTCTTTTGGTGACGCAATTGGTGCTGGAATATTTTAAGTAAATATTGATGAAAGTTACGTGGATAAAAAAAATGACTGAAATTGATGCTCTACCCCTTATGGCCAATTCATTCCAAGCGCCCATCAAAGGCATGCTTGCCATATTTTTTTATGTCCCTTCTACAGCATACCCATTGGATGGCCGGAAAAGGTATATAGGAAAATAGTTGGGGACCGACAAAGAAATTTGTTGAGTTAAAAAAGAAATTATTATATAAAGGGGAATACATTTCATACGAATCATTCTTTCATGCAAAGCCGGCCTTAAAAACTGCTGAAATAATATCTTTTTAAAACGACATATCAGATCTTCTAAGACATTTTTTACTTCTCGCCTAATATTAATAAAATCTTTTTTACAAGCAGAAAAATATTTCTGAATTTTGGTTCAAATTTAACGGCTTTTAATTTTGCCTTACAAAAAATCGTAAAATACTCAAAGAGGTATAACAGCCCTAAAAACGATCTACAACATAAAATATGCCAAAGCATTTTCATATATTACCTTTTTCTAAATATTAGAACAAACTATTTTAAAATTGTAAATAATTTTTTAAAAATTATGTCCCAAATTTGTGGGAGTAATCTTATATAAATTAAAATCTAAATTTAAATTATATAATAATTTAAAAATTAAAAGATAAATCATAAGTAACCGAAACAATACCGGTATTAGCGTTTCGGTATGGTTCCGGGTTTTTCGCTTCCTAAAGAAACTCTAGCTAAAACCCTAAAGCTTTGCACTACGACTAAAACTGATCTCCTGAACTTTCGTTAAAGAGAAGACGTCTCCCCATTAACAAAAGATGAAGTGGCTAAAGAGATTGTAGTAGTCAAGTCAGCTGCATATTGATGTGACAAAGTGTCGTTACAAACTTTGGGCCTTCCTCGAGATGTGTTTTATTTTACTTTTGAATATCAGGGGATTGGTCTTTTAGCAATGTGTTAGCCACTTCCACTCGGAAGTTAAGGGAGTCCAATATGGACCTAAAGCTGTGCAGTCATTTTTATACTCCATCCAAATGGATGTCAATGCGAAATCGAAGAAATGCATAATGATTCGAATCGTCCATTTATTTGTTCACACGGAGAGAAAAAAGCGAGACGATCGTAGTTTTCGTGTCAGAAGTTAAGCAAGACAGAATTTTCTTGGATCCAAGAAGAAATCACTGAAATCAAGCATACATTTTCGAGCTCAAACTGATCGGTATTAAATTAAGTCGGCTTCATGCTTGATAATTTATTCTCGAAATCAAGAAAATATGTTCTTGAAAAGGGAGCATGAAAACTTCTCGAATACATGAATATATCTTCCTAAAAGGAAGCACGCAAAATTTTCGAATTCAAGATTAGATCCTCTTGAAAGTGAGCATGTACATGAGGACAGACAAATATGAACCACATTAGTTACATACTATACAACGCATCTGGCATCGCTGTTACGATAATAATAATCATGTTGGGAGTAAAACGATTTTTTTTTATTATTATAATCAACAGCCTTCTATGGAAACATAGAAACATTGAGAAATCAGAAATAAAATGATTATTTTTGATTATAACGATTACGATGCCGATTTTACATCTAAGCAAATGATAAGTTTTTACTCATACTCGGCGATGCCTAACATGTTACATTTTTACTTACTCGTGCAGGTCTCTACTACATACATACATATTTACATATCTGTAAAAAAAAGCAACAACTTGTTTTATCGTATCGTTGCGGTGAGTGTGTATATACCTCCTCACTTAATCGAAAAACAATCGTGTTTAAGCTACCTGCTGTTCCAGAACAACGTAGTGAAAGCCGACGCTGAGTGCGAGAGAAAGAATTGCTTTCATTTTTCCCTCACCTCCCTCTCCTTCAAAAGTCGAGCCCACTGTCTTTTCGTTTTCAAGCTCTTTTTGTCTTGAAAATTCAAGACGAAAAAAAATCTAAATTGAAGCAGATTTCAGTATCTAATTTTCGTGCCAGATTTCTCTGGGTGTACAAATATTTATACCCATAATACCCAAAGGGCATGGATTTTCCTTAATGTATTGTTTTGCGAAAATTTTCTTTGAAAGGAACAACGCTCAACAACGCACAAATTTCATTTATAGGAACATTGTAGTGCTTTTAAATATAACAGAGTTGTCAACTACTGTTTAGTAAGTTGTCCCTCCCTCCTACGCAATCCACATAAGAAAGAAAAGCACACGTGGATTTGAGGCGGCCCGTCAGATGTGTTGTGCGAACGTGCTCAATTCAGCTATACTTAAATGCTGTAAAGAATAATATTAGTTTTTATAAATATTTAAATTTGATGTTAACTTTAATCTTACTAGTTTGAGGCGCATAAAAATTTGTATGTGATGAATAAAATGCATCTTTAAAATATTGTGCAAAGTATTCGTAAGGACTTTTAATTTTACATTTTCTGTTCTTGTTTTCGTATTAAAGGTAGATGAAGGCTTGTCTTCCATTTCATTTATTTTTTTTACAATTTTGAAAATTAGAGTATTCTTCAGCAGTAAAGTCAATGATGTCGCAAATTTTATTTATGGCATCAACGTTAATGACCAGTAGTTCTAATTCTTCAAGAATTCCATCTGATTCCATTAACAAGATCATCCTCATTTAGAACATTTTGGAAAGATGCAGGCTTGACGCACACCGCAGCAACCTGCTCTTTGTCAAAAATTGGGAAAAAAATCTGATCTCTATCTTTAAAATATGAAAGGATCCAACATAGATAAGCGCAGGGAAAAACTATTCATTCAAGCTTAAGGAGTAACAGATCATAGTTAACAGAGTCAAATGCTTTGCTGAAGTCAGTGTAGATGACATCAGTTTGCCTATTTATAAGGAATCTATCTTAACTTAATTCACTATATAAACTCATTAACCAATTCAAGTTTTTTTTTAAATTAAAAAAACATTTTATTGATTATCAATTCTTATCGAGACGGGATAAGTTCATTAATGTGGAAGTATTAAACGACCTTATTTCAGCTAGCATTGACAGCCCAACTTGTTAGACTAGATCAACTTTAATCTACCTAGAACCAATAGGTTGGCGATACAAATTTTGCTGTTCGAAAATCGGTAAATGAAATGCATAGACTTTCTTTTAGATGGCCATCAAAATTGCTTGATTGATTGTACAATATCAACTAGTCGATGCATTTCATATGCTCACATATCATAACTGACAAAATATAACAAGTTCAATATGTCTGCTTGTTGCTTGCATATTGCTTTACTCTCCCCTACCTTCTTATAGCATCATAAATTTATAGAAGCCAGCCCCCCAGCACAGCTGGTTCCCTACTATGTGGCTGTGTGTGTGTGTGTTCTTTTTTTGGTTGTAGGTGCAAATGTTTCCGTTCTCGTCGTCAAGTTTTATGGTGCATATTTGTTTTACCGTAAAACGCAAACAGTTAAGATTGTGGGCGTGGCCCAGTTAAACTGATTGCACACACACACACACACACACACGGGAGAGAAGCTTAATGTCTACTAAAAATCGAATTGTGATCCATCAACTATGCTTATGATGGGCCCCCCGTGCAAAGTCACAAGGTCGAAGGAGAAAAGACTTCTTCGTGCTTGTCTGATGTGATTTTTGTGGCGCATTTATGTATAATTTTATATTTATGAGCATGTTGTTAAAAATGGCCCTGGGCGGATGTGTTTATGCTTTTAATGCTGATTTATGGCACAAAGTAAAAAAAAAAAAAAAAAAACAGGGAGTGAACGCAAAACCAGACAGAAGGTACATTTAATAACAGAAGGGAAAAGAAAAAAAAAGAAAATTGATGGAATAACTTAAAAAAAGAAAGAAAGAAAAAGAAAGGAAGGAAATTGTAATGAGAACTAGGAAAAGAAATTTATTTTTAAAAGGTTGGTTAAATATTGAGGCGCTAAACTTGAGTTTGGCTTAAAGATGAGAGCCAACTAGGAGTATTAAACGAAATCAAGCACTTTAGTTGGCTTACAAAAGGACTAAAAATGTTTTATTCAAGAATATTGACAATTTTTTTATGATTAAAAAATATTTTTTGGTATTTTTGGGACCCAACTTGAAGCTATAAAAATTAATATGGCGTTTAAAACGAAATAAAACACTCAGCATACATTTTCTAAATGTTTTATTAAAAATTGCTGACCATTCTTATAAAATTCAAAAATATTTATTAGTATTTTTGGGACCCAACGTGATGATATCAAAATCAAATGAAAAACACAAAAGACTGAAACTATTTTTGATTTGACCGAAGTGTTCAAAACTTAAACAAAACGAATCAAAAAATTATTAAAAATTCTAAAAAAAAATTTTTATTTATATTGACAATTTGTTAAATATTTTAAAATATTTATTTGTATTTTTGGCGCCCAACGTGAAGCTATCAAAATAAATTTGGGGTAGATATCGAAATAAAACACTTTATTTGGCTTACAAGAAACTTTAAAATGTTTTATTTAAAAATATTGACAATTTTCTAATGATTAAAAAAATATTAATTAGTATATTTGGGGCCCAACGTGGATTTATCAGAATCAAATTGGCGTATAAATCAAAATAAAACACTTTATTTGGTTTACAAAAAAGAAAAAAAAGATGAACGATTAATATTGAACATTTTTAAAATATATTTTTGAATTTTTGGCGCCCAACGTGAACCTAACAAAATATTTGAAATTGGTTTTTCATTACTTCGAACTTATATCTCCAATTTTGTCATAAATGGAGCAAGAAAATTTATTTGAAAATAGAAACAGATTATATTGAACATTTTTAAAATATATTTTTGAATTTTTGGCGCCCAACGTGAACCTATCAAAATATTTGAAATTGGTTTTTCATTACTGCGAATCTTATACTCTCAATTTTCTCATAAATGGAGCAAGAAAATTTATTTGAAAATAGAAACAGAATATTTGGGCTTTCAATGTGAAACTTATAAAATTTGTGAAATTAAAATATATTTGATTTTTCATAGTTCAAATACAAATTTTGTCATAATAACATTGTAAACTAAAGATTTCTTCATCAAATCATTCGACCTGGAACTATACATTTCTTTCAAAATACTTACAAAATATTTTGGCGCCCAACGTGGGGTCTTTTGTAATGGATTTATTACTTATTGCCAAGCTCCACTATAACTTTTTCTCTTTAAGGCACACAACTCAGGGCTAGAATATTTTTTAAACTTATTTATTGTCCACTTGGCGCCCAACGTGGGTCTGAGGCAATATTTTAACATCTTGGTTCCTTATGCACAAATACAAATATATATTTTTTTATTATTATGATATTCCACATTACGCATATTTTAAAAAATATGAATTAATCAGTTTGGCGCCCAAGGTGGGTCTTATAAAATTTAAATTCTTCATAGCGGAGTTCAGGATTCCAAGAAGTTTTCATAAGGGCATTATACAGGCCTGTTTCCGGCTTTCACTTTTAACAAAATTCGTCGAACTCGAACTCATGGAAACTATATGTGCTGTTGTCCAAAATTGTTTGAAAAAATCGTTTTAAAGTAAAGAAAACAAATTAATGGTTTGATACCGATTGCCTTAACTGTTTATTAGAAAATCATTCTATTTCGCTTAAGTGAAAACCGGAACAGACCTAGTAGACAACTCTCACCACCGTCTATTTAAACGCAACGATGAGAAGTTTTGTGGAAATGTGAAATTTGTGTTCACCGTAGGCAGCATCTACCATCAACCGTCAACAATGTTTCTTTCTCAACTATTTCACTTAACTTGGAATGTAATTACAAATCTTAGATGGTCTGAGTTCCCCTATATTGTCACCCCTGAGATCCAAAAGTTTATTCTCCATTTCTGAAGTCCTTACAGAGCGCATTGATACCCATTTCCATTCCATTTCCATTAGAAATTTAACACTTGAATCTAAGTCAACTGAGACAATTGAGCTAGTAATAATATTGACGGTAGATTTTGCCTAGTTAAAATTGTCTTTTTAATATTAGGGCTACAAATTATATTTTTTTAATATTTACAGATTTTTTGGCGCCCAACGTGGGGTCTTATAAAATGTTCTAAGAGATATATTTATTATTGCGAAGACCTAGTACGCATTTTTGTTTTAAAGGCAGCGAACACTGGGCAACAAAAAACCACTTGGCGCCCAACGTGCGCCCCCTTAAAATATTAAATCATTTTTGATTCGTTGCTTAAACAAATTTCTACTTTTTTGAGGCTAATAAAAATATGTTTTCATCATATTCAGCCAATTCATAGAATTTCCGTGTAATCGTGTAGGAATTCGTTTTGGCGCCCAACGTAGGGCTGAATAATATTTCAAAAGAAAAGACTTCAATTCAACTTTTTCTTATAATGCCATCCAAGACGGTACTTTAAAAATGTTTCAAGAAATATTAACCAACCCAGCGAGCTCAAAAGTCACGTTCTCATCAGTTGCATTTCTTAAAACTTAAAACTACAAGAATACAAAATGAGCAAAAGTTTGAGTAATAAATATGTCCCCTGCCTCTGCTCAAAAAAAAAAATGCAGCCCCAAGCCAAACATTAAGCGTAAAAATATGGACAACATCTTTGAGCAAAAAGAAAAAAAAAAAAAAGAACAACTTGAAAAGCACTTGATGACTTGCCGCAGGGCGTGTCCTGGACAACCGCAAGTCCCAATAAGCCACTTAAAAAAGTTTATAATTAGCAACAGCAGCGGCAGCAGCAAAAACACGAACAAAAAATCTTGCAGTAAATTAAAAATTGTTGTTGATAAGACGGAATGGAAACTGAAATGCGCGAAAACTTTACCCAAAGCTTCATCAATAATTATGAGGCTCATAAAAATTCGCAACATGTTCCTCAAGTTTCTTTACTGGGCTTTGTTTGCGGCAGCGGAATATTATTTTTAATCAATTAAGTTTTGTCAGGACGAAAAACATAAATGATGCGAAGGGCACGTGACTTGTCTGCGAAATGTGAATGCTGCTCCTCCGCCTCCTTCTCCACACACAATGTCCTCGTTATCTCTGGCTATTTCGACGCTTTATACTTATTTACTTATATGCAGTTAATAATTATGTCACTCGACAGGACTGGCATTGGACTAACGGGGGCTCATGTGTGTGAAATGCCCCTATTATATGCTTGGATGCTTCTAATAATGCGCCCGTTGCTGTCAGCTGCTGCGGCTGCTGTTGCTGTTGCTGGACTAGGACAAAGGGCGGCATATCCGTCTAGAGTCCTCTTCAAGATGTGCAAACAAAAGCGCAATGGTGTTTGTATGCGTGTGTGTGTGAGTGTGTATGTGTGTGTGTGTGTGACAGCTGTTGTTCTCCATGTTGTCTGGCTAGCGGATGTGCGAGCATTGTGTTGGCACATCCGGTTACATTATGAAACTAACACACAGACACAGATAGACACACACAAGCATACGAGCACACATCAACTTAAATGGTTCGCCTCCTTTTTCAACAGGCACACTGCTCTGAGTTCGTCAATATTGTGAAGAATGTTTTTTGTTCATTCTTTCAATATACCAAACTCCTTTTTGAATAATTTTATCAGATTTTAACTAATGACTTGACTTTTTCTGTAACTAATTCTTATGCTACCATTTTGTTCTTTTCTTACAGGTAAGCTTTCACTATCTGAAATGCAGTTTTGCTAACCGAATTGGAATTGGTTAAAATAGAGTGAGTTTTAGTCCTTAAAATATTAAGTTCGACTTTATTAGACAGTGCCGGAATTTTTCTTGAAGTGTTAGAATCACTGAATTGGAATGAGTTGGTGTTGGCTGCTTTTCTCGATATCAAGGGAAACTTTAACTATGTTAGAACCGATTTTAAAACTGCAGCACTTGCCAATAGAAGAAGAGGCATCCCACAAGTGTGGAGTCATATGAATAAACTCCTTCTTACCCTGAAGTATAATGAATAAAGGGTAACAGCATAGCATATTTTTGATCTAATGATAAGTTCTTACCCACAAACAGTGAGCTTCTAGAGTCTGCACAACAGAATGGTCTTGGTCAGAAAGGTCAACACACAGAAGACCAAACTGGTGCTGTTTACAAGGAAGTACAAGACCTCCAGGTTTTACATATGCATTCCCAAAATGACTGCACATTGATAGGATTACAAAAACGTAGTAACTGGGTGCCATTTTGGACTTGTAACTCTCTTGGAAGTGAAACTCAGAGAGAAGAAGAAGAAGGCATAAGTGATGGGGACTGGAACCGTTTAACATTCACCGGTTATACAAAGCGGTCTTCAGGCCTATCTTCACCTATGGAGAGCTGGTCTGGTGGAACAACCTTTACAAGAGTTGCAAGTAGAGTTGCTTGCAGTTTCAAAATTGGTGGAGCATTTTTCTTCCGATTAATATAAAAATAAGAGAACCAAAATATATCAATAACAGTCAGGTTGCTATTAAAGCTCTGTCGTCAAAAGCCACCAAGAGCAATCTATACCTAGTCCATTGTTTACTACCTTGGTTACATCCTCCTTCTATTGAAAAATATTTTAAATTTTTACCTGCGGCGCTTTTTTTCCACACTTTATTAAATTCAATTCTTACCTTTGAGAAATAAACATTCATCTTATTTGCAACTCATATTTTGGGATTATTCATCTTAATTTAAGAATATTCTCTCAGATTGCAAAGAATTCGTCTTATAAAAATCAAATTTAATTTGTGGGCCTTACTCCGACCAAATGGGGAAACCCTCCTCAAACTCTAAATGTTTTGGTTGGTCAACAAAATTCTTTGAATGATTTTCAGTTTGATACCTTCCCTAACAGTAGCGTCTGCTCGTCGCTCTTTTATGATTAACAGCAACTAGATTTTAAATTCAAACGAAACTTTGTCAAACACCCTCCGGACTTCTAAAGCGTTCTTCAGGACATGGCCGGAACTACACAATATCGCACTTTTGCCATGAAGTGCCTTATCTATCTGGCCTGTTTTGGTTTCTACTTTCGACAAAATTTGTCGAATTCGAATATGGAATCATCTTAATGCATTTGAAGTCGAGTTTTTGATACCGATAACCCTGACCGCTTATTAAAAAAGGGATCATGTACCACATTCGAATTCACTTCAGTGAAAAGCGGAACAGGCCTGTATATATATATACCTCCCGTAGGAAGTTTCACCTGTCTCTGACGTTAGTATATTCATCTTGAAAGAGCTGTACTCAATTTTTGAAGAGACAAACAATACAGACAACACGAAAAAAACGCACATTTCCTTCCTTACAAGAGTCAAAAAAAACGACATTTTATGCACTTCTAATAGCAACTCGGCACCTTAGGAACAAAAAAAAACGCGCCGCCACACGGCACGTATATTTAAGGCAGACAGAATCTATAACTAAGGTGCAAACTAGGGGTTTAAAAGTTTTCCAAGGAACTAGAGCCAACGACGGTTATTTTTAATAGGGAAAACACACGTTTAAGTAATCGCAAAATCTTTAGAATGCCTCAAGCTAACTAAAAAAGTCTTAAGCAGTGATCGAACTGACTTTGGTGCTGCCAAGGTGTTTGGAAATAATTTGGAATGTTTCAAGTGGCTAAAATGGCTAACCAAGCAGCTGAAAAAGCCATAGCAAATAATACATTTTTATTAAAATATTTCTAAATTATTTATGGACCTGCCAACTTGAGTCAAAGTGGTTCTAAATGGCATTTAACTGATTTGAAGTATCTTGAAAATATATTAATTTTTATAATTAATCTCACTAAATAGCTCAAGGAACTGTCAACTTGATCAAAGTTTACCTCAAACTAATATTTAAGTCATTTAGTATCTTCCAACTCGATAAATATCTAAGGTGCTGCCAACTTGTGTCAAAGTAGTGTTAAATGGCACACAATTGATTTAATTTATCTTTAAAATAATATAAGCTAGCTTTAAGTGACTAAAAAAGTTTGCTTTGTGTCACTAAAAATTCAAGGAACTGCCAACTTGTGTAAAGGTTAACTCAAACTGATTTTTAAGTGTTTTAGTATCTTTCAACATGATAAATATATATTAAAATGTGTTCAAACTATCAAAGGTGCTGCCAACTTGTGCCAAAGAGGTTTTTAATGGTCTAAACTGATTTGAAGTATCTTTAAAATAATTAAAGTCTAGCTTAAAGTGATTAAAAAAGTTATCTTTAAGTCGCAAAATAGCCCAAAGAACTGCCAACTTGTTTAAAGGTTAACTCATACAGATTTTGAAGTGTTTGAGCATCTTATAAATTGATAAAAATATATTAAAGTATTTTCAAACTATCTAGGTGCTGCCAACTTGTGACAAAATGGTTTTAATTACATTTAACTGATTTGTTGGTAGCTTAAAATAGTAAAAGCCTGCTAGTGACTAAAAGAATTATCTTTGTGCTACTAATTAGCACTAGAAACTGCCAACTTGTTTGAAGTTTAGCTCAAACAGATTTTTAAGGTTTTAGTGTCTTCCTATGTGTTTTCCAACTAAATAACAAGGAAATGTACTGACTTCAAGTGTCTTAAACAATAATAAAGTGACTAAAAAAATATCTTTTTACTATTTGTCCTGAGCATTGCCTGACCATGTAATGGGGTATAAATAAAATTTTCGTTATAGATTCATAATCAAAAAGCTACCAAAATTAACTGACAACAACAACAATTGACAAAATTCCAAAAGAAATTCTGTATCAAAAATTGTTATTAATTTAAAGTTTTTGTCCCACTGTGCAGTATGTTAAAGCAGTTTTTGTGTGTCTATACACACTAACTAAATGGCTATATACACCCTCAGCTGGCTGGCCGTTTGCTTAAATGTAACTACATCAACAACTACATGAGGGCTCACACGTTGCGGCCATAATTCATGGCCAGTAAGTAGATGCGGGGCATTGGAATGCTTTTACCTACCAAACCCGCCTTCATGCCTAGTTATAGAGATAATTTAATGCGAGTGAGTGTTATCAGGGAAAAAAAACCTTTATTTCGGCCCAAGACAATATCAGACATTGTGCCCCTCTTTGACATTTTTATGGTGTCCTTGGCACTCTTTTGTGTGTCTGTGTGTGTGTCCCTGGGCACTTGGGTGGGTAAGCACATAATTACATAAAAATGAATAATAATCTTTAATGATGCTCGAACGTCGTCTCAAGGGTATTGACAGGACTGCAAAGGAGCAAGCGAGCGAGCTTATTGACTAAATGTGTTAATGATTTTGCAAATTGAATTTTATGTTAAACAGGAGAGAAGTGAAACAGGAAGCATCGTTACACCGAGCACCTGCACCAGGATGTCCAGCTAAAGAGCCGGAAGTTGAATGTGTCTGTACCTGAAGCGGAAGTTGCGTTTTGATAAGGCCAGGCAGGAAGTGTCCTAAGGGACTAATGATAGAAGTGCAACAAAAAAAAAAAAAGAGTAGAAAAAAAGTTATTAGTTTTTTTGTAGCGAGAAGTGGCACAAAGACAAATAGCGCTTAATAAATAAGCCAAGTGCCGGCCATGGACAATGAAAAGCAAATAGATATATAATAATGAGATAAGAACAATAAGAAGGCATCCCCCTTCGCTGAAGCGTGATTATGAGCAGCCTAAACGTATTAAGGACTCGCCATTTGATTGGCTTTCTCTTTCAGTGATAAAACAATGAAAATTGCTCTATTTGTTTACTTTGCCGCTGGCTTACTAGAATTGTGAAAGCGGGGGGAGGAGTTTGTGATATATTGAACAGACATATGGCTAAGCTGTCGTCCAACTTTGACAGATGCTGCAATAGATTGGAACTTGGGTGTCGATAATCTGCAGACTCAGCACAAATGGCTGGCAAGATTGAGTTATTCCCCCATCAAGCGAAAGAGGAGGAGGAGTTGAGAAAGCAAACAGAATTAAAGCATAAATATAAGAATGACACTGCAGTATATAAATTGTATAAATTAATTTGAAATTAAATTTTTGAGTTTTAGGACCGATTTCCTATCTTCGAAATAGCTGTTATGTGTCAGATAAACTTACATTTGCAAGTTTACGTGACTGATAGTGCTATGTGGGAGATGAGAAATGAGTTCTTAGGCACAAATTAATTTTCTAATATAATTATACTTGAGCAAATAATTTGCCAAAAAATCCCTGATCCCAGATCCATTATGGCAGATCCCTGATCCCACATCCTTGATCCCAGATGCCTGATCTCACATTCCGGATCCCAGATCCCCGATCCCAGATTTCTGATTACAGATCCCTTATCCCAGATCCCACATCCTTGATCCCATATCCCTGATTCTAGAGCCCAGATCCCTGATTCCAGATCCAAGATCCCACATCCCTGATCCCACATCCTCCTTGCATTACTGATCGTTAGTCGGTTCGTTCACGGTAGACTCGAAGAAAATGGTGTTCTAAAAGGCAGCATAAATCGATTACTTTTATACCCAAATTGCTCTCATTTTTTTCTGTTCTTGAAAGAAGCCCTCGTTCTCAAAAGTATTCCATCCGTTCTAAACGTACAAACGAACTGAGAAAATTCGTTCGTAAAATGGTTTTTGAAAATTACCGACTCTCTTTACCACAGAGCACGACATGGTAACTGGGTTTGGTAGTGGAACTGTCAAAAACGCTGGGTTTTGAATCCCAGAGACCTTTAAAAAAACTTTTAATATTAGAAAACTTGCTTACTGCGACATTTGATTAAGGGGTTTTTTTTAAAGGGAAGTTTTTTTATAAATTTAATAAGGGTGTTTATGGGTTTATTAGTGAAGAAAGAAGGGTGGGGGGGGGGAGGTCAGCAATACAAATTTTTCCGTTCCAATAATAAGACCGGATGGATCTTAAACGCGAAACGTCTGGTCTCAATAAAAGCTTTCTTATCTTAAGTCCACCGTTCTCAGTATACGAAAAACGGACTTACCCTACTATTGAGAATGAAAATTTAGAACGGATTTTTTTCTGTATGTAGGTAATGCAGCGGGTAATGCAGGGCATCGTGGTGTTTCTGTTGTGTCATGTGCCCTTCATTTGTTGTGCATTTAAAGTTTCATCACAAAGGGCCAAAAATTCGATTGTGGTCATGTGAAAGACAAAAATTAAGTGTTAAAACCACAACAATCGTATACTACGTTTATGCTATTAAAAAATCATGCTTTTTTGCCCCTCGAAGTATGCAAATTTTCTTTTCTTAATTCATAATTATTTTCATAATTCATCATAAACATAGCATACTTTGAAGGGCAAAAATCATGATATTTTATTTGTGCATAAACGTAGTAATAGTTTGCTAGAGGACTCGAACCCACGACCTCGGCATTTCTAGTATTTTCAGTGCTGCACTCTGTTATCTAACATTTGACTATGCCTATCGCGTGCGGGTCGAGTGCCGAAAGCGCTAAGATGCTTCCGTTCGTATTCAGTCTCCCCAAAGTTGTGAGCTCTCGAATCCCGGACAAGTAAAAAATTAAATTAAATAAAGTGGGAAAGCAAATTTTTTTTCTATTAGTTTTCAGTTAAGCTCCTTTGCACTGGTCACCGCTTTAAAGACTGAATTTGGCGGAATTTCCTATATATAATTCGTTAGCAAATTACCTGGCGGGTCGTTAAGTTCGTATTCAGTGCTCACTACCAAGAGTTAGCGCAATAAGGCGCACACACTACCCACTGTTTCGCAACCGGCAAACGCTAAATATCGAACTACTTAGAAAATTTGACCATATTTAAAATTGGATCAAGTGCTTGATAACAGTTACTTATGTTTAATTTTATGTATAAATGACATCAAAAAAATTTATTCACAGATATTTATTTACTTTTCAGAGCTATTAAGACCAAAAGTAGATCAAATTCTCGATCGGCTCGAACTGGAATATCAAAATAAAATTTTAGTTCTAAGTGAATTTTCTGAATAAAATTTTTTTTTCAAAAATTTGGTTGTTGTTGTTGACAAACTTTGCCAGTTAATACAAATTGGAAAGTGGATACTTATTTTCCTTCTATTACTTCATCAAGACGTTGATTATAACAATTTTCCAGGGATTATAATCTATGATATAACATAATGCCTGTTTTGAAATTTTTTTCTTACTCTTCCAATTCTTAGTCGCATTAAATAAAAATCCCTAAACTTTCACTGGGCAATGAAGATTTTTTCGCTATATCCCTATTTAATGCTTCTTTTAAAACTGTCTCATGTGTTAAGTTAAATATTAGAATTTTACCCACAATATGCTTACAATAGTGCATATATTTATATGGTATTTATAGTTTCAAAGATTTGTGTCATTTTTATACCATGAAACACTTGTAAATTGTGGTCTTTATGCATTCTTTTCGTTCATTTTTGGTTTTTTTCCAGTAACTTAATATATTTCATATAACGTACAAAAACATAACCAACATATTTTCTGGTTGATTGAACCACCTTAAGTTTATGTCAAAAAACCAATCTTTTGCCTTTTCACTTAATGCCAACGCAAATATTTTAATAATTTTGCCTGTCATTAAGCTGAACCCGAAGACCCTCAATATCGAATTTTCAATTGTTCAACTTTAAAAGGTTTTCCCACTTACATATAAAATATTAATTAATAAAATTACCAGCGCAAATTGTTGCTGACAGCGTTTGTCTTTTACCATTGAAGACTGAAGTTGATGCAGCCGGAGGCCTTTTTTACTTTAACAACAACAACAACATTGAGCTGATTGCTCACTTTATGAAGTCATCAATAAATGAAACTCATTATTAATTAATGCAAAAATGAAAGGCAAACAAAGAGCGCGTGGTAGAACTGTCAGCAACATGTGGGACAGGTTCTTGGTCCTTGGGTCAGGCATTTGACAGTTAAATCATTTATTTGCTTGAGTTGAGCAATTTGCTACCTGGCCCCCAATATGTTGACTTAATTAAAATAATTAATGATTTTCGGGGTATAAGTAAAAATATAATTAATGATGGAAATAAAGGAAATAATTTGTATAGAATGGAAAGAAAATGTAGATAAAAGAAATGTAGGGAATAGGGAATATTTATGCAGAGTGGCTAATGAATGTTGCTACATTAAGAAACTCAAATTACTTTCTTTTTGCTGTATGGAATTCATTATACTCTGTACCAAAGGTACTAAGAGTATATTGCGTTTGTGCAAATGTATGTAACAGCCAGAAGGAAGCATCTCCGACCCTATAAAGTATATATATTCTTGATCAGCATCAACAACCGAGTCGATTTAGACATGTCCGTCTGCCCGTATGAACGCTGATATCTCAAAGATGGTAAGAGATAGAGGTTTGAGGTATATGGAACATATATTTCTTATACTTGCAGGCAGATCAAGTTTAGTTTTTATTTTTGCCACGTCCCCTGCCTCCCCGCAAATTGAAAAAAAAACTTAATATCTTCCACAATTTTGGAGTTAGGTTGTTCGAACATTCTATACAAAAATTCTACTCATAGTTACTTATCGAGCCCCCATAAATCGTTTTCCGATCAGTTGAACAATAGTAGAGTTGCCACCCCCGCAATTTGAAAAACACCTCAAATATCCCGCAATTTTGGAGTTAGGTTGTTTGAACCTTCTAGACATATATTCCACTCATCATTACTTATCTAGCCCCCATACATCGTTTTCCGATCAGATGAACCATAGTAGAGTTGCCACCACGGCAATTTGAAAAACACCTCAAATATCCCGCAATTTTGGAGTTAGGTTGTTTGAACTTTCTAGACATATATTCTACTCATTAAAACTTATCGAGCCCCCATACATTGTTTTTCGATCAGACGAACGATAGTAGAGTTGCCACCCCGGCAATTTGAAAAACACCTCAAATATCCCGCAATTTTGGAGTTAGGTTGTTCGAACCTTTTAGACATATATTCTACTCATCATTACTTATCGAGCCCCTATACATCGTTTTCCGATCAGATGAACGATGATGGTAGAGTTGCCACACCCACAATTTGAAAAACACCTCAAATATCCCGCAATTTTGGAGATAGGTTGTTCGAACCCTCTAGACATATATTCTACTCATCATTACTTATCGAGCCCCCATACATTGTTTTCCGATCTGATGAACCATAGTAGAGTTGCCACCCCGGCAATTTGAAAAAACACCTCAAATATCCCGCTATTTTGGAGTTAGGTTGTTTGAACTTTCTAGACATATATTCTACTCATTAAAACTTATCGAGCCCCTGTACTTCGTTTTTCGATTAGACGAACGATAGTAGAGTTGCCACCCCCGCAATTTGAAAAACACTTCAAATATCCCGCAATTTTGGAGTTAGGTTGTTTGAACCTTCTAGACTATATCTCATTGTTACTTATCGAGCCCCCATACATCGTTTTACGATCAGATGAACGATAGTAGAGTTGCCACCCCGGCAATTTGAAAAACACCTCAAATATCCCGCAATTTTTTGGAGTTAGGTTGTTTGAACCTTCTAGACATATATTCTACTCATTAAAACTTATCGAGCCCCCATACTTCGTTTTTCGATCAGACGAACGATAGTAGAGTTGCCACCCCGGCAATTTGAAAAACACCTCAAATATCCCGCAATTTTGGAGTTAGGTTGTTTGAACCTTCTAGACATATATTCTACTCATCTTTACTTATCGAGCCCCCATACATTGTTTTCCGATCAGATGAACGATAGTAGAGTTGCCACCCCCGCAATTTAAAAAACACCTCAAATATCCCGCAATTTTGGAGTTAGGTTGTTCGAACCTTCTAGACATATATTCTACTCATCATTACTTATCGAGCCCCCATACATTGTTTTCCGATCAGATGAACGATGGTAGAGTTGCCACCCCCACAATTTAAAAAAAATCGAATATCTTCCACAATTTTAAAGACAGATAGTTTGAACCTTTTAGGCCTATAATTTTATCGTCATTAGTTATCGATCCACCATACACCGTTTTCAGATCAGATGAACGATATTCGAGTTATAAGCAAATCAAATAATTACGCTGGGCAGCACTGCCCGTAATTGTGATGGGCAGCACTTAAAAAATAAAGTTATTATTTATATACAAACAGGTACCGAGTATATAACAGTCGGGCTTGACCGACTTGCTTATTTGTTTACACATGCGGTCACCTTTTTCAGCTATTGGCCATGAAAAACTTTACCCTCGGATTTTGTAGTTCTTCTTTTGTATGTGTTCTTTTTCCTTTAAGGATGTTTCAAATTGATGAGCAACTATGTACTCCAAAGCCCTTTTAAAACTATTTTCATTTCATTACGCAAAATTTATTTCAAGCAACTTTCAATAGAGTTGCCCAATTAGTTGCCTACAGCCAGTGCCAAATTCAGCTTACTGCTGTTTTGGCTTTTGTCAGAGTCAGGCAACAAAAAGAAGCTTGAAACAACAACAGAAACAGCCGCCACCGAAACAACAACAGCAGCAGCTGCAATACCGAAAACAAATAAATAAACAAAAGTTCGAAATGAGCACAAAACAGAATACAAAATACACAGAAAATACGCACAATTGCAGTGGGAGTGCAGTTAATGGCAAAAATAATATTTAATCAGTCCACAAAATGGCTTAACCCCTTAAGCGGGGAGGGGCAGGGGAACATGGCTTACAACATGGCGTATGCGTAATCATTAAATGCAGTCACAGCAGAAATGAATGTGTGCAAACTGCAATTAAAATCATGCAATTTTAATATGCAGCGCCAACACTTGCATAAGCAAATAAGTGACAACAACTCCAACTGCTAAGCAAACACATTTTAAATATTTAAGCGAGGGGGAAGGGAAACGTAGGAAGAAAGAAAGCAAGTTGACGTGTCGCCGGTGGGTTAAGTGCCCGCCTTCCCTGTATTTTTACGCTTGATTGTGTTTTATGGTGCCCACATTTCCCCGCCCAGAGAACACATTGCCCTTGCCCCGGCCACAAGGACCATAAATACTGTGTGGCTTGTTCTCTTGCATGTCCATGTCGGCATGCCGCTCCTACCTACCTACCTACCTTTCGAGGAGCAGCTGCTCGTGCATTTTTTACGAGGTTTTCTTTTTTCACACAAATAATGCACAAGCCAATGAAGCATGCCAACAGCACGTTGCAAATGCAATGCCACGCCTACCGCCCTCTGATGATTTTCTACTTTGTAAGTCGCTAATGAAAAACGCAAAAAAAAAGTATGAAAGGAACCGAATACAAACAATCATTTCATCACTGCGAACGATGAGGAAAAACGAAGAAATTAATTGCAAAAAGTTGGCGTTTGAGCCCAAGTCTTTTAAGTCTTTTGATTGAAGTAAATATTTATGATTAATATCTTGACCATTTTACACAGTTTTATCTCGGTTAATTGATATTTGTGGGAGGTGTGGAAAAAACACTTTTTCTGTCAGCTGCGGTTTTAAAAACTTTTTATCTTATACATTTTCTTAACATTTCTATGGAAAATTAAACAGAAATGCATTGGGCTGATATAAAAACTGCTTTACTTTTTTTTGCTGGAAGAGAATATATATAAATAACAGGGACCAAAAAAAAAGTTATGGAGTGAAAAATTACTACGAAATATGGATCCCCTGAAAAAATGGGGGAAAAAAAATTTTAAAATTTTGTTTGGGGGGGTCCTTAAAATGGGATAAATTTTTATTTGCAATTTTATCACAAAAAAATTTTGAAATTGTTATATTATAATTTTTAAATAAAAAAATTTTGTTTTAAGAGTTAAAATGGTAATTTGTAAATAAAAATTTTTGAATAAGCAGTTAAAACTAATTTTTATTATAAAAATTTTAATTAATTTATATTTTGTAATTTTTATAATAAAATTAAGTTTTAATTGTTATGAAAATTTTTTTTTAAAAATTTTTATAATAATTACTCTACATTTAGCAGGTTTACTAGATTAGTAATTTTTATAAAATTTTTATAAAAAAAAAATTATTTTTTTTAAAATTACAAAATAAAAATTAATTTAAATTTTTAAATAAAAATTATTTTTAACAGTTATTCAAAAATTTGTATATAAAAATTAACATTTAACTGTTAAAAACAAAATTTTTATTTTAAAATCATAGAATAAGATTATTTTTAAATTTTTATGTAAAAATTAGAAAATAATTGTTATTTCAAAATTTTTATCCAAAAAGTTATAACAGTTACGTCCCTGCTAAATATACTTAAAATTGTAGTACAATTTCATCAGAAAAATATACCGAAATATATTTTCCTTAAGTATTAAAATTCAGTTAAATCCAAATAATGGAAAAAACAACCAAAAATACAATCAACCAACAAAATAAAAACCGAGGCTGTAAAAATAAAATTAAATACTAAAAAAATATACTAAAATAACAAAAAATTAAATATTGTCCGGTTGGGTTTAATGTAAAGTGAATGGAGGAACACAAAGAGAAAAAAATCGTATCATAATGAGCACAAAATAGTGTAAGAATGAATTTTATTTTTTTTGAGTGTTTTATTCTTATTTTAAGAAAACTTCAATAGAGCTGATTTTGATCCTTTTTAAAGAACTAATCAAACTAATTTCTCTTGAGCGAAAATTAAAAGACACACGAGCCAAGAGATTGAGAAAAGCTTGGCTTGGCCTTTTGGGGGCCAATAGCCAGATTTACATTTATCAAACTAATTTAAAGTAATATCGTGCTCATTTTAAGACAGTTTCTTAGAGGATTTTAGCTGTACCACAATAAACTTAGATATTTCAGAGAAAATTTGATGAAATTTGATCCACGATGATCTTAACATGGAGCATTCAAAATACTTATAGTTTGTGCTGGAGACAAGGATACCTTTTTGTAAAGAGTCAAGTAATAAATCAAGTAAAAATATTTAAGCCTTGCAACACTTTATATGAGTGTTCGACTTTGAAACCATCTGCAGACCTTGTAATCCATTTTTTCTAAAATGCCTTAAAATGGCAGTCTTTTAAAGGAGTTAATGACCTAACTATTTTGATTCCAGCTTTTACAAATCTAGATGACAAAAAGATAAGCCCACGGACATAAATCTCATGTGAAAAATTTCGTTCACAAATATATGAAATATAACTTACAACTATACTGGACCTTCTGTCCGACATACTACCCGGAAATTTGATTTTAAATGTATTTGGGATTAAGATAGAGATAAATGATAATATTTTTAAGTTGGTAACTTTTTCATGAGTGCAGAATTACACGTTAAAATGTTAATTTAATGTTTGAGATGCTCTTCCTTTCGTAAACCGCTAAAAGTTTTTTTTTTCGTTTTTAGTAATGTCAGAAACTATTCAACATCGCATTTTTCATTAAGTTTTTGTGTGTGGAATGACAATTCTGCTACCGAAGCGTTAAAAATGTTGTCCCAAAATCTTCGTTTGACACGCCAAAACCTTACTGACATTGTAGCGGAAGGATCGGTGAAAACCATTTTGAGTGACCATTTGGGCCCAAATTGAAATCACTGCACAACTTTGAACCATCTCGTTGCACACCCACCGTGCTCGCCTGACGTAGCGCCATGTGACTGCTTTCTTTCGCTAAACTCCAAAAGATGACTCCTATTTAATCTTTTTACAAGATTGTATGCTTCAAAGCTGTTACAGATATAATTATTTGTACATGATATATGATACAAAGTTAAGTCAGGCTACACTAAGGTGCCGTCCAAATATCCAGATGTCAGACGGATGAATCCTTTTCAGCCCTCGATACCTGCGCGGCCTTGCCAGGCCAGTCGAATCAAACAATGAATCAATTAATAAATCAATAGAACATATAAGTCCAAAACGTATAAGGAATTAAAGACTATACCATGAAAAAAAAAAAAACAATGCCACAAGTGCTTTCCGCCTAGGAAGGTGATAGGGTGAGAGGTGCTAAATAAATTTGCTAGAATAAATAAAGATTTTTAATTTATAAACAAATTCACAAACATTTTTAAAATTTTTTTAAGGGTAGTGATTATCCTAAGAAGCAATTTCTAATAAATACGTCTGGTATGATAAGACATTTCAAAATTTCCTAATGGTTTTAAACGATCCCAGATCCTTGTCTCATACTGTGTCCGTTTCATAAACTGTCATTTCAAATGTTTTAAGTGCGCTTATTATTTTATAATATTTTGTACCGATATTTTTTTACATTTTTAGCTGCGTATTGACACTGAATATAAATTTTCATATTTCCAAACAAATTTGGGCAATATGTCCAAATTGTATCCGGACTTGTTAACCATATAATAAAAAGTGATTGTTCTGAGCGCACATCGTTTTATTTTGATATGGGCTTAAGATGTGAAGTTTGTGAGTTTTAAGTCAGCGCATTTCTTAAGTATTATTTTCGGTTATCTTAAGTTACGACAACTCACAAAAACGCCAAAACCCTGTTTCTGTCTCTGGATTGTCCCTGTAACTTATTCAACGTAGCCTTAAGGTCCAGCTTGACTACTATTAAAGAATTTACAATACCAAAAACGAAATCTGAAACAGAGAGTGAGGGTGATTTGTGTTTAATGCTTTAGTTATAAGAAATTTATGTATTTGTGGCGCTAAGAAATGTAAATAAATCTAGATCTAGGATGCTGGTTGTATTTTTAAAACGTGTGATGCTTTGTCACGCCTTATTACATCATCTATCTGCGTCGGCTTAGGACAGTACTTATAGTCAATTGAAAGTTTTGTTGCGTGTCCACTAGCTAAGGATCCGCCATACAAACAAGTTGGTTTTAAGATGTCCCATCTAGGTATTGTTAAGTATGTTTTTTCCAGCTGGAAAGTAATTTTTGCCATAAATCTATTTATTTATCTTGATTGACATTCAGCTTCTATATATCTTTAAGCCAGTTCATAAATACAATAAAAATAAAGTGAAGAGAAACCAACTAAATTCTTTTCTCTTTTTTTTATTTTTAGAATGTCTTTAGTACCAGAACTACACATAATATTTTGTGATTCACAAATGGTAAGCCAAATTATGTCTTATTTGTATTTTTAATATTTGATATTACCAACGAATATTAAGCTAAGAATTTTGTGCTAAGGTATTTTTAAAAGATTTTAGAAGATATCTATAGTTCCAGGTCAACTTCAGAACTAAATACAACTTTACAAATGGCCAAGTAACTCTTAGCTTTGAAAGAAGGAACTCACGTAGGTCATATTTTCTAGACTGCATTTATTCTCGATATGTGGGATATAAAGACACCTACACTGGAGACCAGGGATTTGGGTAGAGACTAAAGGATCCTATGTTCGATTAAAATACCTTTTTCACTTTCTTCCTTTCAAATTCTAAGTCCTTACTTGAACGATTATTCAATAAACTTGAAAATTTAACTTTAAAAAATTTGTACAATTTTTTTTGAATTTCATTTAAAAAACTTAAGTTTCTGTAAATAATTTTTAATAAGCAACCCTTCGATGGCTTGCATTATTTACTCTATTCCCAGTAACTTTATAATTACTTTGAGTGATGTTTAAAATTTTGTACTAAGAATATTAAGTTTCTTTAGCCTTTTTTTTTGTAGACTTAAAGAAATTTAATTCCTCAGTTTTTCCAGACTCAAATGTTTACCTAAAGCGTTGAGAGGTTTTTTATGTTGTTCAAAGTAAAGTAAGAAAATACCTCGATTCACAGTGTGAAAAGGGGAAAAGGAGAGAAAAGAAGGAAACACGGCTTTATGGCACAACACACACACACTTACACGTATGTACGTTGTACACGTACTTGGTGTATTTGTGTGCTTGTCTATTGCTTTTTTGTTCGTTTCTTCTTGTTTGTTGTTTAGCTGCAGCTGCTGTTTTTCCTTTGTTTTTGCGCGCTCACTCGTTGCTGCAGCTTCCGTTTTTTTTGTGTTTCTTCCTGTTGGCACCACTAAAGTTGCAGTTACTTCATAGACTATTTCATTTACTTTCAAAAATTATTGTGAAATATGGCACAAATAAATAAGCTGCAGCTACTTAGAGTTGGCTTGGCCCAAAAAGTTTTTGGCTTTAATTTGTCCCCAACCGCAGCTTAAAGTCAAAGGCAGCACTTGACATAAAGGGGGAAACAATTTTCCCGCTGATGACGCGGCGCATTCCCAGTTGCTGGTCCGTCGAACAGACGACTGTTGACAAGGTGAGCCGGGCTGCAGCTGCTGCTGCTGCTGCAAGTTTTTCTGTGCCTGTTGAGGACACATTTTGTCCTGATGTTTTTGCAGCTGGTTTTTACCCTTCTCTTTACTGTTTTTTTTTTCTTGCAGCTCTGCAGTCTAATATCAACACTTTTGTGCTACGTAATTACTTTGAAATTAGTTTGCCTCGCAAACTTTGCACATTATGCGCATCCTTATGCCCTCACACACACACACACATACACACAACGCCTTTAAGCCTTAAAGTTCCCATTAGTGTGCTCTCTCCCAGTCTCCTTTCGTCTGATGTTTGCTGTTTTGACATTGTTGCCGGGGACTTGTTTGTTATTTCATTAAATTAAATGCTCGGGGATTTAGTAGCGCTCAAGTGTGTGTGTGTGTCTGTGTGTGTGTGTGTCACAATAAAAATAAATATCGTTTAATTGCTTTCAAAATACGCACACGCATTTGTCGCTCTAATGTTGTGGAATAACACACATCACATGAAATTATTTGCCCAGTTGAAGAGCCGTAACAACAACAACAACAACCATTTTAATTAAGCCTCAAATTGAAATAAATGAGCCAAACTCTGGGGATATCAGCCTAAGTAGGGTATAAATTGAATGAATTATAAAAATCTCTCAATTTATTGTAGCATACTTTAGGGGATTAGTTATAGAAAACTTTTCCCAGTTGCTTAAATCTAATTAGCTGGGTTACTAAAACACATTTCAATCAATTGAAAAGCTTAAGATTATGCATAAGCTTTCAAATGAAGTTGAACACAAAACATCTGTTGATTTTAAAAGTTTTCTTAAGACATTTCAAATTTTGCAAATTCGAGCTTAAATAGGATTACTTTGATCAAGGACCAAAAGTTGAGTATTTTTATGGTAAAGCTACTTAAAATATTTTTTTAATATTTGGAAAGATTTAATTTAAATTGTATTTTTAAATTTGATTAATAAGACGTTTACTTTTTCTTTAAAAAAATTAAACCTATAAACCAGGGGTATATGAAAGCATATGAAAAAATTATTTGTCAAACAACAACAACCGCTAGAATGAGATGAAGCAGAACCGGTTATTGCCAGGTGCTGAGTGTGTGCCTATGTCTCGGTGCTTTACAAAAACAATTGGGCTGCTAGGGCAGATCTGAAAAATTCTAACAATAATTCAGATAATGTGAAAGCATTCTAACCACATTTGTGATAGAAGGCTATTTGCTTCATTATTTAGTTTACATAAAAATCTGAATACATTTTCTGAATATCCACCTGGATTTGAAAAAATTAACTGAAAAAAAGGGTCTTAAGTCTCGGTTGTCTAATCACTTTTAGCCTAATGTCATCTTCACCTACTTTAGAAATGCTTTTGATTCGGTCCGTCTTAACCCTAAGTTGCGTCTTTTAAAATGTGGACAACTTATTTTCTTTGAAACCTAACACAAAGAATCATATTAAATGATTTCTTAGATCTTTATTTGTTGGGCACAAAAAATCATTGCACATAAACTAGAATGAAATATTATTTTAGTAAGCCGAAGAGCTTGAAGAACAACACCAATTCTCAAAAAAGAAGGAGAGGCTAAAAAACGCATCGTTAGTTTATTCAAGTTTATACACAAACATATCTGCAACCAGTGATAAATGACTAAAACTATACCTAGGTAGGGTAAAAGGTAACTGATTTTTTCAGTATCTAGGAAAAGGCACAAAAGTACTTTTGAAATAAGCCTTTTAAAGCAAACTTTATAGTTTTTTTTTAGAAATCAAAACGAATATTCTTAGACGCATTGATTGATATAAGGATCTCTTTAGCTTATCCTTTACCAACAAGAATGTGGAAAATATTACATTTTGAGTTTATTTGATTATGTATATTATTTTGGTATTTTCGGACTTGTGTAAAAAAGTACGTATTTAAACATGAGCATGAATAACAAAATAAATGTTTTCTAACCATTTTCCGGAAAATTTCAAAATTGAAAAATCTCGTTGGACACATTTTGTTATGTAGAGCTCAAAAGCTATTCTCTACATTGAAGCTAATCTAATGAAAATAAAGAGAGTTTCATTAATAAATTTTCCACCTATTTTTGAAAATGATTTTAAATCCGATGAAATTGAAAAACACATTTTTCAATATTTTTGAAAATCCCAGGTGGTAATATTTGGTTATTTAAAGCTTTAAAATAAATTAGAAGCTGATCGGATAAAAACCACACATGCATTTTCCGACATTCCTGGAATATTTTTAAACATTTAAAAGTAATATGTTTCATATTTTTGTATGTGCAGCTTGAAATATGGGTGGGTGAATTTACCAACAAAAGTGAATAGAATTTTATTAAAATTTTCAAAAAGAGCTTTCAAAAAGAATTTCGGTCCGATCGACAAAATTTTTTTTTTCAAGAATTTTTTGCAAATTTTTCTTTATTTTCCAAAATGTGAAAATATGTTTGGAGTTGTGCGGATGAAAATCAAAAAATCTTCTTACAACAGTTTTCCGACTATTTTCGAATTTTTAATATTTGAAAATCACTCCTATGTGTTCTACAAATCGCTTTTGATCCCAAAAGCGACCCTATCCCATACGATTTGGGTCGTTTTAGGGTCGAAAGCGATAGGTAGAGCACATGGGACTGACTTTCAAATTTGGGTATCAGTCAGTTAGTCAGACTGAACTCTTTTATATATATAGATAGAATTCTGAAAATTCTTTCAAATTGGGCAGAGATGGTATTACATTTAATTGAAACATTATATACATTTGACTCGTTGAATAATGATGCTTAGGGCCGTTTTCTTACATTCATGTATTTTAAATCTAGGTGGATATTAAGAAATGTATGTTGCCTACTATCAGGCACACATATCGGCAATAAATTTTTCGGGCCTTAGTGTGTCTTTCATCAGCTTTATTTCCTAGTTCTTGGATCCCAACAAGTGCAATTTATAGGGATCCGCAGGGTGTCATTTCGCTCTAAAGTGCTTTCCAACTTGTTTGACCTTAAACTATCTAAGTATGTCCCTCGTTTGAAAATCTAGATTCTTCAATTATTTTTCAAAAATTACCTAATAATACAAATGATCGTAACATCATGACCTATTTACCGAATCCAGCTGTTTATACGAATACTCCATTAATGGGAAAAATGTTTCGTTTTGATAAAGTAGACGATTTAGTAAAACTTTTCGAATCTAAGTTGTAATTTTCTCTTGCTGGCTCTACCAAATCTGGAAGTTTCCAGGCCTGTCTCCGTTTCCAATTTCGATAAAATTATGCGGAATTGGAAATGGTAAAAGTTCAAGTTTAAATTGGGCAAATAATTTTAAATTTCCATTTATCTTCATCCTTTGTCTTGATGGCAAAGTGTATAAACCGACTTGTAAAAACGTTTCATGAAAAAAAGAATCTTCACTAATTGCGGGTAATCAATACGCAAGCGAGAACAGACCTGATTAAACCCGCCTCTGGTCTTCAGTATCATTTATAGCAGGATCAGATTGAAATAGTTCAGAAACTGTTCCCGATCTTAAACCTTAAATAAAATTTAGTCATTTTGTACACAATTTACAAATTTTGTCCATAAGCTTTTTGTTGTTTTCCCGCCCTTTTTTTTATTTAATACCTTGTACTGGGACTGGGGAAATTTGCCCAGCGTTATAAATATGCTGCAGCTTCAGCCCAAAAATTTTGATAATAAAAATAATAGTTGTCAGGGAAAGGCACAGCCTCCCCACATATTTTTTTTTTTTTTTTATTTAATGTTTATTTAAAAAATTATTACTCCTGTCAGTAAAAACATATAAAACAAATGACTGTTCCATGCACAGCTAAATTCAGTTTCAACTTTTCACATGACTGACTATTGTTGCGAAGTCAATAATGCCAGCCAAAAAAGTTTGTAATTATAAAAATAATATTAACACAAATATTTTTAAATTAAATTTTTGCTCAACCATTGCATTTATATAACCTAGTGCAGGCCTTTTTCCCTCCATTTACTAGATATACACACATACATATATATAGTTTACAAATTTCATTACTTGCAACCAAACACATACACACCATAAATTTGCAGCTTATACGCGAGGCAATAAAAAAAATGTTATAGCATACTTTTTTGCGCGCCCTGGCAATTAAACAAATAAATTTTGCGCATAAACCCTGGGCGAGCATGAGAAATGGTGGGCGCGAGTAATTTACCTCAATTAACACACCAACCAAAGGGGCGGAGGGGCGCTGGGTGCTTGGTGGGCGTGGCAGTTGCATTTACCTATCAATGTAGTATATGGAATGTGCATGTGTGGGTGTGTGTGTGTGTGTGTAAATTGGTTGGCGTGTGAGTTTAATTGCAGGCACTGTACAGTCACAGACAGACCGTTACCGTAACCATACAACATCAGCAGCATCCGCCACGCCCCGTCTGAATTTTATCGCCACTCTTAACGACACTCCTAGTGTTTGCTGCCCGTGTTGAAGCCATTAAAAAAAAGAACCGAGTCCGAGCTTAAATGGTTTCTCTGCTTTTTTTTTTGGCAAGTAATGACCATTGGCAAATCAGCTCTGTCTGGTTCTACCTGGTGCCATTAAAGTTCACTTTATGCTGGTAATTTTACATAAACAAAAAATGGCTAAAGCTGCTGGACAATGTCCTGCATTAAAATGCTAATTTTATGTCCCAAGCTCGAAGGATGTGCGGCAAAAGAAACAAGTTTTCGTCTTGTAAATATTTTCATTATGGGTTTTTGCTCCATGTGGCAACAGATGTTTCACAGCAGCCGAACATAAAATGCCTGTTTATGAACGTGCCAGGAATGTGGAAAATTTTATGGGTGAGGGGTGGAAAAAAGTGATGAGCGCTTGTTTCAAGAGGGGCAAGGGGGGGATAAAGAGTAATGATATCGCTTATGCTCAACATGAGGTTAAGTAATTTAAGAAGAATGGACATTAAAATGGGATACTGATTCTTTATTGTACTATATCTGGACATTTAAAGTAAAACGTCACGTCACGCGTAACTAAAACTTGTTTAAACGGAGTTTAAATTTATTTAATTTTAAATAATGACTCAATTTTTGTAGTTTCTAAGAAACCGTTTTAGGAAATATACAACTTAGCTCGTCACGTCACGCGTAACTAAAACACCAAAAAAATTGATGAATTAAATAACTTAAATACTTTCAAAATGTTTTTTGTAAATATTAATATTTTTATATCTCAGCATTTAATGTAAATCGTCACGTCACGCGTAACTAATACTTGTTTAAACGGAGTTTAAATTTAATTAATTTTTTTAAAAATTACTCATATTGCAATGTGTAGTTTCTTAGAAACCGATTTAGGAAATACACAACTTTGCTCGTCACGTCACGCGTAACTAAAACATCAATCAACTGATCAATTAAATAAATTAAAAACGTTCCATATGTTTTTTGTAAATATTAATATTTTTATATCTCAGCTTTTAATGTAAATCATCACGTCACGCGTAACTAATTCTTGTTTAAACCAAATATTAATTTATTTAATTTTATAAAATGACTTATTTTTCAATGTGTTATTTCTAAGTTACCGATTTCGAAAATTTGCAACTTCGCTCGTCACGTCACGCGTAACTAAAATACAAAAAACAGATAAATGAATAATTTAAAGTACATTTTAGGAGTTTTTAAATATTAATATTAAGTGATGTTGGGCGTTACGCATCACGTCAAGCGTAATACGTTTCTGATATATCGATAATTATAAAATTTATCTGGTTAATATGACATAAATATGGATTTCCATAATTACCTAACAAAATTACTTTGAACGAGCTTATACTTCGCTTTAAGCACCTTAATAAGCGTTACATAGTAAATTCAATGTCACACATCACGTCACGAGTAACTTAAACATACAAAGCATCACAACAATTGTATTAAATTAATCAAACTGAATTTAATTTAGAAGAGAAAGCTTAAAGCAAGCGTTTTTAAGAAGTATTCAGTTTCACCCGTCACGTCACGCGTAACTTAAAACAAGAAATTACGAATAATTTGTACGTAAAGGCGGCCTAAAAGTGGGCAAGATATATTTTCCTAAAATCCACCTAGATTTAAAGAAAGTGAACATGATAAAACCGCCCTTAATAAGCTTTATCTTCTTGTAAAGCACCCAGATAGAAGCCTATCAGTAAATTTTAAGTCTCAAGTCACATCAAATAAATAATATAAAATGTCTAAGCTATTTAATATTAAATCAACAAGTCCAAGTTAAATAATGAGAATCTTGATTAAATGGAATAAATATTAAATTAAATTTAACCATTTAACATTTCCATAGAAATTCTCACATTTGGTCCAACATTATCCCAATTGTAAATAGCATTTAGTTTGACAAGAACACAACTTGATTGCACACACTCAATGCTCATTAGGAGACACATAGACTGAACACAATACCAAATGAGATTTAAGGATTCGACCAAAGCAAATGTTCTTACACACACACACTGAGAGACAAAAGCCTTGATTAGAGTGACAAGACTTACCCGTTGTATGCTTCATGCTGCAACAGCAGAGAGAGAGAGCGAGTCCATTAAAATCCACTCAAGTGCACTTAAACGCTTCCGAGTGCTTCTCTAATGACAGTTAAGATTTAAATCCTGCAAGAAAATGTGTCTGTTCTTGTACTATTTTTTTTTTGTCTTGTTTTGTTATGTGCGACTTGGTCTGTAATCAAGAGCAATTTCAGTTATCGCCAAGCTGTGATTTTTGTTTTCTTTTGGTCTATTGTGGCTCATAAAATGCCAGTTAAATGGGTGGGAGGAAAGTGCAACCAGTTGCATGCCAAAAAAAAAAAAAAAACTTGAACCTTGACTTTAATTAAATTTAAAAACATTTTAGCTCAAGTCTTTCGCATTAAACCTAAAAAGCCTGCAGCCAGATAGCATTTTGTTGGCCTGATTTTTTTTTATGGCACATTCATTTTTATGTGTGCGGGATTGTATTGTGTGTGTGTGTGAGTGGATCCCCTCTAAGTCGCAACTAACGAGGTCGTCAACAGGAAACGCTGGCACAAAAGCCGATTGCAGCTGGTAGGTGATTAGACCAACAACAACAAAAAAAAAATAGAAAGGGGGGAGAACGAGGCCGTAGCAAGCGACACGTTGCGAAAATTGCCCTTAACTGTAATTGCCAAGACCTGGCCTAACCAAACCAAACCACCACACACACACACACACAGGTTGGTTATCCCTTCCTCCCCCCGCTTAAATTAGGCTTAAATGCTTGAGACAGCACTTGGAGGGGAGTGGAACGTTTTTGAATGTGGGTGGAAAGGGAGGCGGCTGAACCAATGTCACTGATTGGATTTTATTTTTGGTTATGGCCTGGAAGCCCTTTACTTCCCTTTACTAGTAAGCTGGTTGAACAATAACGAACTAAATGAAAGCTAAGCTTTAAAAGAGATTGATTGAAGCTGGATCTGTGAAAGATTTATTTTCGGTTTAGCTGAAAAATTTTAATTGAAAATTGTACAAAAAATTAAACTATTTCCTAAATTGAAAGTGGAGTTTGTTTAAAGGTTTTGTATATTTTAGAGACAATTTAGTATTATTTTTAGTATTTTTTTTAAAGCATTTTATATTACTAATCAAAGTGGCCCCAAAAAGTATTCTATAAAATGTAGCTAAATTTTAATACATTTTGAAATCTAGGTGGATATTAAAACCTAAAGATTGTAAAAAATTTCCCTATTTGAGTATTTATTTTAAATATTTGAAATTAATACTAACACGTGGCCCCAAAAAGTAGGCTATAAAATGGGTCTACGTTTTAATACATTTTGAAATCTAGCTGAATATTAAAACCCAAAAATTGTAGGAATAAATAAAATTATTCCCTTAATTGAAAGTGGAGTTTGTTTTAAGGTTGTGTATATTTTAGAGACAATTTAGAATTATTTTTAGTATTTATTTTAAATATTTTAAATTAATACTGAAACTTGGCTCCAAAAAGTAGGCAATAAAATTTGTCTAAATTTTAATACATTTTTACATCTAGGTGGATATTAAGAAAGATGCCTACTTTTAGGCTTCTTATTTTTGCCAGCGACTTGTTTAAAACCGGCCTATGTCTAAATTTTAATAATTTGGAAATCTAGGTGGAAATAAAAACCTAAAAATTAAAAAAAAAATGAAATTATTTCCCTAATTGAAAGTAGAGTTTGTTATAGGGTTTCGGAAATTTAAGAGACAATTTAGTATTATTTTTAGTATTTTTTTTTTTAAATTTTTGAAATTAATACTAAAACGTGGCCGCAAAAAAATAGGCAATAAAATGTGTCTTAATTTTAATACATTTTGAAATCTAGGTGGATATTAAGAAAGAATATTAGGCTTCTTATCTATGCCTGCGACTTATTAAACCCGGTCTTAAAGTAGGCAACATACATTTTCTTAATATCCACCAAGATTTAAAGAACATGAAAATAATAGACCGGTCTTCAAATGGAGACAAATTGTATTGCCTACTTTTTGGGGTCACGTTTTTAGGGCCGTTTTATCATCTTCGTGTTTTTGAAATCTAGGTGGATATTAAATCCTAAAAATTGTAAAAAATAAAATTATTCCCTTAATTGAAAGTAGAGTTTGTTTAGAGGATTTGCATATTTTAAAAACAATTTAGTATTATTTATAGTATTTATTTGTAATATTTTAAATAAATACTAAAACGTGGCCCCAAATATTAGGCTTTAAAATGTGTCTAAATTTTAATACATTTTGAAATCTAGGTGGATATTAAGAAAATGCATGTTGCCTACTTTTGGACGTCTTATCTATGCCTGAGACTTATTTAAAGTAGGCAAAATACATTTTCTTAATATCCACCTAGATTTTCATATCATGAAAATAATAAAACGGTCTTTAAATTAAATTGCCTACTTTTTGGGGCCACGTTTTTAGGGCCGTTTTGTCATCTTCAGGTTTTTTAAATCCAGGTGGATATGAAAACTTAAAAATCGTAAAAATTCTAATTAAACCTAAAAATTTTAAATCAAATTATAACTTATTAATTAATTAATTAAGTAGAAAGTAGAGTTTGTTTTAAGGTTTTGTATTTTTAAGAGACAATTTAGTATTATTTATTTAAACATTTTTAGCCCCTAAAAAAATAAAATGTGTCTCAATTTTCTAAATTTTGAAATCTAGGATAGTAAGAAAATGCATTTTGCCTACTTTTTAGGCTTTTTATTTATTTTTTTAGTTCCTAAAAACGAAACTTATATTTTTCAAGATTTGAAAATATGAAAATTAAATTGTCTTTAAATAGAGACAAATTGTATTGCCTACTTTTTGGGGCACATTTTAAGGCCGTTTTCTCATCAACATTTTTTTAAATTTAGGTGGATATTAAGAAAATGCATGTTGCCTACTTTTAGGCTTTTTATCTATAAGCGCGTATTATTTTAAAAGCGTCCTAAAAGTAGGCAACATAAATTTTCCTAATATCCACCTAGATTTTGAATACATGAAGATAATAAAACAGCCTTAAAATGAAGATACATTTTATTGCCTACTTTTTAAGGGCACGTTTTTAGGGACGTTTTGTCATCTTCATGTTTTTGACCTCTAGGTGGATACTAAGAAAATGCATGTTGCCTTATTTTAGGCATTTTATTTATGACCGCTTATGATTTAAAATCAGCCTTAAAGTAGGCCACATACATTATCTTAGTTTTCAAATAGATTTAGAAAATATGATAATAATTAAACGGCTTTAAAATGAAGACAAATTCTATTGCCCACTTTTGGGGATTTTTAGGGCCGTTTTTTCATCTTCATGTTTTTGAAATCTAGCTGGATATTGATAAGGACTAGTCACTTACGCATGACTCTAGAGGCCCTTATTCTTTTATTGTAATAGCTTGTCATTGTCATTGAAAAAATACAACATGACGTTACTAGGGCCTACAAGTAGGCATGACTCAGCCTTATTTTTCTAATATCCACCTAGATTTCGAAAACATGAAGATAATAAAACTGCCTTAAAATGAAGACAAACTTTATTGCCTACTTTTTGGGGTCACGTTTTAACCAGTTTTCTCATCATCATGATTTTGACATCTAGGTGGATTTTAAGAAAATGTATGTTGCCTACTATAAGGCTTTCTTTTTATAACCGCGTATTATTTTAAAAGCGGTCTAAAAGTAGGCAGCATAAATTTGTGTAATATCCACCTAGATTTAAAAAACATGAAGAATATATAAAACGGCCTTAAAATAGAGTCAAAATTTATTGCCTTGTCTTTGGGGTCACGTTTTTGTTTTTTTCTAGGTGGATAATAAAATTAAGTATGTAGTCGACTTTAAGGACGCTCTTAAAATCATACGCGGTCATAGAAATTTCAAAAAGGGCCTACAAGTAGGCAACATATATTTTCCCAATATCCACCTAGATTTGAAAAACATATACATGAGAAAACGCCACAAAGTCCCTTTTATTTTAGCTAGAGAAATTTCTGCTTCACTTCCCTTTCATTACAGCCTATAATCTTCGCTTTCAAATGTTATTTGCCAGACTAAAACTATTTCCAATTTCCACTAAATCAAGCTGCCAATACCCTCAAAGAACTTTGGCTGAATATTCCACAACATTTTTGTGCAATTAATTTTCTTCTACTCCAATTGTATTTGTTTATTTGACTTGTCATGTGCAGCAGCCGGCAGCTGGTAGCTGCTGTCTTTGACTACATTTCAATTTAGCCAAATAAAATAGTTTTCGTATTGAAAAAGTTTCCTTTGAGTTTTGCATATATATATTTGGTAAATACAAACAATAATTAAACTCAATTTCAATCTTATTAAATGCTTGAATAAATTTATGCAAATATGCCATTTAAATACCAAAAATAAATAATAAATAAATTTGATTTCATTTCATTTTATGCCAAGTCAGCGTAAATAAACAAACAAACAAACAAAATAAATGTGGCCCCATTTAGAGTTCAATTTCGTTTGCCACCCATTACAAATTCAAAAGCAACAAAGCCCTGGGAGCCAGGCGCTTTGTATAAATATTAATGAAGTAGGCCATACAAGTGCGAGTTAAGTTGAGCTGAGCTGAACTGAACTGAACTGAGCATTGTATTGAGCATTTGTAACAAGAAGTCCTGGCCTATTTACCAGTTCCTACTTCTTATTCACCACTCGACTTGCCACGTGTAGTAGTTGAACTTCTACTTCTGTTCCGCTGTTGTTGTTGTTGTTGTTTATTTGCATAATAGACCGGCAAACACGACCACAATAGCAGAAACTGTGCATTGAGTCACGCTTCGGCGCTTTGTAATGGTGTGTATACTTAGTGCCTAATTAACTGAGCCAAGATGAGGATATTGTTTGGCTTATTAAATGATCCATGAAATAGACAGACCATTATGGTGGCGGAAACTACATTTAGTTGGCCAAAGATTTGCATTAAGATTTTATAGAAATTTTATTAACATGTAGATTAAACATGAATTATGGTGCCGGGGAATATTCAGAAGAATTACATAACAAAATGTTAAAATCTATTTGATAAAAAAGTCCACACTTTTATCCAGGGATTAATCCCAAAACGAATATCGGTTCTGGTACCGGTTCCGGTACGTATATCTCTATATGTATAAAAGAGTTTGTCCTCACTGACCGACTGACTGATTGGCAATCAACGCAGAGCCTGAACGGTAAGAGATAGAAAGCTGAAATTTTCACAGAAGTTTCCTTATGGAAAACACACCCCTAAGGGGTGGAAAACTCCCGAAAAAGCTACTATGGGGAAAATTTTGTTTTTCATCCGATTGACTTGAAATTTGGTTTGTAACTAAAGTAAGCGAAATAATTGGACACCTGTTTCCCAGATTTTCGGAAAGTCCGCCCAAAGGAAAATGGCCGGAAAATTCTTCATGGAAAAAACTATTTTTCATCCGATTGACTTCAAACTCGGTTTGTGAGGATGGTAAGCAGAATAATTAGACGTGAGATTTTCCGATGTTGGAAAATCCGCCCGAAAAGTCGGGAAATTCCCGGAAAATTCCATATGGAAAAAACTATTTTTCATCCGACTGGCTTTAAACTCGGTTTGTCAGGATATTATGCAATATAATTAAACATGTGATTTTTTGTTGGTGGAAACTCCACCCACAAGGAAAATGCCCGGAAAATTCTAATGGAAAAAACAATTTTTCAACCGATTGACTTTAAAGTCGGTTTGTAAGGATAGTATGCAAAAAAAATTAGACATGAGATTTTCTGATTTTGGAAAATCCGCCCGAAAAGTCGGGAAATTCTCGGAAATTCTATATGGATAAAACTATTTTTCATCCGATTGACTTTATACTCGGTTAGCAAGGATAGTAAGCAAAATAATTAGACATGAGATTTTCCAATGCTGGAAAATCCGCCCGAAAAGTCGGGAAATTCCCGGAAAATTCTATATGGAAATAAACCATTTTCATTCGGTTGACTTCAAACTCGGTTAGTGAACGGTGGTGGAGTTTCCGTCTCCGGGCTAGGATAATGGTGGGCGTGCTTGGATTCTGTGACCGATCTGAATAAAATTCGTTTTGTAAGCTCCAGGGTCAGAATAAATGGAAACACGTTTTTTTTTTACTTCGGGAAGTTCACTGCAAAGGTCGGAATATGAGTGCGGTGGTGGGTTCATGGCTGAACGTTATATTTTAGCCGATATGTATTAAATTTGGTTTGAAAGCTCTATGGGCCGATTAAATAGAATAAAAATGTTAGCTTTGCGCATACTCACCCTCAAGGTCGGATAATGTGTGCCGGGGGTGGTTTCAGGGTTTGTGGAAAATAATTTTCTGATTTCTGAGGGTCGGAAAATGGGGGGCTAGCACATCTTATTAAAATATGGTTTGTAAGTATGTTATGGACCAAAAATTTCTAATTTCCTAAAACTAACCCAACATGTGGAAAAATGGCGAGTGGTTGATATGTCATTGCGGGGTGGGGTTTTGGAGTTAATTCAATTTGCAAGCTCTGGGGAAAAATTATATTTAAAAATATTAAAGAATAAGCGAAGCGCGCCGGGTTGAATGCTAGTTTATATATAAAATATGTCTGAAGCACAACATTTTTCAAGCGAATAAAATAGAGAATTTGGTTAACCAAGATCGACAGTAGCCACTCGCTGTTGATGATGATGATGATGAGTGGGGCAAACAAAAAACCAGAAAACTTCAAAGTGTATGAAAATGAGAAAAAAAGGACTTGGCAGGAGGGAGAAGGTTAAAAAGTAAACAGCCATTATGCACTCGACATAAACGGTGGGTGGTGCTGGTGGGGATGGCAATGATAATATCGAGAGGGTAGTTGGGCAGCATAAACACATTTTACGGCAGCCCCCCTCTCCCTACCACACACACACACAGTAAAAATAAACAATTTCATAAGAAGAAAATGTTGGAAAATATCTGAATATATATAAAAAGCAGCAGAAGACAAGAGTCACAGAAGAGCAAGCCAACCGCAGGGGTTGGCAGGGAGAATAACAACAGCAGCAGCAGAGAAAAAAAAATGCAAAACAAACAGAAAAGAAAACAGGGAAAGGGAGAACTCAGGCGACGAGACACTTTGCCGCCAACGCAAATAAACCCTCAAAAGTGCTAAAAGCAGAGCCGTGCAGAGAGTGGCGGCGAGTGGCGAGTGGCGAGCAGGATGCGGAGGTGTGATGGAGTTGCGGAAACTGCCGGCGACGGCAATGGCGACAGCATTGGCCACTCAGCAACGTTTGACACTTGAAGCAAAAATGACAATGTGGCGGACAAGGACAACGTAAGGACAAGAAATAAATATTTCAAAAAGAAAAAATGAAATATTGTGCGAGCATAAAATTAAATCCACACGCACTCACACACACACGCACACACAAACTGCTGATAAAGCGAGAAAAACTCACACGCGAAAAACAGCTGCGGGTACAAACAGTCGTAAATAAACCTGCAAATAGCAAAAGGGAGCGAAGGACGAACAGTTGGATATAAATTTTCAGTTCAGTTTCAGTTCCCTTTTCTTTTTTTTTTGGGGGTGGGAGGAGTTTTTACCAATTCGGACACTGACTGCGGTTCGTTGAGCAAACAGCAAGGGGGAGAAGCAGCGCCAGATAGATCGCGTTGAGTGCCAGCATATGTGCAATTAGGCAACCGACTAATGTCTGTGCTTCAGTGACAAAAACCGAAATGGAGAGCCAAATGTGCTGAAGAGCTAGACCAACACTGAAAAGTTAGAACTTGGAAATGGCTGGGGACTGGCTGTGAAATTAATTGCAAATGGAAAACTATTGATGGCATTTCCAAATGTATCTAAAGTCAAGTTGAAGGAGTTGCATTTTAAAATGTTTGCAAAGTGAGCAACCAAAGTGGAATTTTCAAAAGAATCAGTGAAGTTTTTAAAAGTCACACATAAATTTAGAGCAACTCACACAAAGTTGGAACTTTGTTAGGAACAGTAATGCGTACCAGTAAAGAAATCTGCCTCAGGCAGAACAGAAATATTTTAAAATGTTTTGGAAATAATAATTTATTACTAAAATTCCTGATAAAAAAATCTTTTAGATTTCGGGACCCGAAAATTCGCGATTTTCGATGGATGTGTTTAATAGTTCGGCAATAATCATAATTAAGTGTGACCAGATGTAGTTTGACATTTCGATTGGAAAGTGCGACATTTTAGTTTATAACTTAAAAATGTGAGATTTTTATAGTGCAAGGCCCAATTTTTGCCTCATTGTGGGATCATAAACATAATAAACCTAAAACGATAGATTTTATTTGATATTTTTGAGAAAGGGGAAGGAAACATATTGAAAACATTGAGCAAACTTCAACGACGACAAAGGATTTCTCTGAGTATCTTAGGAAACTGCTCCCTTTTTGACCGCTTTTTGCGACATCCTAGTTGTTTCCTGGTAGATTACACTCAAAATTAAAAAAACATTGTTTACGGCCATAATGTTACTCGTTTTGTGGAGTATTGGGATACCATTTTTATGTTATCCATATCAACAGTAAGAAAGTCGGTCAAGCCCGACTGTAATATACTCTGTACCTGTTTGTATGTAACTGATAACTTTAAAGTGTGAGGGTTTTTCAAAAAACTGGGGGTGGCAACTCTTTCGACTATCGTTCATCTGGTTGAAAAAGGATGTACGGGCTCGATAAGTAATGATGAGTAGAATAACCCTAGTACATAACTCGTAAAAATTATAAAATTTGTATATAATTTCCCTATTAACATAAACATATTTATATTAGTCACGCGGGAATCACGCGTGATTTCTGACCGCAGGCCATCTCAATTGCATCGCTCCTATCATACTTGGTCTTTACCTCCTTACACAAATATCTATTGGGAAAGAAGGGAGGGGGAAACTGTAAGCGGCGCTAATGCCGTCAAGCCAATTCCAATTGGGAAATTACTATTGCCCTCTCGCTCTTCTTTCGTAAGTGGCTGCGTGTTGTTGTTGTCGTTGCATTAAATTTTCATTTACATATAGCGCCACTATTGTTCATCTGATCGAAAAACGATGTATGGGGGCTTGATAAGAAATGATGAGTAGAATATATGTCTAGAAGGTTTGAACAACCTAACTCCAAAATTGTGGAAGATATTAAGTTTTTTTCAATTTGCGGGGAGGCAGGGGCGTGGCAAAAATCAAAACTAAACTTGATCTGCCTGCAAGTATAAGAAATATATGTTCCATACACCTCAAACCTCTATCTCTTACCATCTCTGAGATCTCTTCGTTCATACGGACAGACGGGACAGACAGACGGACAGACGGACATGGCTATATCGACTCGGCTGTTGATGCTGATCAAGAATATATATACTTTATGGGGTCGGAGATGCTTCCTTCTGGCTGTTACATACATTTGGACAAACCCAATATACTCTGTGTACCTTCGGTACAGAGTATAAAAATTCTTGTAAAATCTTCAAATTGGATGTGGTTCAAAGCTTCGATTGGAGCTTTTGGCTTTTATGACTGAAGAAATTTCCACCAGCTAGAGGCGTCACCTGGAAATTGGTGGAAGTAAGCTAGGGGCCACTTCACTATAGGAAGTAGTAGTCTTTATTTCATTAAAAGCAAACACAAAGAAGGTCAGAAGACTATTCTAGTAAAACCCAATAAAGTTACAATATTCAACGAATTTTAATATTTTAAAGCATCCACCAAATATGAGGAAAGCAAGGTCCAGCTTGGCCCATTACTTGGCTTCCACCCAGGTTGAAATTTTTTTTTTAAATAAAGTCGACGGATTTCTATTAAAATAGGACAGACACCGATGAAATGGAATAAGTCTTCTTTAGTTCTCAGACCTAACATGAGGGACGTAGTTAAGGGAAGTATTTTGCAACGCGCCAGAATAGGCTCCGTAAATAATTTTCTGTTCAAAAATTATAATTAAGTTCGTTTCCGAACATCCGCACCGGGCTGTTCTGCGCCCCTAAATGAACGCATTCCTGTTGCCTTCATCCATTTTTTGGTAGCACTCGCTGAGCCCATTGAGTCCATACGCCATGGGCATCCAGGCGAACCGGTTCATTATATTTCCGCCATGATTTGCTACTCTTGAAAACAACTGAAGTTTCCTTACGTTGTAAATACGTCGCCACAATCTTTGAAAGTCTTTGATCTGACATATCCATCATTTTCTGCATATACTTAATAATGAACGCCTGTCGTATACAAGAGTTGGGGAGAAGGGCCAGTTCTCAAGGTAGATCATTCGATTTGGGGTAAATTGTAGAATGCGAAAAAAGCTCTCCCCTTCATCAAAATGATAACGCCCCAGATTTGTGCACCATACGACATTATGGAACGTACCGCTGCGCAAAACAGCTTGTATTTATTGCTGGGTTTGACATCAGTTCTGGTACAATTGACAGCAACTTTTGAAACTGCGAATTTGATTTTCGGTTGAAAATTTAAATTTTGCGTCATGGAAAATACCTTGGTGTTTAAGGTATTTATAGGACCATATGAAATATTTCAATTTTTTGTGGCATTAATTAATAACTTAAAAACTAAGCGAATTTTTGGATCCGGTTGGTCAATACCATTGGGCTACATTGTTAGAAAAAATGGAAGTGGCAGCACTTGGCCATGGTTTATAAAAAAGAGGTTTAAAAAAATATAGCATACTTTAAAGAGAAATTTACGAGTAATGTATTAACAGAATGTCACTTTAAGGCTGCTCCCACATCAGCTTGCCCTCTTTCCCTGACATCATTTAATCCCGGATAAAATGATTAATTTATAAAAAAATTTTGTTTATTTTAAAATTGAATTTATCATATAAAACAGACAAATTATTGCCGCAAAATCAGAAACATGTTTTTCGACAGCGATATAAATGAAACATGGGTTTCTGCAAACAAAAAATTACGGTTGTTTTTTTTATTTTTTTTGGAATTCTCATTATCTTCAATATATTTTTGTGCCTTGAGCCTGCATTGCTTGAAATATAACATCATTTTGCAAACCAACAAGCCGAGATGTAGTTCAGAAAGTTCTGTAGACTGACTTTTACTTAAGCATCCGAAACAAGAATGCAATGGCTAATCATTTCCGTCTCTTCCATATATATCGGATAAATATCACAATTTTTGTTCCTGCAGTCCTCTCCAACTGCGAAACGATCAACTGGTCTTATGGATTTTTGTATGTTGAGCAATTGTTTTGCCTTAAGCCTTAAGTGAGCATATTTTAGCTTAAAAGTTTCAGATTTCTGAAACTTTTCTGCCTCCAAATTTTCACAAAAAAAAGACGGGCTTTTTTCTTTAAATACTATTTCGATGCGTCTGAAGGATCTTTGTGTAAGACTTTTTATAATTATTATAAAAATATTTTTTTTGTTTTTTTTATAAAAAATCGACATTGATAAATATGAAGTTATGACCTAAAAAATTAAATTTCCTAGAGCACAAAAATATTTATATAGAAAATTAAATTTCTAAATTTATGTAATAAATTTTAATTGGGGTTTGGCACAGTTTTATAATATCGGTGGACTCCAAGTTCCAAACGCAAGCACAGAAGGAGGGGGGCAAAAATTATTATTTGTCAGTAAAAAAAAAAAATTTCTAAATTTAGATTAGAGTAGACAAAAAATTATAAGCAGCCTACTTGTGTCTACAACCTTACACAGATTTAATGAGGCATAAAAAATTAATAAGCCTAAATATATTGAAGTCTGAGCCAGAAATTGAAATTGTAAGGAACATTTACCTCATAATGTTTGGAATAAAAAATTATATAAAAACTAAAAAAAATAAAAACTTTTATGTTTTTCTTTTTGGTCTGCCTGACATTGTATTTAATTACCTAAAATTTAATATTTTAACTTTCAGTTTTTTTTTTTTCTTTTTTTTTTTGTGTGTGTGTGTTCAAAATTTGTCTTCTTTGTGTGTGCGAGTTCTTTTGCCTCTCGTCAAATTTGCGTATTCAGTTTGCAGTTGACTGTCGTTTGTGCCGTCTTTCCGTTCGTTTTCTTTATCTTTTCTTTTTTTTTTTTTTGCTGGCACTTAGGCACAACGACGCCAACAAAGTGTCCTTAAAATAGTCATCAAATAACAAACAGCAGCTCCTGGCAGCCGCAACCACAGCGCCACCTCTCTCTCTCTCTCTCTCTCTCTCTGACAATGGCCAACTCCCTCCTCTCCTCGGTTTGGCTTTTGCCTCATTTATATGCATGTGCATGTGTGGGCTCTTCATAAAAGGTGTTGAATTCAATGCCTGCTTTGAATTACAGCCAATGCAAGTGGATCCACTCCGCTTGATGGGGGTAGGTAAATCTCCTAAGCTTTAAGTCTTTAATTTGCCACGCTGTCCGTTTCTGTAACAACAGGCCACAGCAGGCAGGCGAACACTAATTGGTCGTGTCACAGTCACGTAGGGAGCTGAAAGCCAAAAGCTGTCAGTTGCCAACTTCTAACGCACACACGCACGCACATTGTCCTGCTGGACAAGGCAATCAAAGTCCATGGAGATGAAATACATTCATTTGAATTCTGTTTATCCTGTAACCATATTGCCAGACATGTGTATATATCATTTATTTTATTTTGGCATTTATTTATATCTAGTTTCTTTTTTTACATATTTTCCCAAGCAAAAGTCAAAAGCTTTTATATGCAAATAACAGCAAACCGGAAATCCATACAATATGCATGTTAAGATACTTTTGTATCTATGTGTGTGTAAGTGTGTGTGTGTGTGTGTTTGTGTAACTGTAACTAAGGCACTTGTCAGCCAGCTGCCATTTACCATTTCGTCTGTCTGTTGGCTTATTAGTCTGCCTGTTGTTGTTGTTCCTGTTGTTGCTGTTTTGGGGTTTTTTTTTTTAGAGACCAAAATCTTTGACTTTAGTCCAGCAAGCTGACCTCCTGCAGATTCCGGCTTGATTTACATTTTGTCTTTTGAGGTTTTTGTTTACACACCCGCACATACATACAAATTTATTATACAATATGCATGAATACTTTTTCCCTTAAGGCTTTGCATTTTATTTTTGATTTTAAAATCCTTAAAAAAATTGAAAATAATTGTGACTTTTCTACTCAAATGAAATACGGGTTAGAAATTTTATAGCAAAATGCAACACTTAAACCAAATTGTGACAGCAACATAAATGCAAGAATATAAGAAAATTTAAACATAATACAATGTCTGTAAGAATCAGATAGATCTGGCAGCTGAACTAAATAGTTAAGAAGTGATCTAAATATGAAAAAGTGCTATTGAAGGAATCCGAGAGAAATACTACTTGAACTTTAACGAAAATTATATTCCATAGACTAAGTGAACAATACAAACATTGTTCTGACATAACAAATATTAAAATTGGTTTTCCTATTTTTGTATGTCATAAATAAGTTTTTATTTGGTTTTTTTTGGCTACTTTTTTGTTATTCTAAATTCTTTAGATAACCCTTGCAGCATTTACTGAATAGTTGGTTTTGCCATAGCTAGCGATCTACATAACAGCCCGTATTAACGAAAGGAAATGCATACCAAAAATGGAAATATTTATTAAAAAATGTTTGATTTTCAGAATTTAATTTCTTAAAACCTAAGCAAGACTCCGGTAGCTACTCGACTTTTATTTCAATTCGTGGTAATTTGCCAATATCTTTTAATATCAAGTGGCCAACATTTTTTTTCCAGTTTCAAGAGCAGAAAAATATGTGTTTGCAAAATAAGTTGGTTGCCATTAAAATTATGTACATTTCACTTATATCTTCTTTTGAGCAACAAACTTTTCAACAAATAGTATGCGAACTTTTGTGATGATATTGGGACTTAGGATGGTCTGAGAGAAATGTCCTTTACATTTTGTAAAGCACAGCACTGAATCTTAAAGATTAATATGTAGCCTATTTTATCTATATTTTGTCGATTGAGTTGGCGTAACTTTTTGGTAGATTTTGGTAGGGCCTTTTTTTCAGTAAATGCCCATAATTGTATAGTGTATAGTTATCCAGTTTTGTACATTATGATTTGCATTAAAGTGCAGATAGCACACATCACCTCCTTGACAAGAAAAGCGTAATATCATTACTTTGACTCGTCTTTCATATTTTCAATAAATGAAGTTGTCTTTTTTTAATTTCATAGCATTACCACGAACGAAATGTTTAGCATTTAGTTGTAAAAATTATGTGCGGGTTATGTGCGTGTCGTATAAGTATTTTCTTACGAATCTTTAAGGGGGTCTCTTACTTTTTTTTTTTTTTTTTCGATTTTTTGTTTTGCATTATTAACATAGCTTGGACATTCCCCTTTCATCCCCTTCAAACCATTTTTAAAAATTCGAAACAGTTTAGCAAATATAGCCTTTTTTGTGGAGCAATGTTTTTGTTTAAACTCCTCATTCCAGATGGCATAAAAATTTATTTAGTCTTCATATAAATATGACAGCTTTTTAAAAGCATTCAGATTTTAGAGCTTTCCAAAGGTGTATCAATTCACAAGTCACATTTTGTAACGAAATAAATTTTTATGTTATCTGAAACCCTTCGGAAGGTTATTCAAACGTAAGAGTTTTTTTTAAGCGAGAACTGGACCCGGATGCCATCTGTAGCAGGATAATGCTGGCATACACAGTCAGAAATTGAGTCAAACTTTTAGAATATCCAGCGCATTCATCTGACTCTCTCATCATCTTTTTTACTCATCATCAATCAATTTTTTTATAAAATTTTTAATATTTTCAAGAATGATTTATCTAATACAAATACATTAAGAAAACAAGTGTGTTTTAATATATTGTGGTTAAGTAATAAAGTATAAAGTATTTAAAGAGTGTGTTTAAAGTGAGGTGCGTCTTAATTTCTGATTGACGGCTAACGGCTGAATTCTGCTGATCACGGCGATCATTGCTGAGCGACTGATGACGACTGACTAACGATAAATTATGAAGTATCGATGAACGGTTTCTATCGGCCACCTCGGTGCATGCAGGTCCCTATACCATCTTATATATATATATTATATATATTGGATATTGTTGACTTAACTAAGATCGAAAATGTTTTACAAATTTTGACAAAAAAAAATATTTAACCCGTTTTAAATATATTTTCCTGGTCAATGAAAATTCAGGGAGTATATAATTAAAATAAAAAATTAAGGGACAGAGGTTGATTTTTACAATGTGTTGCAAAGTTTCAAAATGTTGGTGGTAATTTCAGTACACTGAATATTTTTTCTGCATTTTCAAGGGGCGTTTAATGCAACTTTTAAGGAGCATCTTAGAAAAAGTTAACTTTCTAGAAAAGGTCCGGTCAAATGGAGAGGACTGAAATATGAGCTTGTGTTGGTGAGTGCCACACAGCCATGACTTCGGCTCGCGTCTGTGTGAAAACACGAATGCGCTCGGCCCCAGTGGCCATGAGCTGCCTGGGCCTGTTCTAGAAGGATGCACAAATGGCAGAATTTTTGAATAAAAATCGTAATTCAATAATTTTTTGACCTTTATGTCTGGTTTCATAGAAATTCGCCTTGGCTCAATATATTCCTGATGTAACGACTTGTAATTTCGGATTATTTCTAAATATTAAAAACAAATTTTGACGAAAGAAGTCTTAAGCAGCAATTTGGAGATAATTAGAATAAATAGTAAATGAAGAAATTAAGAAGCTGCTAAAGCTGGAGAATGAGGCTATGGAGAGATTCTAAAAAAAATGAAGAAAATAAAAAAAATCTTAAATATTTTTTAAACGTTTTTTTTTATTAAACTAATCAACTATTTATAAAACAAATGCCAATCCCAATTACCTGTTAAAGTTTTATTTCATTGAATTAAACAACAAAAATAAAAATCAAATTTTTTTTTTGCTATCTTTTTTCAGAATGAATTGCGCACAATATTAACTGCAAAAGAGCGAGGAAAACAATTGAATTATGATCAAATGGTAAGTCAATAAATATTAAGAGGAATCCATATATATTTTATAAGCAAATGCCAAATCCTTTCAAGCACTAGCAAACCATAAAGTTAAACTTAACCAAGCGCAACTTCTCTTACCAGTTTGAAATGATGAACAATTTACATTAAATTTATTTGCCAGCAACATTTTTGCTTAGCTCGTTTTATGTCATAAATCCTTTATCTCAGCCAGCTGCATAAAAGCATATTTAAATGTGTATCAAAAAAAAGGCACACCAAATCCGCTTGCAGAAAAGTCCAGCTTGGTCTTAAGTATTTATGTGCATGTGCACTTTAAGGCTTTCAACTTGTGTTAATATTTTAATGGTAATACCAGTAAAATCCTCCCTTTTTTGGCACTCAACGACAACAACAACAACAACAAGAAGCATGACAAATTAATTGTATGAAATTTGTTTAAAGTAAACAAAGTTTGCTTATGGCACAATATGTCCTGCCAAGCAATTTGCCCGGGCAAATTAAATTCCTGGTCGCGGACAACAACAACGTTAACGTTAGTTACATAGAAGCAAACGAAAGGAAGAGAGACACTGTAAACTAAACAAAGATGTGGGAAGCAGAAGCAGGTACTAAGGCAACAAACTGGGGAGTGAGGCAGAGCAACAAAGTCAATGTCACATTTGGTCGAAAAAAAAAAAAACCTTTTCAATTTCATTTAAATTTTTCCCTTGATTTATTTTCACTTTGGCCTGGCCCTTTTGTAATAACTGTGACTCGTTTGTCTCCTTTGTTCTGACGGTGTGAATTTCAGCAAATTGTGGCTTGGCCTTATTGTCTGTGTGTGTGTGTCTGACGAGTACGTGCCACTAACTTGATTGCCATTTCAATTGACCACAATTTTAGAATGCCTTTGCCTCTGCCACCGCCTCTGCTTTTGCTTTTGCCATTGGCCTTTTGTCCGCTTCCGCATCATTACGGGCTTTTGGCTTTTGTCAAGCTCATTCTATACAGTCCTGCTGCTTTTTTTTTAGCTTTTTTTTTGTGTTCTTCCTGGCTGGCTAATCTGTCTCGCTCATTGAATTGACCAGAGAAAGAAACAGGGACAGAGAGAGAGAGTGGGCAGTCGAGCGAAAGCAACCACAGCTGCCGGATGCATCGATAGCCATTTCCCTTGCCAGCCCTAGATATATATATACATATATGTGTGTAGAAGCGGATTTTCCTTTTTTCTTTTTTTTTAGATAAATGTCTGACTTGGGGAATTTTCAATTAGCGTTTAGCTAGTTTTTGGAGGTTTTTTGCCATCAAGATTTAAGGCACAAATTTTAACAAAATTTTTCTCATTTTGCCCCAAAAAGTATGCTTTAAAAATATCTAAACTAATACACACCGCCCCACACACACTTTGCCCCAAAAGTTGCTTTAAAAATATCTAAACCTTATGACACACTTGCCCCAAAAAGTGTGCTTTAAAAATATCTAAACTCAATGTGAGCACACATGGCCCCAAAAAGTGTGCTTTAAAAACTCGCTCGCTAGCCCCACCAGTGACCGGAAATGCCTTTTAATATGACGCTTAGCGCTTATTTTAGGATCAAATTCAGCTGATTCCAATTTTTTTATTACATTAAAACAAAATTAAAGCAAATTTACAAAAAAAAAATCCCTGCTATTTATATGCGGCCCCAAAAAGTATGCTTTAAATAATTTATCTACTCCATTTTAAACCGGAAATGCCGCTTCTTTTTTTTGCCAAGTTCTGGCAAATTTTACCCGCGTTAAATGTAAAATCGGATAAAATAGCAGGGCCACCTTCCACCTTCCTTTACTCATTTGCATAAAATGGGTACAACAATAAAACAAAATGCAATTACAATCGTTGCTCCACTTTTCACCTACCACTTTACCCACCCAAAACACTTTAAGTCCTATTATGGTTTGGCTTTTGTTTTTCCCCATATCACTGCACAAAAGGGGAACGGACGGACCATTACGTGCCTACGAGTGTGCAATGCAATAACGATTGGGAAAGTTTCACAAAAAAAAAAACAAAAAAAAATTTACTGCAGCCAGGTCGTAAATATTTGGCAGAAACCAAAAGCGGCCATTTGCATAACAAAACTGCATGCGGTGCAGCCATTAAATAATTAGAAATGTATTTTCTCTGCTCCCCCCACGCAAAGAGCAAAGAGAGAGAGAGAGAGGCAAAAAACTTTGTGCAACGCCTTGGTCATTAAAGCGTAATCAACTTTCAACATCATTGACGGCGCCACCAGCAACTGCAAAAAAAACACAAAAAAATAAAACAGTAGAAGACCAGTCGAGCAGTTTAAGTATTCAAAACAGAAGACCAAATACTCTTTGTTATTTAATATTGAAATGTTTTTTAAATATTTTTATAACAAATTAAACAACTAGATAAATCTCTGTGTTTGTCTATTAAGTCATGTCAAAAGCTTTCCCGTCTCTATATTCAATTGCTTTATTACTTGCAAACAATTGTTGGTGAATTCTTGCTTGCAAGTTTTAGGTCCAACTACAAAAAAAATTTATCATTGAAATAATGCCCAAAATGCGATTTAACAATTGGAACACAGGGAAAAAAACTAAAATATATTTGGGCTGCCTAATATTACGTTTTGTCATATATTATTTATATCAAATCATTTCAAAACTATAACAGAAAAACTAGATGAAATCCAAACTGTGAAAGAAAAACATCAACATATTTCGTGTTTGCCAAAATGCTTAACGTTTTAAATCAAATATTTTGAGACGACTTGCTTCTTATCCGGTTAGACTTCAACTAAGCTTTTCTTACATTTTAGTTTCAAAGTTCAAAATATTTTGATGTTGCCCAACCGGGCTGCCTTACATTCGGTCTTTCCCGATCTAATCTGCGTTCTTGAGTAATCAACAAATGATGATATCCGCTCTTTCGCTCCCTTTTCTGCGCAAATCGAGCTTCCTTACGTTTCTTCTTCTTGAGCAGATGCAAATATTTCTCCACGCCAGATAACATGAATCCAATTCGAATTTCTTACACCCAAAAAAAAGTAATCATCTAAATGACACAATTTAGTCATAAATTTGAAACTATTGAGTATCGAATTATTCTCAATACTCAAAGTATCAAGTTGCTAATTCGATAGTATCAAAATAATATTTTCGATGTTATCGGTTTATCATGATTTCTTTTATTATTTTTTATATCATTTGAACTTTTTGTATCTTTTGAAACTAGCTTTAACATTTGGCATAATAAATAAAAATATCGTCATTTTTTTTCTGAATTTTGTTTCGATAATTTGCGGCTCCAAATGTATTTAACGCTTAATCGCAAGACGAATTAGTTACACAGATTGTTTCAATTTGCTTATCTCTCTTAACTCTTCTTGCTCTTTTCCTCCTATTCTTTTATATCATCAATATGAATAAAATTGAGATTACATCTTATGCAATATTTGCTTTGCTAGAGAGAATCGAGTATGACAGTTGGAATTTTCGAACTAGTACTCGATAACATCGAAAATGTGTGAGTTTCGAGTTGATACTTTTACGTAACAATTTAATAGGCATAGGTTCAAGTTAACACCTCTAATATTAATTTAATATGAGACAACCCTTATCAAACTGATATTGATATGCATTTTTTTGAGTGCAGAGCTACATTTCTCTCATGAGTTAAATATTTTGACCGAATAGCTCCGCACCAAACAATGTCTAAACAATTTAGGTTCCGTTTTATTAGAAGATACTTTCACTTCAAATGCAGTTTGACATTCAATTAAAAATTACAAAATTTTAACTTGTTTTAAAGCATAGTTCCCCAACCTTAAACTCTCGCCAAAGTCATAATTCACCGCTGGACAGAGAGTCAGTCGCAGTCAATGCTTCCAGGCAAGCAGATTGATATAAGTTTGGTATCGGGCAACACTGCCAAATAAAAAAGTATGGCTTAGTGGCAACCCTAAATCTAAATTTTCACAAATTTATTTCGAATACGAATCTTGATTCTTTATCTAGAAAAAATAACGTAAGCGTTAGCCAATTTATCAAACTTTTTTTTTGTACAAAAGCTTTGTAACTCGTACAAATATTTATTTCCGACGCCATTGACAATATATATGGGTGATATATATGATTTACCACTCGGATTTTTTTGGGTTGAAATAATTAATTTTTTTGCAATCTTTGTTCAAAAGTAGATGATACGTATTTTTAGGTTTTCCAGAAATATTACAAATTCTTGGTCAAAATATTTTTTAAGATTTAAAAATATGAAAAAAATCTGTTAAAGTGCATCCGATCCCTAATTTCAAATTTGCTCACTCTAAAAAATTATGGCGAAAATTTGTAAACAAAAATTAATTGCCGCGAAAAAGGCATCGATTTTTTCCATAATTTTTTCTCAAAATTTCGTTTAGTATCCTCAGAAGCTTCGGAGTTATTATTTTTTCTCATTTATCTTAATTATTTGGGAGTGTGATTTTTGATAACGTAAATAATTTTTTTTTTGTAGGCTTTATCTGTTTTAATAGTTAAAAATTTTAATTTAAAATATATTCACACTCCTTAATCTTCTTTCTACACAAACTTGTCTTCCAGTTATAATGATATCGTACTGAAATTGTGCACAGAGTCTTCTACAGTGTTAGGAAGGACCTAGGTACAAACCTATGAACACATTTTAAATACCTTTTACTTTACCTCGGTCTTTTAAAAGTCGAGTACCTTTTACCTTACCTAGGTCAAAATTGTCATGTACCTTATCAAACGCTAAGGGACTTGATATTTAAAGTTTCTAAATATTTTTCGATAATTGGGAAATTGTTGAGAATTAAAGTTTAAAGGAATAATGTCGGAAGACTTACATTACCAGTAATAGAAAATTAAATAAAACTGATAATATAAAAAAAAACTCATTTTAAAATAAAAGTTTTATGTTTTCAAGAAATATAGGAAAACCTAAGAATCAATTCTGACAGATTTTATAGAGCCACCTTGATTTCGTTAGTAAGTTATATAATTCGACGTGCAAAATATCTGGTCAACCTTAAAAAATATCTTATGAGGCTAAAAGCAGCGAAACCAAATTTATTCCATATTTGTATATGCTCTGCGGAAGGTTTCTTCATATACATAAAAAAACAACGCTTTTTTGTAACTTACATCTTTAAATTACAAATAAAATATGTTGCTACTCTTAGCAAAACCCTAAATATGATCAAAATTAAGTTCACTATCCCATTAAAAAACAAAAAAAAAGTTGTGTCAGCAAAAGTTTTAAGAATTAAGTAAACTTTTTGCTTTGCCCAAAAAAACTTGTTAACCAATTCCAACCAACGACAACTTAACACTTGCTCACCCTGTGAAAGGAAAGTGTATAAGCTTTAACTTTTGGCTTGGTATTTTTGGGTCGTAAATGCATTTTGTGGCATTCACATTTTGAGGTTAGTTGCTGTCATAAATTTTTAGTGCTTGCGCAGAGTTTTGGTCGTTTCGCTCTTTTGTGTTTTGCTATGCGTTCTAATTGGCAGCATTTTGATAAATGCAATTGACTTGCAATTTTAACAATGGATTTTTAATTGCTCGTTAAGTAGTTTTAAGGGGTTGAGGTCAGGGTAGAAAGAGAGAGAGAGCTTTAAGAGAGTGGGAACTACAACAGCCGCAAGCCGCAATTGACTTTGACACGTTGACACACAATAAAGGTATTTTCCCCATCTCCCTCATCGTATGGCTTACAGCGTTGTCACATGGAATTTTCATCAAGAAATCGTGTTTCTTCTTCTTCACTTTTTTTCGCCCCGGATTGGAGTGCCTCATGTCATTATGTATATTGAACTTGGTGCGCATTCTTTTCGTTGGCTTTGCCTTTGGCTTTACGCTGGTTTTCACACTGATTACACAAACGTGAGTAAGCGGCTTTCAGCATCGCGTTCCACATGCAAACATTTTCTGCCTTCAGACTCATGCATTTATTCATCCACTCACTCACTCACTCACTTACTCATTCATTTTCATCATTTGTATGTTGTTAAGTCAGCAAAAAAAAAAAGAACCCCAACTTACTCTACTCTGATTTGCACTTCTTCCTTTTCTTGTGCAAATTTTTGTGTTGTGATTTTTCGTTAGAGGATTTTCCTTCTGTGTTTGGTCATGGCTCTTTCACATTGAGTTGTCTATAAAAAAAAAAAAAATAAGTCCAGGGACTAAGAAAAGTTGTTGAGTAATTTTCTCTCTCTCTGTGTGTGTGTGTGTGAATTTTGTGTTAATATTTTTAAGTGATTTGGCAAAATGATTCAAACAGTTTTTGTAATTGGTTGCTCTAGCAAACAAAATTTGTAAGCTCTGCTCAGATTTTTTTGGAAAGGCAAACAAACTTTGACCAGTTGATTGCCATTGAATGATGTGTAGGAAAATTTTCAAAGGGCTCGGCTTTTAAGTGTTTGAGAAAACTTTTCAAATGGCTTAGTTGCAATTTAACAAAATGAATGTATACAAAATAGAAGTTTCTTTAATTTGTGGGGAGATTAGGAGAACTCTGGAAACAAGTAAGAAAGTCGGTCAAGCCCGACTGTAATATACTTTGTACCTGTTTGTATATAACTAATAACAAGTGCTGCCCATCACGACTACGGGCATTGCTGCCCAGCGTAATTATTTGATTTGCTTATAACTCGACTATCGTTCATCTGATCGGGAAACGGTGTAAGGGGGATCGATAAGTAATGACGATTAAAATATATGTCTAAAAGGTTCAAACAATCTGTCTTTAAAATTGAGGAAGATATTCGATTTTTTTCAAATTGTGGGGGTGGCAACTCTACCATCGTTCATCTGATCGGAAAACAATGTATGGGGGCTCGATAAGTAATGATGAGTAGAATATATGTCTAGAAGGTTCGAACAACCTAACTCCAAAATTGCGGGATATTTGAGGTGTTTTTCAAATTGCGGGGGTGGCAACTCTACTATCGTTCATCTGATCGGAAAACAATGTATGGGGGCTCGATAAGTAATGATGAGTAGAATATATGTCTAAAAGGTTCGAACAACCTAACTCCAAAATTGCGGGATATTTGAGGTGTTTTTCAAATTGCGGGGGTGGCAACTCTACCATCGTTCATCTGATCGGAAAACAATGTATGGGGGCTCGATAAGTAATGATGAGTAGAATATATGTCTAGAAGGTTCGAACAACCTAACTCCAAAATTGCGTGATATTTGAGGTGTTTTTCAAATTGGGGGGTGGCAACTCTACCATCGTTCATCTGATCGGAAAACAATGTATGGGGGCTCGATAAGTAATGATGAGTAGAATATATGTCTAGAAGGTTCGAACAACCTAACTCCAAAATTGCGGGATATTTGAGGTGTTTTTCAAATTGCGATGGTGGCAACTCTACCATCGTTCATCTGATCGGAAAACAATGTATGGGGGCTCGATAAGTAATGATGAGTAGAATATATGTCTAGAAGGTTCGAACAACCTAACTCCAAAATTGCGTGATATTTGAGGTGTTTTTCAAATTGCGGGGGTGGCAACTCTACTATCGTTCATCTGATCGGAAAACAATGTATGGGGGCTCGATAAGTAATAATGAGTAAAATATATGTCTAAAAGGTTCGAACAACCTAACTCCAAAATTGCGTGATATTTGAGGTGTTTTTCAAATTGCAGGGGTGGCAACTCTACCATCGTTCATCTGATCGGAAAACAATGTATGGGGGCTCGATAAGTAATGATGAGTAGAATATATGTCTAGAAGGTTCGAACAACCTAACTCCAAATTTGTGAAAGATATGAGGTTTTTTTCAATTTGCGGGGGAGGCAGGGGGCGTGGCAAAAATCAAAGCTAAACTTGATCTGCCTTTAAGTATAAGAAATATATGTTCCATACACTTCAAACCTCTATCTCTTACCGTCTCTGAGATATCAGCGTTCATATGCTGATCGAGAATATATATACTTTATAGGGTCGGAGATGCTTCCTTCTGGCTGTTACATACATTTGCACAAACCCAATATACTCTTTGTACCTTCGGTACAGAGTATAAAAATTGTTTCAAAATCATTTTTCTAACGTTTGTTTGTCGTTCTTGAAGTGCGGCTATATATATGCACCAAGCATAAAACGATCATTAAATCCTAACGGTAAATTTTTCATAGTTAGTGTTGTTGTTTTGATTCTTGCTTATCTTATTTTTGATTCTCTTTTTATGTGCATTTACCAATTGTAGCTCTCTCTTCTCTGAGTACTCATACAATACCAAAATTGGGTTCAGCCATAGTTATGCACTGGAGTTTACACATACCTAAACACAAAACTTTTGATTTTAAATATGAAAATCCTAAATTAAATTTTTTTAAATAAATTATTAAAAATCCCTTTAAATATTTTCTGAAAAAATTAAAGTTCCAAATTAAGCATACAAAAACGAACCACAGCCTCTCATTTGAATTTTCAAAAAAAATTTCCCAAGTTATGCAGACAAACTCACATCAACTCCCTTCCCACCCCATTCATGTTGTTTCATTTAAAACCCATTCCATCTAATTGAAGTGCAAACATTGTAAAATATGCAAAAGCAAAATCGAACATGACTTATAACACACAATATGCTAATTCATCATACAAAAGAAAATGCAAGTAAAAATTCTACCCAAAAAAAAAAAACAAAAATCCCATGCAAATTAACGCCCAGCAACTGAACTGGGGAGTTGCATCGGATGAGTAATGAAAAATGCCACAAGCAACAAATATTGAACTACAGACTCGTAACAGCAATATGCCCAATTTCAATTCATAACATTTCAATGCAATGGAACAAGAGTGAGAGAGCAAGGGATCTGCATTTATGAAAATGCCCATAGCAGGAGGAGAAGAAACAACCAACAGAATGTATCAAAATGCATGCCATGAGGCAGAAAACCCGCAACATGGCAAACATGGTAACCGAAACCGTAACTAAAACTATGAGGCAACCCGACAGTACCGAGTGTGTGGGCGTGGGTGTAAATTTACCACACGCAGAGGCATAGTTAAGCATTTATTTTGGTGGGTTTTAAGTTTTAAAAATGATTACAATGTGGAGAAATATTCCTTGGATAGATATTGGCTTTAATGTTTATTTTAATTAAAGGCCTCTTTCCAGATGGCATTAAAATTTATCTAGGCACAATGCTTCATATGAATAGAAACACTTTTTAAAAGCTCTGAAAGCTCAATGCTTTTGAAAAGCTGTCTTATTTATATGAAGTATTCTGCAGAACAAATTTGTATGCCTCTGAAGAAACTACATAAAGTCGACGGATTAATTAAAAATAATTATTTAAACCGAGTTTACTATTATTATGCTTTTTAAATCTGAGTTTAGGTAGATTAAGGTCACTCTATTAGTAAATGGTAACACCATATGTTCATTGTATATTCATCTGGGTGATCTGTGCAATGGGGACGTTTAGTGGCCCGGGCCGTGGTTCAAGCAAATGGCACTTACCTTGAAATCAAGACGACATCAGAAAATTCCTTGAACGGATAATGTTGTCCAGAAAAACATCCAATACTGATAGTTTTCATTTGTTTTAGGCACATAAAAAAAAAAAAAAAACAAAAAACACACACGAACTTGAATCTGGGCGCATATTAACACACACACACAACAACAACAAGCCACACCTCCGTCGCGATGCTGCCGCCAGGATCGGCCTGCCCCTCCCCCGCGTAGCAATACTTTGCCGGATGGCCACTGGGTACCGCAACATTCCCGCATTTAGCAAACACTTTTACCGACATTTCATTTAGTTTTGTTATAATTTTAAGCCAACGCAACGCCGAAAATGACCACGAATTGACGAATTGACGAAAATCAACGGTAAATCTTGGCAGCTGCAAAGTTTGCATTTGCACACCAATTACAACACAAAAAACCACTTGTTGAAAAACTTGTCCTCGACAAGCAAACACTTAAGCACACATTCAACTTTGATTTGTTTATATTTTAAGGCTTATTTATTAACTTTTAACACCCGCGAAACAAAACTAAAAAAAGCAATTGCGAAAGTCACGACGCGTTAGCACATTAATACCAGCGCAAGCTATCGATAGTTTTTGATTGCTTATCGATCGGGAGGCGTTAGCCACAACATTAGTCCCTGGCGCCAAGTTTTAAAATTGCTGTTGAGTTTGAAATTTAAATTTGCTTAGACTTAAAAGGCATAACAAATCGAAAATTTACGAATAGAACAATGAAGAATAAGAAATAGAAAAAATTGGCCAAGAAATGTCAGGCAAAAGTTTATCTTTAAAAGTACTGTGTTATTAAAAATATATTTTGGGATATTTTGTTTATTAACTTACAACCGGTTTTATTTAGAGTTCGTAATATTTCTCCCAGAAAAACCGTTCCTCATAATGATTAACGCCGAAAAACGTTTTCAAAATTACTTTTTAACTCTATTCTTTCTTTTTTAGAACTTGAAAAATTGTTAACATAAGCTGCTTCATAACCTATTATAGATCATTTAAGTAGGTCGTTTTTGTTAAATTGTGTCCAATGAATGGACGGCAGGTGAAGACTAGTTACTTTTGAAAACTGTTGATTGATTTGCTGTGACCTAGATTCTTTTTCAAATTTTTCAAATAAAGTTGTTTGGCATGAATGACTTAAACAAATTACACTTGACAATAGCCAAGCTTTTCCTGCTTTCACATATTTCCCATATCCAGATCACACCATTTAAAAATTAAATAAAAAATTCTCAATGGCCCAAATAAGTCAAAGCTTTTATACTTTATAATCTTTTGTTTTTAGCTCAACTTAAAAAATAATTTTTTAGACTCGAGCTGTGCCCAATAGATTTAATTTTTCCCTTAGACCTCTATCGGTCCCAGGCTCCGTATTAACATTTTTAACATACTGGACTTTGGTTTTTATGGAAGCCAGCCGAGGCTTGCAAAAAATCTCGCCTTTCCTAGTTTTAACACACATATATTTAACGACTTATTACTACGAAAAACACATTTCTAGTTTTTTTTACTAATATTAAAGCTAGTTGGCGAGAAAGATGGTTTTAAACAATGTATTTTCAAAATTGTGGGAGATATGAGGTATTTTCCAAATTGCGGGGGTGGCAACTCTGCTATCGTTCATCTGATCAGAAAATAATGTATGACGGATCGATAGGTAATGATGATCATAGTATATGTCTAGAAGGTTCGAACAATTTTTTTTCAAAATTGTGGGAGATATGAGGTTTTTCATATTGAGGGGGGCGTGGCAAAAATTAGAAACAAACTTGATTACCTCTACACTGAAAAAATGGTAGCTCTAGCTCTTATAGTCTCTGAGATCTAGGTGTTCATACAGACGGACGGACGGACGGACAGTCGGACATGTCTATATCGACTCGGCTATTGATGCTGATCAAGAATATATATACTTTATGGGGTCGGAGATGCTTCCTTCTGCCTGTTACATACATTTGCACCGGGATTAATCCCGAAATGAATATCGGTTCCGGTAACGGTTCCGGTACGTACCGAAATGAAAATATCGGTTAAAGGTTCTATTTCGGTTTTCAAGTAATTTCGGTTTTCGGTTCCGATACGGTACCCAGATTTTTATTTCGGTATACCGGTACGTACCGGTACAAGTATAATTTTTTTAATGTTCAAAAATTAAAATTGTTTCACAATATCAAAAAAAATAAATGTATTAAAATTTAAAAAAAACGTTTTTAAAAAATATCAAATTTCTATCCGTTTTTATTTTTGGACAAACAATTTCGCTAATATATTTTATATTAAATCTTTCTAAAATCAGAAAAATATTTTTTAATTATGGTTCGAAATAATCGATCTCTAAATCTTCTGTATTCCTGCCATAAAAATAGATATTTTGTTATTTGGATAGATTTAAACCTATACTATAAAACTAGTTTTCTATATAGCTTCCATAATACGCTGGTAGTAAAATCAGCTCTAAAAACGCTCTAAAACATTTGGAAACCTAAAATTTGTCCTAGCTTTTATTAACATTACATTTTTCGAAATATTAAAACGAAATTTTCTTCAAATAGGAAATAATATTTCTAAATTTTTGCGAGCGAAATTTGATTTAACTCAAGAAACTTAATTTCTAATATTTATATTAACATTTTTCTAACATTTCTATATTTAAGGGAGGATTTTACTAAGACTTAGAAATCACTTAAATTTAATTAGAGGGTTTATATTTACGAAAACAAGTTTTTCCGCCTTTTTAAGACTTTTTTCGAAATCGTTTAGATCTTAAAACAAGTAAAGAAAGTCGGTCAAGCCCGACTGTAATATACTCTGTACCTGTTTGTACGAAACTAATAACTTTAAAGTGTGAGAGTTTTTTAAAATCTGGTGTGGCAACTCTTTCGACTATCGTTCATCTGGTTGAAAAACGATGTACGGGGGCTCGATAAGTAATGATGAATAGAATTACCCTAGTACATAACTCGTAAAATTATAAAATTTGTATATAATTTCCTATTAACATAAAAAAACGCGGGAATCACGTGTGATTTCTGACCGCAGGTCATCTGAATTGCATCGCTCCTCTTATACTTGGTCTTTGCCTACTTACACAAATATCTATGGGAAAGACGGCGGGGGGAAACTGAGAGCGGCACTGGGAAATTACCAGTTAGCTATTGCCTTCTCGCTCTCTCTTTCTCGTAAGTTCTACCAATCGCTACGGTGTTGTTGCTGTCGTTGGTTTTTATTTTCTTTTACGTATAGCTCTAATATCGTTCATCTGATCGAAAAACGATGTATGGCGGGTCGTTTCAAAATAAGTAGTAGAATATATGTCTAGAATGTTCGAACTATCTATCTTGAAAATCGTAGGAGTTATTTCGTTTTTTAATTTGCGGAGGAGGCAGGGGGCGTGGAAAAATTAAAACTAAACTTGATCGGCCTGCAAGTATAAGAAATATATGTTCCATACACCTCAAACCTCTATCTCTTACCATCTCTGAGATCTCTTCGTTCAAACGGACAGACGGACAGACAGGTTCTCAAAAAATGTTTAATATCGGTTCCGGTTTTGATACCGGTACGTGGCTTGAAACGGTTTATTTCGGTTAACGGTTCCGGTTCCGGTATTATTCCCTGATTTGCACGAACTTAGTATACCCTTTTTACTCTACGAGTACGATAAAAATTAAATTAGGCAACATACATTTTCTTAATATGCAAAAACCATGAAGATGAGAAAACGAACCTAAGTCTTGATGGGGACAATTTAGAAAAGTAGCCATTTTGTTATCCCAATTATCATATCCTAGAATACCTCAATTTTAATTTATTAACCCCCTCTTTAACCTGCTCTCTCTCAGCATACGCCTCTGTCTACTGTCAGGCAGTCAAAATTGAAAACATGGCATAAAATGCAAAAAAAAAAAAGAAGTAGCTGGAAAATTTGCATGCATATTTACAAACTTTCGTGGGTAAGTCAGAGGGGTTCATGTGGCACACTACTTGCCCCGCCACAGCCACAGCCACTGCCGCGTGCCCTGCTCACCACTTTTGTCATGCCGCATTTGCCGCATTTGATGTTCGTTTTTGCAACTATTTGCAAATGCAAATTGCAAACATGCAACAGGGACATGTTGCGTAAATGTCAATGTTACAACATGCAAATTCTTACCTCTGTGTGCGTGTGCATGTGTGTGTGTGTGTGCCACTCAAAGCTCATCTCAGTTTCGCCAGCTTCATTGATAAGCAGTTTGACTTGGCAGAAGCAGAATACAAAAGAAACTTAAATGTAAATTCTTTGATTGACAAGGGACTTGGTTAGATGGAAATTGCATAGCATATGAGTGGGAAAAATAAGAAATGGAAACTACGAAATGGCGTGTATAGCAAAAACTTAAAGAATTTCGCTTTAATTAAATGACTAAATAAAAAAAAAAACAACACAAAACAAGCCACAAATCAACTTCAAGCTGACAGCAGCTTGGCGCCTTGGCAAAGCAATTGAAATATATCAAGAAATTAAGTGCAACAACAAGCAACGACTGAAATTAATAGTGTCTAGCTGGGGTTTTTCTTTCCTTTTTCTCGGAATCCCTTGCCTACTCTACTGTGGCGTTTAGCTCAGCAGTTTTCAATTTTTGGTGGCTGGCTGCTATCGCCCGGCAATTTGCACAGACAAACTGCAGCTGTCCGTTTTTACAAACGAGAAAACCAACTTTTGCGGCAAACAACCTTCTGTTCCTACAGATTTGATAGCCCAAAAATCCTTGAGCTAAAAAGTTTTACGCTCGCGGTTGCCGCCACCAAAAAAAACGCTTTGTGGTTTTTCTTCTTCTGCTAACTCTGGGCTTCTTCCTGATTTCTGTGGCGTCGGCACTTGCACTTCCTAAACGTTTTTTTTTTGTTGCACTTCCATTTTTGTTCCTGATTTATGGTTGTCGTGCATCAAAATGCACTTGTCAGTCAGTCAGTTGTTGGAACTAAAAACCCCTCAAAACAAACAACCACAAAACAGCATGCAAAGTTTTTCCAACTCTTCTCACAAGTTCTCTTCCCTATGGCCTGAAGTAATTTAAGTGAACCTAATGGGATGAAGTCTTCGATGAGTTTGGTTTTTTTTTTCTTTTGTGGTTCAAATTGTTTTCGTTTTTGCTACGGACAATTTAGTTAAGAAAATTATTGAGTGTTTGTTGAGTCCTATTCAAGGATTTGAGTGTGTGTGTGTTTGGGTGAGTGGGGATAAAGATAAGTGCCAGATAAGTAAACCTTTTGTAGTCTAAAACTTGTCAAGTGAGTTTGTGTATTTTGGCATGTTTTTATTATGGGGTAAGCACAATTGATGAAGATTGAGCATATGTGAACGAGGACCAAAATATGAGGAAATACTGTGCAAATGGGCTAGTTAAAGTTGATTTATATTCATAATCAATAAACAACCTGAAGGCACAAATATTAGGTTGTCTGTATAGCTGTTTAATCTATACACAAATAAGTAAGTGCTGACTGACTGATTGATTATATACGAATTAAGTTGACCAAATCAGTGAGTAAAGCTCATTTCTACATTTTCATTCTTTATCTTTTTTAAATTGGTTGATCAGCAGGTTGATCATTGCGAAAATCGCAGATCGCTAAATTTATGGGACAACGCCTTGCGTCTTCAATTTATTCCACCTCCGTTTGTCAGCAACTCGGCCGCATTAAAATACACCACAAAAAATACTCCACAAGCGCACTGTCGCCTACACACTAATACACTTAGAAAAAAAACGGCTCCCTGGGTTCTAGAATGAACGGGATAGAATTTATACCGTTTTGTACTTAAAATTTCAAGTGTAATTCGTACTTGGCTGTAAACTAAACTAAGTACGACATATACGTAAGTTTTAAATAAATCCAAAATGTTCCTAAAATGAGAGCAAAATTTTTAAATCAAGTACGAAATACTTAAATCAAGAATTTTTTATACTCAAACGTTTTAGAACGAACGGAATGGAATTTATACCGTTTTTTACATAAAATATTAAGTATGATTCGTTCTTGGGTGTACTTAATCTAAGTACGAATGAATCTAATAAGAACGTATTGGGATTGGTTCAAGACCATTTCGTTGTAAGAATAAAATTAAAAAAGGAATAACCCAAAATATTCTTAATGTATCTTGAAACGGTCTTAATTCAAGTATTTCGGAATTAAAAAAATCCTACTTGAAGCAAGTATTTTGTTAGTCAGTTAGTGTAACATGATTTAAGTAAAAGTTTTAGGATTTTTATTTTCGTTTACAAATGAAATGGAAAAAAAAAATTATTTAACACGCGTGTAAAAAATTTGTTGTAAATAATTTAAAAAAAATCTGTTTATTAAATGGAAAACATCCAAAAATATGTTACAAGCGTGTACAAAAATTTGGTCAATGGTTGACATGGAAAAAAATAAAAAAATATTTTACACACGTGTTGAAAAATTCTTTTTTTTAAGGCCCGATTTTTCATCCTCTAAATAACTGCTATGTGTCCGATAACCAAACATTTTACTCTGTTATTTGTAAGATTATGTGACATATAGTCCTATGTAGGAGATATAGGAAATCGGGACCTTAATTTTTTTAATTTTATGCAAATATTTGATAATTGAAAAAAAGCTAGCATAAGTTATTCTTTTTTTTAAATCACAAATCTTAGGCTGAACACATTGTTCGACCGTCGGTCCTATGGCATGAGACATGAGAATCATTATGTGAAGCTAAACCTTATGTTGTCTTATTTTCTGTTTTTCCGACGTTGAATATTTTGTCACTTGGCATTTAAAACAATACAACATGAAGGCTTACTAGATTATCATGTCTCATGCGTCGAACAATGTTAACTCAACCTAACTCGACTTACATCAAAAAATTGTTTTACATGTGTGAATAATAAATAAAAACAAAATGTTGTATGATTGATGATTTATGTCATGGTTACATTTTTGCATTTTACGAAGCCTGTTAATAAGTAGAAGATACATACACGGTGTGTCCCAAAACTAACCAATATTTTTTGATATTGAATAAAATACGCATTATATTAATTTTGGTTTTTATAAATAAGTTAAATTTATTAAAAATAGGTTAAATTTGACTCAAGCATAGATTTTTTTATGTCATTTATAGGAATATTCTTTAACACCTCGGTTACAGCTCCTTGAATGCCTGGGATATCATCATAAAATGCTCCTTTCATCTTGGTTTTGAGTTTTGGGAATAGAAAATTCTAGCAACTTTGACATCTGTAATTCGATTTAAAAAGGATGGATGTATGTTTTAAGTTCTGCAAATGTTAAATAAATGGAGCTATATGTGTACGAATTAAATATAAAGTATGGTTATTTTTGGGACACACTGTGTTGCTTCTATAGTAAGGTTTATAATTATCGACCAATCGCTAAACAGCCGTCTTTTTTTAAAGATGTTCTGTAAACCAAATCAAAATGGTTTTATGCCTATCGAGCCGCTAACCGTATCGAATTTTCAGGTCCTTTGTAATTGATTGTGGATTTTTTCCAATGAGTTGGGAAGTATTAACATCGCAGAATAGCATTGAATTGTCTTAATGACTGGAATTTAAAGCTCCATAATAATTTTAGGCGTATAGAGATCATGCCCTGGTGATTTTCAGTGATTAAGTTTTCTAATAGGATTTCGTATTTCAAACGAATGAACTTTGATGAAGTCAGCTTGTGCGGCAGTTGGAATTGATGGAAATGCATATTCATTGGTTGGTGGATTTGGTAGTAAAACATTTTTAAGGTGAAGTGCAAAAACGTTTGAATTTTCTTCTGTCTTGCTGCGAGCCCACCTTTCTCTCTGATCCCTCAAAGGCAGGTCTTCCTTTGTAGCTGGATTTTCTCGTGTGTGCTTTCCACAAAGGAAATTAAGTAATTGTAGGCTAGAATTCGTATTCAAAACTTAGCAAATCGTTTCAAGACTTAAGAATCTTATGATGATACGACTGGGACGCCCCTTTAAGAAATTTTCATTCTAGTTAAAAATGTAAATGAACAAATTGGAGGCTTTACAATTTGAGACATCAAATAACCAAGTGTAACTCACACAGTCTTTTTCGAGATAATCAAATCCCTCATCAGAGTCTTATAAGGCCGATACGATTCATAAAATTTCAGTTTGCTTATTTATTTCCAGAATTAAGGCTGGGGAATTCTAAGGCGCTTAATTCTATTTCAATGCCAGAAAACGACATAAAGATATAGTGGAGCAATTTTAATAATTTTATTTTAATGAGTAAGCTAATTTTTGCAAATCCACTTCACAAAAAGATACCATGACTTAAATCTTTACAAAAATATTTCTATACAACTGATATGCGTCTGTGCGCTTAACTGAGCGCTTATGCGTTACAAAAAAACGCTCTGACTGCAAACACAAAAAATATCGAATTTGTGTAAATGTCATTTCTATTTTTATGTTCTATTTATAATGCGCCACTCAACCTAACAAACACACACACACACAGACACATAAAAACCTCAACATGTGCTTAACATGACCCACATCAACTAATCAACTCGTAACATATTTTTTTCTTTCTTCTCGCATATTTCCAGGTAACCAAGACCGACATCCATGCAGTAAACAGAACGAGAGAGGAAAACTTTTCTGGTCTCATGTTATGTAAGCAAAAAAAAGTTTTAGCAGCAAACCCAGTTAATATTTGAAATTTGGTTAAATTTATGAACTTTGCTAATTACCGGCGACATATGTGGTCAGTTGTGGTTGCAAAAAAAAAAAAAAGGAAAAGGAAAAGAGGTAAATCTATTTACATATTTTGCTTTGGCTCATAACTTGTTAACGACTGCAACGAGGTAAGTTCATTAGCAAGTCAGGAAACTGGCCACGAGAAGCCATCAATCAAATCAACAAATGACCAAGCTAAAGTCAGCCAAGGAAATTAAAATGCAGACACACTCACACACACACACAGCGACAGGGGAGACTGTGCTGGGGACAGGGGAACAAGCCGCAGCGGCAAGTTGAACAATGCCCAGCGGCGGTGTGTTGTCACGTGAGCTTGAGCCAGGCAATCAACGAATCAGGCAACCAATCAAGCGGCGTGTGACATGCAACTGAAGCGTGTGCGTGCCATCCCATCGAAGGAGACATCAGACAGGAGACACGAGTTTATTATATACAGTGGGACGAGTGGCTGATGAAAAAACACACAATGAAATGCAATTAAAGGTAAGGTGGGGACTAAAAAATTACTATGCTCAAACTCAATTAAATGAAGATGAACATTTTCTTTTGGTTCTCACGTTGGGCTCCAAAATTGTAAACTTAAGTTGATCGCATTTTATCAAATTTAGTTTAAACAAACAAAACTTAAATTAAATGCATTCGTTGAGAGCTAAAAAATTAAAAACTGAAGCTTAAGACCTACGTTGGGCGCCAAAATATTGTTAGCAGAAGCACTATAATGATACAGTTATTTATAGCCTATGTTGTACACAAAAGTTAAACAAATTAAGTGTTAATGGGCGCGACAAGGATCTATAGTTTTTATTATCACTCATACGTAATGTTGCCTTTGAGCTCTATACATATATATATATATTTGCAGTTAAGACCTGTACTTAGATAAGATATTAATTTAGTTCGGCACAATACTTTACCTAAATAAGAATCCTATTCATAATCATTTAGCTTTCGAAACTGTTTTAATAGATTTTCTATTCATATAGAGTCCGAACTTAATTTTTATTTATCTATGCGATAACCAAACTAAATTTTAAACCATCCTTTTCCATATGTGAACGTCAAGTTCCAAAGACGCTCTGCCCGCTGGGCTAATGATTTAGTTTTTGAACCAATTCTTTTTAACAAAAATTGAGAAACGGAACTATATAGTGCTGCCTTTATTGTTGAAATTTTGATGTTGCTTACGCGGCGTATGAGTAATTATTAGTTAAAGTTTTATGGCCTTGTCTGTTTGTTTTCGTTTTTTTTTTTCTAAACTATATTTGAACCATAGCTGTTAAATTCGGATTACGATTGGTAATCAATTAGATTATTTATAAAAAAATAATTTAATGACTATATAATCCTTTGTAAAAAATGTTTGATTAATAATTGATTACGAGATTAGAAATAATCAAAAATGGGGATATTTGACTACGACAAAAAAATCAAAAAATAATCAAAAAAATAATAGAAACTTTCAAAGATTAGTTTTGATTACTTTAAAAAAATAGAAATGGAAATGACATATAACAAACAAAATTGAATAAATTTGAAAAAAAAGCTAGGTAGTTCCGGCTGTACAGTCCATACATAGACTATACCCTGTGTAGTTCGGCCGCACTGGTGCATGTCAAAGACGCGACGTTCGCATTCCAAACCCGCAGTTTTTGTTTTTTTTTTAAGATGTCATATATATTTTTTAAATAATCAAAAATAATCGTTAGAGAAGTAGTCAAATTATTTTTTGATTATTTTTGAATTATTTTGATTATTTTATCGCAATTTCAAATAATCCCGATTTATTCCGATTTTATAATCGTAATCAATAATCAACAGGGAAACTTAAAATAATCGCCACTAAATTGATTATTTTACTTTCAAAAAATAAATAATCTAATTAAGTAATAATTATGATTAATAATCATTATTTAACATGATTTGAACACACTTCTACAGTTCTTCTGACCGTACATTATCAAATAACTAGATAGGTAAGACGAACCAAAAACTTACATGACATTATATCTCAACAGGAAAAAACAATGAAAAGAACAGGACAGCAAATACAGTTACTTAATTAGGCTTAAGACCAAATGGCTGGTTAATCACATAATAGACTTAAATCTATTTAAAATCAATAACACAGTGCAACAAAATTGAACTTTTTTCAGTTTATTGACTGGGTGATGGTTATTCGAGTGCTTAACAAGAACTGTTTGCAAAAATGCTGCAACACGTCTGGATTTTTTTTTATATAATTTAAGCTTTAAATAAATTGTCCCATATAATTTTGCGATTTTTTTAACGAAGATATTCCATTTGAATACATGTGCTAGAATTTACATAATGTCTGACATTTTTCGCTGCCTAAAGTATGCTAAGCAACAAACAGTCGATTGCCTAGTAAATTTCATTAAATAAGAATGAAGTTTTCAACGACACCCATTATACTTCTGGGCTAGGGAACATTTAGTCAGCTGGAGTATTTGCATTCAAATGGTATATCTTCGTTGAAACTACCCCCAATTATTTGGGGTAATTTATTTTAAAGCTAAAGAATAATTTTTCCTATTGGAGATATTAAGGAGGGTAAAATCCAACGAATGGGTTTCCAAAAATTTGCCCTAAAATGCTCTAAAATGCACTTTTGTCGACTTAAGGCTCAAATTACCTAAAATCCAGACGTGATGGATCATTTTGGTAAATAGATCATCTTGAATCACCACCACTCCCGCTGTATACTGAACCAAGTTGCCTAATGTAATTGGTTTCAATTTAAAAAACTCTTTTAAAGCGACAACAATTTTTGTTTTTGTTTTAATACTATTTGTATTAAGCCCCTATTGATAAGAATCAGATACAGAAGCGCGTTTGGACAATGAACATAATTTTAAATATTTAATTTTATTGGTTCTTACTATTTTAAGATTTAATAGTCTTATTCTTTTCTTACACCAGCACTGGGCACTGGAAGTGCTCAACGGTTATTTCTTTCAAGACAAAATTCAATAAAATTACCAATACGCGTATACAGCTCAACAAATTACAAAATCAATTAAATTGTGCCGACAAGATGTCCGTCTCGCGGTCAAGCTACCACACGCTTAGGACATTATTTTAGTTTCTATGAAAGGATAGCCCATAGGAACATCGGTTCAAGTGAGGGCTCCGCTCGTCTTTTTTAGCAGTTGCCATAGGCTGCTCAGATGGCGATTGGCACCTCTTGTGGAAGATCGTAGTGGCTGTGTTATTAATTTGTTGCGTATCTACCGGGTGCTGTGACCCAAAGCAGTAGAGGTTTTAGGATTGACCTCGCCACAAAATGGTACCTGGGAAACTTTGGTCTCCAGGGGGCTCTAGTCTGACTCATTGTACACTTTTCAGTGCGTATAGGTAGGTTTGAATCCTACTGTGGAACATACCCTGTAAATAAATTCTAAGAGATCAGCATATTTCTGTACCTGATCACTGCACAAAGTGGATGAGACCCACAACCGTTCATGTATCATTAAAAAACGCCAATTCAGTTTGAGTTAAGAAAGTGTTTTGAAAATGGGTAAAATTCACATTTTGCTTTTTATTTGTAAAAAAAAGGGCTTGCCTTAAATAGTTCAAAATTCTTTAATATTTCTTTTATTCTTTATGGTCCTTAGAGCTAGTATACAAAGTTAAACGTACCTAATAGCTTTGCCTGTTGAAAAGTAAATAATCGAGGTGATACAGAAATCTCTAGTGATTTTCGTATAAACGTATTTATTTCAAATTAATATTGTATAAATTTTTTTTTTTTAAATTTTATTTACCTAAGTACTTTCACTCAATACTTCAACTTCGCTATTAATCTACAGATATTCTTTATCAGTATCTTATGTTCTTTGTCAGAGCTAAATGCGTAAGACAAACAAAAACAAAAAATTTTGAATTTTATTTTCAACATATTACGGACTTTAGAAAAAAAAATAAAAATCACATTTTTGCGAAAAGAAAACGATATTTTTCTAAAATATTTGCTTCTACCAACTACTAAACTGATGGGAAAAGAAAATTTAACCATATATTGAAAATTTGATATCCCATAAATTTGCACCTTGCTTGACCCCATCTATGGTATCTGACTTAAGATATGGCTTAAAATGGCTCATCAAAATTTTTGTAGTGCCACATGCGACTGTTTTATGTGCCATATCGAGTGAGTGCGCCTTTAGACTAAAGTATTTCTTTGTATTTCATTTTTTCTTTTGTTCTTGATTGTACTTTTTCATTTCTATTAAGCCCTTTTTTCCTATTTTTCTTTTTGCACAATTTTTTTGTCCAACAGTTTTCTACTAATTCCCAATTGTGTTTCTCTTGCTGCCTACTTATGACTTCTCATCTGGTTTAATATACTTAACTTTTTAGTAAGCACTTGACTCACTGTTCTTCCAATGCCATTGCGCTGCACGGCTGTCTCTCTGCATTATTAGACGTCCATAAGCATGTGCAATGGTGTGTGTGTGTGTGTGTGTGGACAGCTGCTGCCTGTCAAGGCACCCAGCCAACTTGGCCACTTTCAGTTAGTTTATAGTCGGTTATAGCCCAACTGCACTGGCACTGGCACTGGCTGTTGAGTTTTAGTTTGCTTCGCACGTTGGCACTTTGGGTTAGTTGAGAGTGGAGACACGTCAATGCCTTCATCATTTAATTAACTGCAAACGGACTGGGAACGCTCGCTCGCTCGCTCGCTCACTTGTCGACGTGCGCCGTGTCCGTTATGCAAAATATGACGAAAATCATAATTCAATATGCAGTGGGCTTTGGCGATGGCAGCGAGTCCTTGGTGGCACACTTTAGCAAACCAAGATTTGATTGATAGTGTGAGATAGTGTAAGTGACTGTGAGTAGGTAAACGGGAAATTTAACTGTCACTTTTTGGGGGTACTTGAAGTTAGGGTGATAATTGAATGGAGACGAGGGAGAGAAATTGAAGGGAACTGTTAAAGAGGAGGTGGATCTGGCTTTATAAGATTAAAGTAGCTAGGAAATACTGAATTGAATGCTTAAACAATTTGGTGAAGGAGTCACTTTTTAAGGCTATATAAACCAAGATAAGCTTTTGAGGCAAAAATTTAAAAAAATTATAAAATGCCTAAAAGTAGGCAATATATTTTTTAGATTTAAAAACCATGAAAATGAGAAACCGGCCACCAGGTTGGCAAAATAAAATACAATTCATTGTAACAAAAAATCTGATTAACTTGGCCACAATAATTTATATATAAAAAAACCAAGTTAATTCCTGCCAGCACAATTCCTTTTATTCCAGCTTATCTCGAAAAAATGTTGTTTCATTTACCAATTTTCTGTGGAAATACTGAAATGAATGCGGAAACCATTTGGTGAAGGAGTCATTTTTTAAATCAATCAAAAACAAGAAAAACTTTTGAGTCAAAAATTTGGAAAAAAATTATAAAATGCCTAAAAGTAGGCAATATATTTTTAGATTTGAAAAACATGAAAATAAGAAACCGGCACTTAAAGTAGCGAAGTTGGAAATAAAAAATAAAATTTGTTGTAATGTAAAATCTGATTAACTAGGCCACAATAATTTATATTTATAAAAAAAAAACAGTCTTACAAACCTTTTACCCAGCTTATCTCGAAAAATGTGGTTTCATTTACCAATTTTCTGTGGAAATATGAAATGAAGCAAACAATGAAGGAGTAATTTTTTAGTCAATCTAAACAAGAAAAACTTTGGGTCAAAAATTTGAAAAATTATAAAAATGCCTAAAAGTAGGCAATATATTTTTTTAGATTTGAAAAACATGAAAATAAGAAACCGGCCCTTAAAGTAGCCAGGTTGGAAATATAAAATACAATTCTTTGTAATATAAAATCTGATTAACTAGGCCACAATAATTTATATAAATAAAAAAAACAAGTTCATTCCTGCCAGCACAATTCCTTTTACCCAGCTTATCTCGAAAAAATGTGGTTTCATTTACCAATTTTCTGTGGAAATACTGAAATGAATGCGGAAACCATTTGGTGAAGGAGTAATTTTTTAAGTCAATCTAAACAAGAAAAACTTCAAAGTCAAAAATTCCAAAAAATTATAAAAATGCCTAAAAGTAGGCAATATATTTTTTTAAATTTAAAAACCATGAAGATGAGAAACCGACCAGGTTGGCAAAATAAAATACAATTCTTTGTAACAAAAAATCAGATTAACTAGGCCACAATAATTTATATAAAAAAAACAAGTTAATTCCTGCCAGCACAATTCCTTTTACCCAGCTTATCTCGAAAAAATGTTGTTTCATTTACCAATTTTCTGTGCGGCAGGCACCCGCCCCTAGCCTCAATCACATGGACCATCAAATTAACAGATAAACATGTAAGCCATTATTTATGGCCATAGAACCAGAAACACACACACCACAAAAAGAATTCTCCTGCCTGCAGATTGAAAAGAAAACCCAATGCGATATTTGTGCAGTGATTTATGTTTCTATTTTCGACGTTAGAGTTGAGTTTATATTTAAAACATTAGACAAACGCCAACGCAGTCAGATAACAGCTAAAAACTGCAGCTGCAGCAACAAAATAAAAAAATACTAAAATAAATGTAGGTAACAACTGAAAACAGAAAGAGATAAAGTGCAAAGGGTAGAACAGACAAATAAAGCGGAAATGTTAACGGCAACGAATGGCGCCGGCAAAGGGGGGCAGACTGAAGAGGAAAAGGTTTTCTGGCTTTACATGATTTCCGCTTAAGCACATATGCCACTAAATTCCCCCACACACACACTCGTGTGTGCGTATAATTTATGTTGCAATTTATATTTTTGGACAACATTTTGAGCTCACAAACGTGAGCCATTTAAATTGACTACCAAAAAGACTGCAAGAGATGCACGAGGTAAGGTTACATTTGTTGACATTAAATGCCTTTTGAGCGGCACAAACAATACCCGGCAAAGGAAAACAAGTGTCACTCACAATGACTGTCAAGTGGTTGGGTGGGTGGGTCGGCACAAATGTCAAGCAAAATAGTTGTTTGCTCAACAATTGGCAACAGGCTGGGGCGCCAGCACAAAAATAACAAAACATCAGCAGCAAAAGGAACACGGAAATCTCTCTCTCTCTTTGTCTCTCGAGTGGGTCTCAAAGAGAGCAGTTTTTCCTTTGGGGATTAACAAACTTCAAGTTGACTTTTGAATTATTTAAATACATTTTAAAGTTGAACTTTCTGAATTTAACATTTCAAGTGACAGTTTTATTTTTTTGAAAGTAGAGAAATTAGTTTTTACTTTGAGGCATCAAATAACTAAGTGCTTAATTGCAAAAAGGGCAGTGACCAAAACTTAATGAAGTTAACACAAAGCCATTAGCCCATAAGGACTTGAGAATTTAATAAACAATCCCATAACGTTAAATTATATTTATAGACCAGAGATCGATACTCTACTTATACAGATGTGCTCATTAAAATTTACTAAGTTGAGTGTAAAACTACTTTTATCAATATTTTAAAATTCGTAAAGGCTTCTCTTCAAGCCCCAGGGCTTAAATCCACCAAGAAAGACAGTAAGTCTAGATTCAGAGTCAAACGCCAGGTTCAGGTTAAAATTTTTGATATATAAGAATTATCTTCGTACTTTAAATATTTAATTTAGGTAATGTACGCAAAAGGTCTCTTAAAAAAAATTATTTTAAATACTTAAAATAATATTCTGCCATTTCGAGATAATAAACAAGTTATTTAAATTCCGACATATTTAGGGTTGCCACAGAAATCTCTTTCAATGCAATTCCAATTCTTTGGTGCCACATAATTCTATTTTGGTTAGTTTCAAACCTCTCGTATTTTGTAAAAAAAAATTGGCCTAATCAACCAAAGTCAATTCGTAAGCCAACCAGAGTTAGCAGTGGCACAAAAAATTTATTTAGGGTTGCCAAGTGTAGCTTAATAAAATATGTTTTTTTTGGGAAATGGGAATTTGCGAATTTATAATAAATCTTGAGTGTATATTAATCAAGGCTGCAAGACTCCAACATTTTAGAGGATCGAATCCTTAAGGAATCTTTGGATTCGGTTCGCGGATCCTCTGAACCCCCGGATTTAGTTTTGACCTCGGTTCACTTGAACAAAAAAGTTGTTTTTTTTTCGATTTATTTATACGTTTTAATTGGTTAAAAGAATATTTAATTGATATAAACATACATTTAGCAGACATTAGACATTTAGTTAGATAAAACTGATTTTAATGTAAAATTAAAATTTTAGGTTCCAGTCGAACTTGATTGTACCTAAAACAAGTACGAAGGATTAAAACAGTTCTAAAATTCTTGTATCAATCCGAAAAGTCTTATTTCAAGTAAGGATCCTACCTGAAAATCAAAGAGATTAATTCAAGTTCGAATTGCAAAAGAACGTAAAGAAACTGAAAGTTTGAAATTTTTTCTCGGCCTCTGTTGATGAAAAATGCCTATTTTGAGTATGCCTGGGTTCACACTGTTAGACGCATGAGACATGACACTCTTATATTGTCTTGTTTTCATTGTAAATAGCTTGTCATTTGACAATAAAACATTTAAACAAGACGGCATCGAGACAAGAATTTTTAGAATTAAAAAATCCGTACACAAGTGAATCCTCTCGTACTTGACATCAATTGGGATTGATTTTAGTTTTAATATCTCTAGTTTTTTCTTCTGTTTAGGCACTATATCTTCCTGGAAAAGTTAATCTATTAGCGAACTAAGTTAAAGCAATATTTTTTAGGTCTTCGTTTTTAGATATTTTTTAAAAAATTTTTCAATGTTCGCTCTCTTGTACAATTTTCGAAGGAATACTTAACACTATTGGCATTGTGACTCTTCAAATTTAATTTTAAATAATAAAATTTATATCGTTTGTAAAATTTCTTATTTTGTGAACCTAATGTTATTTTTGGAAAATGTGTCTGTTCGAGGGGTCGAAAATGTTAGACGTTCATGATTCGTTTCGGGGTTAACGGGAAAACATAAACACACGTTTTTACTTATAGATTTGACAGATTAATTATAAATGTTACCCTATTATTCCAGTTACACACATATTCTAATGCACAAACATTCTTAATTTTATCAAGAGTTTATAATCTTTTGAAGTTCTGTGGCACCAGAATTGGAAGTTCGAAAAATTGTCAAAATCTCTACAGATTTGTGCAATAAGTTGATGAGTTCGTCAATATTGTCACAATAAACAACTAAAAAAATTTTGTTTCGTAACTGTTGCTTTGAAATGTAGTAGTCAGAAGTTAGGAACCACTGCTTCATTCAAACAGATTGACTCGAATCGTTAACCAGCAACCGTAAGAAATTAATATCGAATAGCTTTTCAGGACGAAATTACTGGGTCGTATTATTTAAAGCACGATATTAGTTGTATCTGCATCAAAAGTTTCAAGCTTTGTTTCGAAACTTAAGGTGTCTTTCTGTTTACCAGGTTAGTTAGTTTGTCAAATTATAAAAAATTATTCGACAATGTTTTCTGATTTGGGAATATCAACCACCAGATAAATGCCAAATATGTTTAGAAATCATTTTTGGCATCCGAGAACTAAACGAATTAATTAGACAAGTGTTTTACCGATTTGGAAAATCCGCCCCAAAGGTAGGAAAATGGAGTGAGGAAGAGGTAAATAAAAATAATAAAAATTCCGTTTAAAGTTATATAGACCACGAAAGGGAAGGAAGAATCCACCTGTGAAAAAGGAACCTAAATTAAATTCTTTTCTAAATTATATTTTGAAAAATCCATGCCAAAAAATGGAAGCGTGAATGAATTCAATATAAAATTAAGCCATATACGGTTAGAAAACAGGGGTTTAAGGTTTAGGAAGTGTGGATGTCTTGGCAATTACGTTAAATTCAGTGGGAAAATAAATGAAAAAATTATTTTAGGATCGAAAAACATAATAAAATTTGTCTTATTTCATCAACTTCAATCCCATTTGTATACATATATAACCATATTTGCGTGCTATATGGATATGCTCCCAGTACTTTTGTACTCTCTTAATTTCGTGAATCAATAAAAATGGAGAATAGCTCGTTTCTTATGCTTTTCCATCTTTATTTTCAACGAATTCAAGGATATGCTTAATAAATAGTATATGTCCGTGTTTACACGATGAAGTTTGCTTCATAAAGCTAATCAAAAAGTAACGATTTGTCTGATTTTAAAATGATAAATAAACTTCTTCTTTCACAACATTTCATTGCATTTTCACTCAAATTTCCTTGCCCAATTCCAGTTAGTATTACCTTGCCCTAATCATTTCCACATTTGTTATGGAAAAAAACTTTTGATATTAGTTAGAGAAAATTTTCGAAAATATTATTATTGAAGAACTAATTATGGCACATCAACGGCCTGCACGAAAATCCAGCAATATTGCTAGTAAAAATCTCAGTCATACTAATAACAAATCTTTCAAATTGGAGCTACCCTTGAATGCTCAAGTATATCATTCGCAAAGGCCATTCGAAGAGGCCATTGGTAAGAAACATATGAGGCCAAATCGTGAGCAGCAACAGCAGCAACGTCAATCAAAATTAATTAAGCTCATGCAAGAGTCGAGCACGGCAAAACGTCCAGAGACCAGTCTCCAAAATCCACAGAAGGAGGCGCCACGTCAACAGCAGCAGCAGCCACAACCGGCTCAGCCGGTTCATACCTCGCGTGAATATGTACAATTGGTGCGCAAGCAACCAGTTAAAAAACCCACAACTGTATCTAAAATAATCAAGGATAACAAGGATATACCGCCGACTAAAGTTCAGGCAGAACCAAATGCTGTACCCGTTCAGGCGCGTCATCTACGCCTTAAAAACCAAAGTAATCATACCAAACATTTTTTCGATAAATATTTGAAATTTGCCTTCGATTTGAGTAAACCGGAGGGTGTACATCAGTTGGAGGCACATTTCTTTCCAGCTGAAACAATTGGCACAAATCCGATGGCTAATAGGATTATGCATTTTCACCGAGAGGAGCAGACGAAGCCAATGGAAGCTGTTGAACAAATACTGGAACAATCCAAACACTTTTTGCATAAGAACTGATCATGTAGAATATTTTTGTGTATTAATCTAATGAAATTTTTTGGTTTCTTTTGGGTTGTAAGTTTTGAAAAAATTTTTTATAAAAATTAAAATCAAATGTGCCAGAAAGTTTTGGTTTATTCATGTTAAATTAGCGAAAATGAGGGTACTCTTAAGATCAAATAATGAATCTGCAAAGCAGTTTGAAGTCAGAGTCTTTTTTGTGTTTTTTTTTTTTTTAGTATTTTGAAATTGAGAGCAATTGGGATGGATTGATAAAAAAAAATGTTCAATTCTTTCTCCTGAGCTCAGAAACAAAACAGAGAGGCCCAAAAAAAAATTACAACAATACGCCGGGCCAAACGACAAGTTTCGCTGCAGCATGAAGTTGTTGTTGTTGTTGACAACCTGAGCCTCTGCTTGCTAATCATATTAAACAGAACTCTAAGGCAGATAAAAGTTACCCAGGACAAAGTGCAATGAATCAAAAACTTTGATCCAAGATTGGATAAAAATATCGGGGAAATTCAAAATGCAGAGACGGGTATCTCTCCTTACGATTTATGATTTGGCCACTGATCTTATGGGCCCTTTACCGCAAAATAATGAACATGTACTGGTCCTAATTGATAATTATATTAGATATATATAGTTCAGGTTCAAGACTGGGATATCCTGAAATTTTGATGGGTGATTATGGAAGACATATATATCAGAAATGAATTGAAGACTTTTGGAAGATGGCATTAAACTACTTTCAACCCCTTCATATTGGCCTCAAGCTAATGAAGGGAGAACATGAACAGATCTCTTAAGAAACTCCTTCAGTCAGCCAATGTCATTCGAAGGAGTTATAAACAGAAATAACAGAAATTCATTATGATGTATAATGTGACACCACATAGCACCACACAATTGTTTCTAACAGAGCTCATCTTCAACCTGAGTGATAAGGGATAACATTTTTGGAAGTTGAGAATTTGAGTGGTGCTGTGCAGACTCAGAAGATAAATTTTTTGAGTAAACACAAAGATCAAACCAGAGGAGCTAAAGTGATAGACATCCGGGAAGGGTATGAAGTTCTCTTGAAAATTACTCCCGCGTAAACTAACGCCAAAACCTTCGATACGCAGGTATATCAAGTTTTCAGAGTTTTGACTTTGTTAATTCTAGAAAGACAAAGGCATTTTACGAGGCAATTTATACAATGTTTTCTGTCTTAAAAATATTAAATTTTTGCTTTACAAAAAAAAATTTCAGAAATCCGCTTAATATTCGGTGGCTCGATCGAAATATATGGTTTTGAATTTATATTGCTATTAGGAAGACTTAGGTAGGTATAAGTTGAGCTTTCAGCACGACCCAAAACAGGTATACAACTTGTTTAATGCTTAAGAAGATCTTCTCTGTTTCCGCCATTCTTTAACTTAGCAAAAGAAACGGCTGACAATGACTCTGACATTGAAAATCTATTTACATCTTGCTTCCAACGGATCTATTCTGCATCATCTCCTATACCTAAAAGTAATCATCAAAATGACACAATTTAGTCATCAATTACCGAATTACCGTTTATAATCAAAGTATCAAGTTGATAATTAGATATTATCAAAATAATATTTTCGATGATGATACTAATTTGTATCAGAATGACATTTTTTGTATTATTTCTTTAAGTATCAATTCGATACTAGTTTTTATCACTTTATCAAATTTCGATTGTTTATCAAATTGATATTGATAAGAATTTTTTTGCTTAACGCTTAACTTATTCCTCCAACTAGATAATTTTCCTAGTCATTGGAATGATTCTTTATTATACCAATTTATATTCTCAAATTCTTCATTTATTCTCCAAAAAATACCATCCCTCGCCTCGCTATTCGTGTTTTTGAGCACATCATCAAGCACAACTATGAACAGGTGTGGTGGCTGATACTGCACTTCTCCAGCGAACGGTAAGACTGGTATCTGCATACAGCTCTTTAATCAGTTTAATTATACTCTTAGATATCCCGCAGTTATGGTCTCCCTTTCTTTCACCAATTATCCCGATGATTAAATAGCCTTCCTCTTAATCACAGCAAATGTAAGTGTTTGACCTTTTATCAAATTAAACCATATGTGTTTGATTTTAGAATTGATAACATCCCATTGGAACGAATATCATATATAAAGTGGACGATTTGGATGTTATATTATATTTAATAGTCATCAATAATGATCAAGACTAAAAATCGGTCGACATAAAGAAAGTAATGTAATATGCAACAGTCAGAGTCATTGCTGGCAATCAATTATTTTGTCTTCACTTCTTCATTTCTAATATCAAATATCTATTCAACTAGCTTATGCTTATAAAAAATCATGATTTTTTGACCCACAAAGTATGCAAACTTTATTTTGTTCAATTATTACTTTTTGAACGAGATAATTTAAAAGTCAGTTGTGGCAGATGTGGATTATCCATTGTGCATTTACTCAGATTGTCGAACCAGTCAAAGGTATACAAAAATAATAGGTGTTACGGCTACTAAAAAATAAATATTTTCCTTAATTATTTATATTTTATAACAAAGCATACTTTGAAGGGCAAAAAGCATGATTTTTTACCTTGAAAGTGTTATTAAGCCAGAAGTTTGTAACGCATAGAAATATTCATTTCCGACCCTAACTTATATACTTGATCAGGACGACGAGCTGAGTTCATTGTCCGTCCGTCCTCTGTCTGTCCGTCTGTCTGTCTGTTTCTACGCGAACTAGTCTCTCAGTTTTAAAGCTATCGAGCTGAAATTTTGCACAGAGTCTTCTTTTTACTGCGAACTAATATGTCGGAACCGGGGATCGATGACTTATCATATAGCTGCCATAGAACGATCGGTCTAAGAACAAGTTCTAGTTAGAAAAACTTTTTGTTTTCCATCGTAGCGTCACTAATCTTGGTATATGTTAGTTTTATATGCTGCCACATAATTCTGGAAAATTGATCAAAATCGGATGACTATAGCTATAGCTGCCATATAAACGGACGGTCAAAAAAGACTTCTAGGAGAAAAACTTTTTGTTCTTTATCGTAGCGTCCCCAATCTTGGATATATTTGTTTTATATGCTTTCACATAATTTTGAAAAAATTATCAAATCGATGACTATAGCTATAGCTGCCATAGGACCGATCGGTCGGAAATTGTTTTCTAAGAAAATTTTTTTTTATGGTATCAAATTTTTATTATTAATGATTTAAAAATTTTAAATATCTTAAACTTATCCTTTATTAATTTTCCGTTAAATCATTTAGTAAAGTTTTTCAAGTGTATTAAAACTCGGACAGTCCCGTTTATTTGTGCATAAACGTAGTATATATCATCAATAGACTCAACAATTACTACGTTTATGCTTATAAAATATCATGTTTTTGCCCCTCAAAGTATGCAAATTTTATTTTATTCAATTATTATTTTTCAAAAATATTTTTTATTAAAAAATAATAAGTGTTTAGGCAACTAAAAATAAATATTTCCCTTAATTATTTATATATAAAAACGTAGCATACTTTGAAGGGCAAAAATCATGATTTTTTTTATTAGTGCATGAAATACTTTCAGGCTAACTATTTCTATCAGAAAAATACACCAGCATGGCAGTTGGTTTGATATTAATATTGTAATTTTCTATGGCAGCGATTTAATTAATTCAGTTGAGGTAGCCCGCGTGGCTTTTTGATTGAAGTTCACAATGGCATAATCTAAACCCAACCTATTTTCCTGCATTTCTTCATGTCAGAGCTCTGGATAAATTTCAACGCTGTGCAGCTAAGCTATTTTTATACCTTTATCATGTTCGAATTTATCTCTGATAAATTGTCTGCTGTTAGCTGCCTGCCTGCCAGCCATCTACTCAAGTTTAATTTGCCTGTCATTTCAAGGGGGAGGAGGGGTGAAGGACTAAGCCGACATTTGCCCGTTGGCCCTGTATGACCCACCCATTTGTACGCTGTCCGTTTTTGCCCTGAGCTGAGCACAAAATTTTTGTGAAATGTAAGCGAGAAAAACTTGCACAGGTTGGCCAAAAAAAAATGAAACTAATTACATGGATGAGACTTTACACGCAGATAAGACTTAAATCACCAAAAATGAAATGAAAAAATAAAAAGGGTTTGCATAAAGTGTGAAAGCCAAAAATGCGACCACCAGGCCGGGTTAATTACGCTACAAAACAATAAATTACTTTTTTTGGGGGGGGGGGAGGGGGGACCCTAATCAGCTTAGAGAGATGTGTCTTTACCCTCGCGTCAGATGATTAAATTCTGTTGGCCTTTTGAGGCAAATTCAAAGAACATTAGGTATACGCCATGTGTTTCAAAAGGGGGGAAAACCTTTTTCCTTTTTTTTCCTGCTTTGTGCTGCTCCTTTCATGTGTCTGTCAGTTTTCTAAGCTGCAGCCATCGTCAGTCTGACGCTGCCACTGCTGTTGCTTGTCGTCTCTTGGCTTTGCTACTTCAAGTTTTTTTTGTATTTTTTTGTTTTCACTTAATTTCTTTTTCTCTCTTTTGTTTTATTCGTTGAGCTCGTCAGTTTACAAAAAAAAAAGGAATTTTTTAATTATAAAATGTTTTTATCCAGAATTAATTGTTTTTTTTTTTCCTAACCAAAATAACTCTCATGCTTTGTTTTTTAGTTTGACTTCTTAATGTTTTGAATTTAAGAGGATTAGAAATAAATTTACAACATTTTCTTCGCCCAAGAAAATTGAAAGCAATTAAATTCCATTGGCCTTAGCCCTAATGAGTTCTAATAACACATGCGGGAGTGTTGAAGGGGAAATGCTAATGTGTTGAGGGATATTGTGTGTGTGTGTGTGTGTGTGAAAGAAACAAAAGAGCATTTTGGTCAATGTGTGTGGAAAATTTTTCACACACAGCTTAAATGAAATTTATTGTGTGGTCCACACATGTCTCTCATATGCAAATGTGCTTTGTTTCGTTCACACAGACACACTCACACACTCATAACAACAACAACAACAACACAAAACCGCAAGCTCATTCAGCAAAACAACAAAAGCAGCAGCGCATTGGGCATTGTAAATCATAATCAAAACAATAGAACAAATGAAGCTAATGTGGCGCAGGAAGAGATGAATGTGAGTGTGTGTGTGTGTGTGCCCGTATATGTGTGAGTGGCCCTGACAAACTTTAAAAGTTGGCAAATTAAACAACTGAAATACAATACCGCAAAAATATCCTGTAATTACCGGCAAACATATAAAAGTAAAGAGCTAAATAAACATTTACCACACCTGGCCCCAAAAAGTAGGCAATTAAATTTTTGGTAGATAGAAAATTTAGCCATTTGACAAATAATTTATTTTAATTGCATTAAAATTGCATTTTGGCATTAAAATTATTAAAAAAACCTTCTGTTAAATAAAATAAATAAATTTAATTAAAATTTAAACTTCAATTTTTCCTATGTGCCATATTTGATAAAAATATTTTGCTCTAATAACACTGTGCAAGTCGAAAAAAAAGACATGGTCAACTTTAACGGTTTTCCCCTATTTTGGGCCTTGATTATTGAACTGCATCTTTAGTTTTATGAGTTATAACGATGGCTTCATACCAATTTTTTTTTTAAGTTTTTCATCAAGTTAAATTTTTTTTCTAAATTGTAAAAAAATTATATGTGATTCTTTTGAAATCTGAATAAATAGATTTAAATGTGCTCTAATTTACTACATTTACAGATTTTTGATATCATTGCGCTTTCAAAAGTTAAAATAATTGCAACCTTTTTTACAATAAAATTTTGTACAACTAATTATTTAAAATTTTCAAAAATTAAGTAAAATCGCAATAAAATCATTTTTTAATGTCTTCCCTTTTGTTCTCCCACAATAACTTGATTTCTAATTAAATATTTCCTAATTTAATGTAATTTTGGTAATAAAAATTATGTAAAAAATTTTTTAGTTTTTTTTTAGATTTTATTCAATAACTCTTGAATGCGCAATGATATCGAAAAACTGTAAATGAAGTAAATTAGAGGACATTTAAAACTATTTATTTAGATTTTTTAAGAATAATATATCATATCATTGAAATTTACAAAAAAAATGGTAACTTGGTAATAAACTAAAAAAAAAATGTTCGTATGAAACCCTCATTACAACTCAAAAAAGTAATGATGCAGTTCGATTCCTAGGACCCGAAATAGGGGGAAACCGTCGAGTTCGGTCATGTCTTTTTTATTTTTTGAAAAAAAAACTATCACAGTGTAACCGCTCTTTTTTTAGCCTTTTCATATAATGTGGGACCTTTAAAGAGCTAAATAAACAATTTCTTCATCCGGCCCCAATAAGTAGGCAATTAAATTTTTGGAAGATGCAAAATTAATTTTTTTTTGACAAATTAATTGGACTTAAAATATGTTTTAATTTTAAAATTTTCACACTTTGTTTATTAAGAAACCTTTTTAAAATTTAGTCAAAAATGGAATATAAAATTAATCAATTTAATTAAATTTTATCCTTATTTTTTTGCATGTTCCATATTTAATAAATTATTTTGCTCTATTAAAAATCTCTTTTTTTAGCCTTTTTATATACAAAACAGAGCAGTGTGTACCAAAGTTGACCTTTAAAGAGCTAAATAAACAATTTCTACACTAAGCCCCATTAAGTAGGCAATTAAATTTTTGGAAAATGCAAAATTAACTTTTTTGTCAAATTAATTGGACTTAAAATATGTTTTAATTTTAAAATTTCACATATTGTTTATTAAAAAACCTTCTTAAAATTTAGTAGAAACTGTTAAATAATATAAATCAATTTAATTAAAATGTATCCCCCATATTTTCCATATGCCATATTTGATTAAATATTTTGCTCATTTAACCTTTCTTTTTTTAGCCTTTTCATATATTGTACAGACCAATGTGTACCCCAGTTGACCTTTAAAGAGCTCAATAAAAAATTTCTACACTAAGCCCAGATAAGTAGGCATTTAAATTTTTTAAGATGCTAAATTAATTTATTTGACTAATTAATTGGGCATATAATATGTTTCAATTTCAAAATTTCACATTTTGTTTATTCAGAAACCTTCTTAAAATTTAGTAGAAACTTTTAAATAAAATAAATCAATTTAATTAAATTTAACCCTCTTTTTTTCCATGTGCCATATTTGATTAAATATTTTGCTCTTTTAACCTTTCTTTCTTTTAGCCTTTTCATATACCGTACAGACCAGTGTGTACCCCAGTTGACCTTTAAAGAGCTAAATAAACATTTTCTACAACAAGCCCCAAAAAGTAGGCAATTAATTTTTTATATATGCAAAATTTAGTCATTTTTGTTTATGACAAACTATATTAAGTTTATTAAAAAAAACTTCTTAATCTTTAGTAAAAACTGAAATATAAAATAAATCAATTTAATTAAAATGTATCCCCTTTTTTCCAGGTGCCATATTTGATTAAATATTTGGCTCCATTAACCCTTCTTTTTTAGCCTTTTTATATATTTTTATACATCTCCCTCCAGAATCAGCTGCTAAAAAAGTATGTACCCACCCCCGCCCTGCTCCCTGATTTATTTGCTCGCATATTTTATTCAATTAATATTATTTTCACAATCTATAAATTTTCACTAAAAATTCCATCATAACAATAGCGTGTAATTAGTGTGAATTGATTTATGCGATACCCGGGGCATAACAAATAAGCTTAATGAAAGCCAAACAGTCTTTAAAAATCATGTCAATTCAATTCAATTATGTGCAACGAACAATAACAATTGTATCAGTGACAAATAAAAAAAAAAAAAACATGAAAACAATACAAGTGCATTTATTATCTACCTACAACGCTGTATGTAGCTGGTTGACATCGGGTCAGATCTGTATTTGTTAAGCATTTGGTCCCCTTCAACCAGCTGTAGCAGGGGTTGATGACAACAAAAGAGTTTTTTAGTATAGAAAAAGTGACCTGAATTCAAACTAATCCAATTGTAAATCGGTATTTAAAAAATTTAATAAAAAACCTACACAAAAATTTAACTAAAATGTTTTTCAATATGGTTTGGTGAAAAGCGACTTACCATTTCAAGTGCACTAAAGACAACTTTGCGCACTCCATTTCTTCAAAGAACCGCGACATCCAAAAGTCTTAAGTCTGGTGGTTTTAGGCCTTAAGAATACAAAATTTGGAGCGAAATTTTCCAGAGCTTTGGGAGAACAACATTGTGCTATCAAGTAACGATCATTTATTAGAAACTGATCTAGCTGATCTCTGATCATATAAGCAGGTAACTCTTAACCTTCATGAATAAATGCCTTAGGATAATTGGCCGCATATTCTGAACTCTCGTTATCACTTATGAAAACCTCCTGGAGTACACTGAAAACGAAACAATCACAACGGAAATAAAAAGACGTAAATGGACCTGGATTGGCCACACTTTACAAAAGTAAGAAGACAACTTCGCTTAGATGGCCCTGCAATGGAATACGTAAGGCAGCAAGCTAATAGGTCGACCTCGTCAGACTTGGATGCTCACAATACGTGCACAAACCCGTCCAAGTGGGAACAAACTAAGGCACCTTGCTATAGACTGGAATTGTTGGAAAAATTTTGTTTTAGTCCTATCCCAGCAAACATTTTTTATCGCGGAAGATAAAAATGCGATTATTCCAGTAGGTATCGCTATACTCTAGCGATATCGCATCCCTATTGCATTCTCATCTCCCTTCGGGAAGAAGAGTGCCACTCTGGGACACTTCTGAAAGATCAGAAAGCGTTTCTTTTGTGATTTCTTTTTGGGGATAAGAAAAAGTTTCAGTTTGGGAATACAAAAAAGTCTCTTCTGCGAGATAAGAAAAATAACATTCTAAGGGAGAAGAAAGCGTTTTTCCTGGAGATAGAAAATAGTGTTTTTACGAGATGAGAAAACGTCTCTGATGTGGGATAAAAATGCGTTTCTTTCGGTATAAGGGATAAGAAAGCATTTCTTCCTGCTCCTAAAAAAATGAGTCTTCTAGGCGATACGAAAGTGTTTTTTTTTTTAATAGGAAACCCTTTCCCCCTTTCTATGTAAAAGCTGTTTTTCCCCTGTAGATAAGCCATAGAAAAAATGGGTTTATTTGTTTATTTTTTTCCAAATTACAAAAAGCTAATTGGTTATCATTCTATAAACTCAAGTAGTCAATTACTATTATGATTATGAATTAATATTTTGTTTTTGTTGTTGTTATATAGTTTAATTTCTGATTTATGCAATCCTTCGAATGTAGAAAATGTTGTTGACAAACTTTTTATATGTCCATATTGGTGGACTTGATAATCATTATATGAACATTTTTTGAAATAAACAAAATTAGATATCACCCACTAATTCAGCTCGATCATCATCTTGAGGCACTTTTCTCAAGTTTTATAAAGTATTTTTATGAAAGACGCGAAACACGATGAGTGAACTTCTTCTGGCGAATTCCCAATTTATTCTGGCCCTAACTCTGTTAGTTTGTATTAAGGAAAATTTATTGTGGGAGCTGAACTGAAAGAAAAAAGAGTTCTTGCTTATGGTGCTTGTGTTTAAAATGGGCTAGAATCTCGCATGGAAGATTAAATGCGTTTCCAAATTATTTTATTGTGTATAATGTGTTCCAACTTTCTTCAAGACGAATTGCATTTTGTTCCTGTAAGTAATTGTTGAGCAATGTATCGCCAGTTTACATATTTGATGATAAAAAAACTAGACCATTCAAGTCTTCTAGCGGTTTGTTGAGGGATATACCTCCAATTTACTGATTGGATGATAAAAATGCAATCAAAAATATCGTAATTTAATCCCTATTAAGATTCGGGTGCGATAGCTTATATATTTTGTTAGTGTTTGTCTTCAAACTATCTCAAAAGTCTCAACTCATACCATCGCCAAACTTTCGTTTTGAAGAGAGTGATAAGAAAGACGACAGAATATTTAAAGGGATGCTCACCCTAGGGGAAATATACTTATATATATCAAGGAATAAAAAAATAATTATTAGTACAACAGAGAAAAAAAAGTAAATGTAGTTTTATGAAAATTTTTCAGGCATTAATCTGAATCCTCCTTGTGTGACCATATGATCACGCAAAAACGCACACAAATGCCTTTTTAAAACATCCATTGCCAGAAAACTACAATCTCGATAATTAAATGCAATATATCGAATGAAACTTAAAAAACCGTCTGAAGATCTAATTAAAAAGAATAATTTGTAGTCTACAAGTATCCTAATTAATATTGTTAACTCTTTTTTATTTTGTTAATTTTACGTGAATTAATTCGGGCATATTCAGGTTAATTGATAAACTTCAAAGTATGTGAGATTTTGGCCGCGGCTTAAATATTAAATATTAAAAATAAAAAATATTTAAAACTTATTAACTTAGGCCTAATTACTGTTCAAAAGTTCGCGCCCTGTAACGAAAATTCCAAAAAAAAAAATTGTTCAAAGCTTTGAACAACATTTTTTCCATTTATTTTTGTTTTGCATTTTTATTATAACTTGATTATCCCCTTTCATCTACTTTAAACCAATTTCCAAAATTCAAAATACTTTAGCTGATATAGCCATTTTAGTGGAGTAATCTTCTTGCTAAAGTGAGTATGTTTTACGTTGCTCAAAACTTTAAGCGCTATTTTCTCGAAACCACGTTTTTCGACCTCGTAGCCAAGATTGCGCCAGTTCTACTGAACCGATTTGGATCAGCCATGTTTCAATCGACGCATAATTCATGTACCTCAACCTGAACTACAAAAAAAAAACTTTAAAAATCTAAATTTTTTTTAAATGGCCGCCATTTTTTCAAAAAAATATTGGAAAATATTATTGAGGTACGGAACAGAATTACATCAATTCTGATCATTACCTCATTTACCGTTTTCATTTCCGAAAACCTAGAGTCCCGGAATCATGGCTACCATCTCTACACCTCTTTTTTGGAGACCATAATTGGCAGGCCGATAACTTGTTGAACAGCCCTCGAATATAATCTAACACAAACCAAAAAACCAAATTGAAAAAGCTCTTATGGTTTTCTATCTAGAATTTTTTTAAAATCCACTCAAAAAACCCTGTGCAAAGGTAGAAGACCCCCTTAAACCTGGCATACAATATTAGGCACGCCGCGTCAAATTGGGCACGTGCAGTAACTTTTTTCGGTACCTTAGAATGTTGCTGTTCATTTTTTGCACCGCTGTAATATTTTGATGTTAACTACTTGAAAAAGCTTTAAAAGGTACCAGGAGCGCGAGAGCTGAGACATTTATTATGACACGAATGTCATACAAAGACATATGGCCCGCTCTGAAAAAGTTGAATGATATGGATAACAGTTTAGGCCGGAACTTTGGTAGTTGCAGTGCAGTCATTTTCCTTCCTTTGTTTTTTAGGCCTTTGAAGTAGAAGATGCTCAAAAGTATCTGCAATCAAATGGCCTTAATACTTATAACTTTGAGACATATGATAGCATGTTTGAAGCCTAATTGATGTACTACTACGATCAAAGTAGAAACTAGACCTGTTTTTTTTTTTTTTTAGAATTTTCTTTAGTTTTTTTAAGTGAAAAATTTTTGGAAACAAAAATGCAAAAAGTTCAAATTTTTCGAAATTCTAAACTAAATATCTCGAAACAATTAACTTAAGGTATAAAGCGTCTTTGATTTATTTGTAGGACTATTTATTGGCAGTTAGGCTGAGTTTACACTGTTCAACGCGTGGGACATGATAATCTAGTAGGTTATCATTGTAAATACCTTGTCATTTGACATTGAAAACAAGACAACATGAAAGACTACTTGATTATCACGAACAGTGTAAGCTCAGCTTTATTTTCGTATCGGCTTAGGATAACGCATGCATTGACAAAATATGTAAAACCACTGACAAAAAACGGTCCGAATAAAAAAACCGAATATTAAAAGATTCTTCAAAAATAATAATAGAATTTTTCTCTCACAATATCCCAGTCAAATCCATTCTTATAAAAAATTATTTCTGTCCAGCAATTCTCAGAAATTTTTATGTAAATTAGAAGTGAGCCATATTGGCGATTGATATGCAATTGTAGTTTATCGCTTGGTCTTAAAAAAGGTACAGAAACCATGCATGAGCTGCCATTTTGCATTTGCAGTCAAAAAACCTTTAACAAGTGGATTATTGCTGGCTCTGATATTAGTTGTATCATCTACTTTATCCACAACAGCAACATGCAAATGAATGCATTGCTTAAAAGAGCAAGGTTTCCATTTGCTGTCAAGCATTTGTCCATTTATAAAGTTTTTTAAAATTATTTTCTGTCTTGAGACTTCTATTTCCTCTACTTAGAAATTTTTTTATTAACCGAATTTGTTGCCTGGTCAATTGGACCCGCTACATGCCTCATTTCGGTCAAATATTTATGAACTGCTGATGTCGACAGTCAGTCAAGTCAACCAAAATGCATTTATTTGCGAATTTCATTTATCAGCGAGCACTCATTCCTCATTCCTCATCCTCATCCCTTTTCTCCATCCTGGTTGTCCAAGGACCGCACAGTAAGCTTATCGTAGCAAATCCTATTGTCGTCATATTGACATAACCGCACCCCAAAAATAATCCCTCACGGTGCTTCCTTTGTGCTGTTTCCATTGCTGTTGCTGTTGCTGTCGTTGTGGTCGCCGCTGGTTGGAAGTAGCAACTCGATGTCGATGTCTCAGTTGCAGTTGGATCTTGTTGCTGTTGTTGTGTATCTTACGCTTCACTGGCTTAAGTTTTCGTACTTGATGCGGACTTATCTTTTACAGCGAGTTGTTTGTAAAATGACGAAATGAATGGCGATGCGGTCAGCGAGCGAGCCCTTCAAGATGATGAATTTTTGGCACTTCCCCCGGGCGGTTCGAGGCGCTGCGCTTGAGTGGGCCCAGAGTATGGCCAAAGGCAATGCCAATGCCAATGCAATGAATGGATGAGAATGAATTTGTGCAATGCCACTGAATGACTGCAAAATGTCGGAAAGTGCATGAAATATGTATGGTGGGTTGTATTTAGAAGCTAAAGCTTGGGCGGAAATTTTAAATTGAATTGTTTACATAATTAGAGGGTAATCAGACTAGTTTTAGTATGCAAATCTGTAAAAGTTTTGGGGAAAATGAATTTATTTTGCAGTTTTAATTTGAGAAAGTAAAAACTCGATTTACAGGACGAACTTAGTTCAGCAAAACTGTTTTGAAAGTTAAAAATATTTCTAAAAATGTTTGTTTGAATTGAACTAATAACACAGGGCTACAGCCATTTTGCTCTGGCCTTCTCGATGCAAAATTCTGTTCCTGTTCTGTGCCCTGATTCCAAAACTGGTCTCGGTTATTCTCCATCAGCTCTTGTTTTCAAGAAATCGCGGAAAATCCATTTTGCAGTTTTTTCAGCTTATGGAAAATTATGGGGGTCACACCAAGCACAAATTTGTAGGTTTATAAGTTTTATGCGATACTTCATACATCAATGCAGCCATAAAAAATCAAGCGAGCCGCATCAGCAAACCCGAAAGTGACTAAATTTGACCTTGAAGATAATTAATGAATTAACATTTTTGGAACTGAATTCATTTATCAAAGAAAATGAATGGAAATGAAAATATATTCAAATCATCCAGAACCAGATTTTGTGGTGTTGCATTCTTTTGGGAAAGGAAGAATGTTGATAACCATCCGTAATATTTCATTCAATTCACAAAAACAAAATAATGTCAAATAAACAACACGGCTCGGCTTGGCCCGAAATCGAATATAATAAAGCCTTGAGGTTTTACCTTTAAGTTTCTGTCCTAGGTCACTTCTAGCCATTTTAGGACCAATTGGCCTTTTCCCAAACAAAGTTTGGACTTTTATCGATAAAAGCTCCATACAACTCTTTCATGGGTGACCACGTTTGATATCGATTAACGATTAATCAAAAACTTACCTCGGCAGAAAAATGAAATTAACTCGTGAAAATTTTCGTGCAATCATTTTTCACAACTTTCGACATGGATTATCACGACAAGAGTGCAACGATGAACTTAAATCTTTGTATGGCGATGCAGCACCATCCTATAGCAATTTTCTTTTGAAATTGTGAAAAATTGGTTTAACGACGCTCGCTCGAAGAAGAAGATCGTGAAGGTCGTCCAAAAACAGTCGTTGTGCCAGAAAACATTGATGCCGTGCGTGAACTGATAATGCAAGATCGTCATGTGACATACCGTGAGATAGAGGCATCCTTGGGCATTTCTTCCACCAGCATACATTCGATATTGCATGAACACCTGGGCGTAAAAAAGGTTTGTTCTCGTTGAATCCCGCACAATTTGACAATCGCTTAAAAAAAGGCTCGTGTGGATTGGTGCAAAGAAATTTTGAAAAAATATAATCGCGGTGTTTCAAAAGACGTTTATAAGATCGTCACAGGTGACGAATCATGGATCTATGCTTATGAGCCCGAAACAAAACAGCAATCGACCGTGTAGGTCTTCGAAGACGAGCCAAATCCAACGAAAGTCGTTCGTGGAAGAAGCACTTCGAAGCAAATGGTCGCCTGTTTCTTCGGTAAAACTGGTCATGTGGCGACTCTTCCGCTTGAGCAACGTAGGACGGTCAATTCTAAGTGGTACACCACAATTTGTTTGCCTGAAGTCTTCGGAGAAATTCGAAAAACGAACAAGAGAAGACAGATCATTGTGCACCAGGACAATGTGAGCTCTCACACATCAGCTCACACGAGCCGCCGAATTGTGGACCGCCAAACCAATGACTTCATTTTATTCCGACATAGGAAAAATGGTGGTCAACGATTTTCGTCGCCAGAAGATGCTGTTGAAGAGTTCAAAAACCTTGTTTTGGAGGTGTCTCAATCGGAGTGGAAAAAGTGCTTCGACAATTGGTTTGAGCGCATGCAAAAGTGTATAAATCTTGCTGGAGAATACTTTGAAAAACAATAAAACCATTTTTGATCATAAATATTCGCGTTTTCATTATTAGGCCAGAAATATATATAGCAACCTACGTATTTGCTTGAAAAATTTCAGTGTTTTTTAACCGATCTTGTTGAAGGATTAGGCCTAAGTTACTAGGTTTTAAGTCACAAGGTTCTAACTTAAAAATGTTGCGTCTGACAGTTTTTCGTTGTATTTTCTGATAATTCGTAGTCTCGGAATCATGGCTACAACCACTATACCTTTTTTTTTTGAGGGTGAACTGATTACCTAGAAGCAAACAGAAGGTCGTTGGACAAAGAATAAACACGTCAATAATAACTTACGCAAAGTCAGGCAAGTTGATAATAAAGTGTTGAGGCATCCGCCAAAAACCTTTTTGGTTATTACTAAATTTTCTTGGTAACAACCAAAAGGATTCAGTATTTCTTTGAGGAGCAGGAATTCTAAATAATAAAGAGTACACAAAAAGGAAGTTCTTTTCCCAATCAAATATTCAAATTTTTATCCCAAAACTATTTAATGAAAATCTAATTACTTCTGTCTCAAATCCCAAATTAAATCAATTCAAATTGCAGTTTTCTGGTTCGAACATTTGTCTGTGTGTGTGTGTGTGTATATCCTAAGTAGTTAGACAGAAATTGAATTGGGTCCATAACTTTGCACATCGACATGCATTAAGTTAAGAGCATTAAGTATTTAGTTGCAAATATTTGCCAACCTTCTGTAGTCAAATACTCAAACATTTTGCATTATTGAATGCGGATTTCTCTTTTGCTTGTAAACTAGTTATATTTGAGTTCCACGCGAGTTTGTCAAGCACACAAAACGAATTTAATTAATTTTATGGCCTTTGGCGGGAGACTGAGAAGGGGGGAGGAGGAGGGGGCGAAGCGACTGGTTGGCTACTCAATTAGTTAGAGAATTTGCACTATAATCAGTAAAATTTGGCTAAAATCAAGTGATATGCAAATATATGCCCGACAACAGCAACAACAATTAATGCCATATGCCAAACGAAGCGTAACGAGAAATCGAAATGTATGTGGAGAATAAATTGCATAATCCAATTGGAAATGCTGCTGCAACATATAAAAAAAAAAAAACTAAAGAGAAAATGCAAAAACGAAGGGCAAACTTGATCAAAGACAACTTTTGCCTAGGCTATAAATTATTCAATTATGCGAACCGAAACGAATTCCAATTGCATTGAATTTCAAAATGGTCAGCAATTTAATGAAGCAGAGGCAAAAAAAAAATAGAGAGAAAAACTCCACTCTAGTGAAATTCAATTTAATGTATGTAGATTTACATGCCGCAGTTTTTCTTCTTACTCTTCGAGAATGCTTGACAAATCACCGCAACGGCAGCAGCAGCACCAGCAGCAGGAGGAGGAGAGGGGGCAGCAGGGGGAACCCGCCTGTGGCCGTGTCATGAAATGAAATCGACATGAAACCAACGTGACCAATGTCATTAATTATCGCCGGGCGAGTGTTGTACTCCGCTGCTAATTACGACCTGGCGGCTGAGTAGGAGGAAGGTTGATGGGATGGGGGAGGGTGGGGGTATGTACCCGGAGCAGGCAATTCGGCGGTGCTCAACATGATGGCGCACATTTTGCATTTTGACCAGGGCATAAAAACGTGCGGCTGGCCGCAAATGCAATATGTAAGCACAACATGTATGTATATAGGAGGAGAGACTCACGGGCCAAAACGAAACCCATGGAAATTTATAGAATATTTATTAGGGTAATCAAAAAACAAACAAAAAAAATAAAACGAGGTTAGTAGCGGAAAATCCAGAAATTAGAGGGAGAAATTCAATAAATTGTGAAGTGGGGCGGCACGTAAAAAATTTACAAAACTGCGGAAAGATTTTTAAAAAGTCAAAAGTTCCCACATTTCCCAAATTTTTTTAAAGTAAAGCAGCGATGGACAGTCCTTAGCTCGGCCAGCTCATTCTTTTATTTTTCTAAGCCAGCGATTATTTTGAAGCCACTCTGTCGCACAGGCAATTGTATTCTCGCTTAATTTCACCTGAGATCCACTATCCTTTATCTAGCACTTTTTTCCAAGTCATAAATATGCCTACAGAAGGTTAAAAACATAAAATATAAATAGCTCACTTAATTAAACAACGGCAGAACATAAAAAAAAAGATTTTGAGAAGATCGCGTTCCAAGTTTTTAATGTGTTTTACTCTTACAAATCGTATAACTTCGATAATCTAGTAAAATGTTGTATGTATAATTTAAAAAACACCTAATTCTGTTTATACCGTTAAAAACAAAAAAAGTTTTATTTTATTCTTACACGATTTCATTCGAATTAGCACGTTTAAAAAAATCTGTTTGATTGAAATTGCAAAGAAAAATATATTTTTACTTGCAAAAAAATATTTTAAAAATTTAGTTTGGGAAATCCCTTTTCAAATTTATTTTTAGCAGCTTTAGTATGTATATGTGCAAATGTTTCAGTCTTTCTTTACATCATATCTTTTTTACAGGGTTATTTCTGGAACGTATCTACCGTGTAAAAACAGAATTAGGTGTATGTCTATAATAGAAAATCAAGTCCAAATAGTCCTTAAACCTATCTCTACATTAAAATGTGACGTTTTTGTTGCAAAAACAAATTAATTTGGGTGTCATAGGTGAGATGTCAAAACTGAGATAAGTCCCTCTTACTCAAAGAGTATAAAAGATAGCTCCATGAAAATTTGACACCAGATAGAATATGATAAGGCAATATTTTTGTATCTTTAATTCATAAATCGCAATTTTTAATGTGAACTCAGCCAAAATAATTTTTTTGTATTTGAAAAAAGATTCACTACCCCCGATTCTAAGTTTTACACATCGAAAATTTAATCCAACCTCTAACTGTTTGTGAGATAAACGAAATAGAATATTTAACTTTAAAAAATTATAGCACCGTTACGGTGCATCCGATTTAAGCGACCCAAATTTACATTTTACTATTTTAATGTCTTCCTTCTGATTAAAAAAAGAGGTTAAATAAAGTTCAATTTATTGGATTTGATTTGGACAAGGATAACCGTAAACATATTCTAGAAAAAAGCTTACGATGGGATAATCCATTAATGCGCAAAGAAAATTATTTTTCTAGTTTAAAAATTTTTTAGGACTCCTGATTTTAGTTATTTAGTATCGAGAACACAATTTTAAGCCAAATTTAAATATCCACCGTGGTTGACAGATTGTGTTGAATCAAACTTGAATGCCATTTTCTCAATTATATTCACTTCAACAAATAATTTTGATGAATTCTAATCGTGCGACTTGCTCAACAAATATTGGAAATTTTTTTTTCTGTTTTTTGAATTAATTTGTCATTGTCAGAGGATTCTTAATATGATACTTTACTCGATGAGATCCAAGTTGAATGCGAGTCATCTGGACCAAAGAAGTATAATTCGACCAGGGAATTTTGATTGGATGAATGGCTGGATGGTATGGCATATTTTTAAGGTTCTTTATCGGTTCTGAACTTACCACGATAGAGTTGAGGGAAGCCCGAGGCATCCTTTTTTTTTTTTTGCTGTTAAGACTAGTCTTTTTATAAGTTTGATTTTTAAATAGTGTAACCCTAATACAAAATTTTTTACATTTGAATGTTACTTTTAAGTAACTTATAATGTAGTGAAGAGTAAAATTGAATTAATTTAGTGTGAGGAATCCTTGTATCAACAACTTTAAAAGATCATAGCTTTATACGGACGATCGGCTGGGGGACTAAAACGAGAAAAACATCCCACGGTAGATGTGGGATCAGGGATCTGGGATGAAGGAAGTGGGATCTTGGATCTAGAATCAGGGATCTGGGATCTTGGAGCAGGTATCTGGGATCCGGGATTTAGAATCTAAGATCTGGGAGCAGGGATCTGGGATTGGGGCTCTGGAATCAGGGATCTGGGATCAAGGATGTGGGATCTGGGATAAGGGATCTGAGATTTGGGATCAGGAATCTGGAATCAGAAATCTGGGATCAGAAATCTGGGATCGGGGATCTGGGATCAGGGATGTGAGTTCAGGCATCTGGGATCAAGGATGTGGAATCAGGGATCTGCCATCATGGATCTGGGATCAGGGATAAGGGATATGGGATCAGGTATCTGGGACTGGTACTGGTACACTATTTTCAAACACTGTTTTATATAAAAATAATAATAAAATAATTTTATATTCCAATGCAAGAGTTCAAATTTTGATTCCGATTTTTCTTCGTAAAGAGTTTTGCTCGATCCATGTGTTCCACGATACACACTCCTCTTTTTTTTGTCCATGGAAAATACACAAAAAAGTTATCTTATATCTTAAATATTGTTTTAAATTTTTGAATTACTTTTTTGATAATGTGCACTGATACGAAATCTTACTTATGTGAAGCTCCTTCGCTTCTTGTTTCCAAGATATGGCGAAGAAATATATTCCATGATTTTTTGACTTTAGGGTGGCCCTACTAGGCACTCATTACTGAATTTATGGTGTCTATGCAACTGAGCACATTTACGAAACGATCATAATTGACTTTTAAAGACCATTCACAAGCCAGTGCAGTTGTTTAATTTATATTGGAACTTCCCTTAAATATAGCTCAACTTGTTCTCTAATTATTTAAATTTTGTTGGCTATACATAAGCATATTTGTTAAAGCCGAATGTTGCAAATTTTTATAGGAGCCAAAAAAAGGAATTTTTGCTAGAGCAAAGTGATACCTAGTGGAAGAATCTATAAACTTATCTTCCACAATATGAAATGTTTGCTATCTTCTTGACAATGGAAAACTGTTTAATTGGTTTGCCTACATTACTGGAATTTTTTTTTAAAATAAAATGCTCCAATTGTTAGTAATAATCAAAGCCAAAAGGAGTCAGTTTCAGGTCGCATTCATTCGTTTGTTATTTAAACATTATATTTATGCATTTTTTACATTACATTTGGTGTCCATTAAAAATATCCAACTCGCACATGCAAACCGTGCTTACATTATAATAATTTGTGTGTGTGTGGATGTTGTTGTTGTTTCCCTCTGCTTATATGACATTAACATTAATTAAAGAGGCATTTTTATGGCTGCACAAAATTTAAATAATTTTATAAAATGGACTCCAAGAGCCATTAAAGATATAATATAAAATTCAAGTAATTTATGAGTTGGGTGGGGGGAATATATTCAAAATCTCTCCCCGAGTCCTTGCAGGCTCGCACATGTATATATCTGGACTGACATAACTTTTTATGCCCCAGGACTAAGAAAAAGGACTAAGCGAATGTCAACGGAAATACGTTTTACGTTTCACTACAGCAAATTTTCGGCAAAATTTGAAAATTATTCATGAGCGCATGTGGAAATTAAATTCAGGTCCCAACACAAAAGAGATTTATTTGTCAGTCTGAGAGTTGCTTTTGCTCTCAATTCCATTTGCCACACACACACACACACACACACAGAGGACCAGAGGCCAACTTGGCTATTTATCTCTGGTTTTTTTGTTACTCAACTTATCGCAAAGTTTCCATTATAAAATTAGGTCAGCTGCAAAAATAACTCAGCTTAGAGCTCAACTATTTCTGTTTTTTTTTTTTTTTTTTTGGCTAGAACTGGCGGCGGTGGCCGAACAAATATTTAGTTGGTCCGCTCGCACAAAATGGAAAAAATGCTAATTTGTCAGTTTTACGCTGAGTCCTGCCGATGCCAGAAGATGGTCATTTCGTTTCGTTTCGTTTGGTTTGGTTTCTTTGGTCTGTTGTCATAAAAATTGTTTCCATTACATTATGCTGATTTCGTACATTTATTCAGGCAACCTCTGGCAACTTAATTTCCATTTTTTGTTGTATTTTCTTTTTTTTTTTCCTGCCTCTGCTGTCTGCTGTGGGTGGTGTTGTCCAGTGTTTGTGTTTGACCAGAAACCAATTTCTATTTCACAGGAGGCAAAAAAAAAAAAAAGTTCCTTTTGCAACAAAGCAAAAAAAAAAATTTTACGACTGCAGAAAGTAGCACAACAACAACAAAACACAGAAAATAGGTTTTAAACTTGAACAGCAATCATATTTTTCGATTACGCTAAGCAAAATAAGCGGCAAGGCTGAAGAAATAGTTTTTATGAGATTTGTAGGCATTTGATTGGAAAGAAATTTTGCAATTTATTTTTAGAGGGGATCATTTTTATTTGCTGGGTTGTAAAAAAGTGGCAACAAGATTATGCTGATAAAAAAAAGTAAGTGTATTCCTAGCGGAAAACCAATCTGAAATCGAAACTCTGAGAACTGAATCGGTTGGGGTTAATAAAGTACCTATTAAAGAACCTTGGGTAACCGCAGTAACTTAGGCCCATTTTCTATCTAATCTAAAATGCCCAATAAGATCAATTAAAAATCAAGTGAGTTTTGAAAGTAAAAGGCTTTTCAGCCATCAAAAAGGCAGCGGGGATCCAACGTCGCGAGTGCGGCGTTACGGCTGCTGAATTAAAGCATCACTAGCGAGTGTATATGTATATATGCTTATAAATAAAATACAGGATACTATATTTCGGAGTCAGAAACACTTCACCACAGTTCTCTTAATTATTTTTGTAATATACTCCGAAAATATTTCGTACCTTAAGGTGCATCTTTCAATAAAGCCAAAAGGTATAAATGCAAAGATATTAAATAAAGTGTGCAGACTAATGAATAATTAACAATTCTTGCCCCAACTTGCCCTAACTGCAACAAAAGTAGCCAGTTTTTCTGCAGGTTTCATGGTCACACTGCAACTGTTGTATAGCATTTCAGTTGTGGGAATTCTACTACTGTGTAAATGTAATGGTTTTGGCAAGGTGCCAGTATTGCTCAACTCTACTTAACAAACATGCAATTTCTGTCAGACAAATTACAATACATTCTAGATAGATCAGTTATGGGCTTGATATTCAAACCTATTTTTCAACTTATGGCTTTCATGATTTATAGCCGATTTGTCATCTACTTTATAGCTACTATGTGTCAGATAAACTTAGAATTTGCTCTGCTATTTGTTAGTTTATGTGGCAAATAGAGCAATGAAGTAATTGAGAAACACGCACTTAGTAATTCGATTTTAATTAAATTAAATTAAAAAATTTACCAAAGTTATTTTAATGTCATGTTAATTTTGTGGTTTCTTTAAATTTGTTGACGACTATTTTAAATTCATTTCAAATGATCAAAGAAAACACATACTGGAATTTAATGAAAATGGTGTTTTTTTATATTTGCTCCCAGGCAATTCAGTTCAATCGGTTTAGTGGTTTAGCAGTTATCTTATCTAGATCAGCGATGGGCAGCTCATAGCCCTTTTGGCTCAGCCAGCCCAATCCGATATTTCTTTTATTTGAAGCCGCTCAGTCAACACAGGCAACTGCGACTTTACGAACAGCGCCAGTTCGTACAACCAGTCGTCAACAAAAACCAAATAAAGTCTCGATTATAAGATTTGATTTTTTCCGTTGTTCTTCTGAACTTTCGTCCACCGCCTCTAAATCTTGATCTAGCTGTCGGATTCGGCTGGTTCTCTACTGCAGTAGAGTTGTGTTGGTGATTAACTCCAAATTTTAGTTCTCTGAGCACCTTAACTATACTATTCCCAAAGCTTGTTCAATGCTTGACTTTTTCAAGCGCAACTCAAAACAATTAATTGAACCCTACACTTGACCCCTTAAGTTTGTACTCTGCCTTAGTGCGTTCCAAGCTTGAATATGCTACAGTCATCTGGAAACCTTTCCCTGTTATTCATGTAAATAGGTTCGAGCGTTTGCTGAAAGATATCTTAAATTTGCGCTTGCCCTATTAAATTTTTTGAACCCTTGCCTCCGTATTTGAGTAGATGCCGCCTAATACACCGTACTACCCTTAAGGATAGGAGAACAATTGCTTCATTAATATTTTTAAATGACATTATAGGCGGCAATATTGCCCTTCTCTACTTTTCAAGATTCCCTTAAATGTTCCGTCCAGGCCTTTACGTGCCATGATTTCATTTAACGTTGGAATCCATAGGCCCAAATATTCGCTCAATAAGCCGATATGTATGAATCGTCTCCCAGTTGACATGCGGGACAGTTTATAGTAGACAATTAAGATAATATTCGTTTGCAAAATACACTAAATAAATATTTAAATAAATTTTGTGAACTAGTTTAGATGAACTGGTCATTAAAATGAACTAGTGAACTAGATCTATTTTTGAACTATAGTTCATTTTTTTATCTATTCACTTATTGACCTTTAGTTAATTGTTAACTTACTGTAGTAAATTTTGTACCTGTAGGTACATTTTAATGTTCGTTTCTTTAACTATAGTTCATTTGAAAAAATAAACTACAGTTCAAAAAATGAACTACAGTTCATAAAATGAACTAATTAACCATACAAAATATAATTTCTATTGATATTTCATGAAAATGCTTCAGATTCGTAATTAAAAAAATAATAAAATATTTAACGTCCTGTCTGAGCAAGTATTTCTATTCGCATTTCGATAGATCTAAGGAGTTGGGTCTATCGTTTTTTTTTTAAACCAAAAACATTTTCAAAATGTAAAAGTAAACAAGTTTTGCTTTAACTAGATTTAATTTTTAGAATGTTTAAATTGTATTTTGCTGACTATGAATCTAAAGCATATTAAAATTATTAAAATCGGTTTAAAGTTAATAAAAAAGATATCATTATATTATACATTTCCCACCTGGGCAGTTTTTCCAAAGAGAAAGGCGATTTATCAATTAATTTCCAACTTAAAGCTTACAAACTTATTTATACATACATCTTTTTTTAAACAACGTGGCCCATAGAGTTTACAAGCAGAATTGAATACAGATCGTCTCAAATATTCCTTTAAATCTTAAACCCAAACACATTTTCCGACCTATGGAGTGAATTTATAACAAATTAGAAAATTATTTTCTCATTTAATTGGGACATAAAGCTAAGAAACCGAATTGTATAAAGATAGGCTGAGAAATAATGTTTCTGCCTTCCTTTTCCGCCCTTGGCGCGAATTTTCCAAAAAATTTAGCATAATATAAATCGATGTTCAAGTTAATCGCTCGAAAAATAATCATTTTGTATACACTTTCAGAGGTCAAAGCTATGGTGATGGTCCTAATCAATAGCCTAAGACTTTCCTCGAAAAATTCTGGCTTGGCATAATGCAAAACACGCCCAAGCTTCGCAGTGGCAGCTCTTCATCTGCCATGAACGCGTCCTATCCAGATGCGCACCACCAGAACAACCATTTCAGGTCCCAAATAAATTCACATTTGTCAAAAAAATTGTCAGTGTAGTTCTCCCGTGTGATGAGCTGCATATACTGCGTATACTTAATTTATATATTTTTGTTAATTAGTTAGGTAATTTTTTTATTAACTGCAAAGTGTGTCCTTTTGTGTACTCTCGAGTCTGTTTTTATAGAATCTGCAGATTTGAAAATATCTTGAGCTAGTTTCCCATATTGGAAATGTTTTCCTCCAAATTTTCTCCAAAAAAAAAGTATTAAATAATTGTAGATTTATTTTATAGAGAAAATTTGACAAGGATAAGCAAATTAAATTGAATTCCAGCTGCGACTTAGCCGTGCGCAATCCGTTGCCATTATTTTGGTGCACTAATTTTTGGGGGAAAAGACAAGACAGGTTTTTCCTTTTATTTTATTTCTTCATTGCTCGACAAATTTGTTGGCATCCTTTTTTTTTTGTCATTTTTTTTTTTCTTGATGCTGGGCGACGAAAAAGTTGTAATTTTATTTTGGAAATTCGTTTAGTCCTCTGTTTGTGCAAGAATCCGTTATTTTCTTTTGTGCCCCGGCTCCAAGCAGAAAATGAAGTTGGAAAGTTTCAGCTTTTTTTCGCATTTCTGTTTTTTTTTTTTTTTTTTGGTGTGTGGAGGGACCTTCGTTTAGTTTGGTCGTGCGGGATGGGGAGCTGGTCTCAACCACCGCTGTCATGTCATCATGTTGATGAAGCAACCGGATGATGAATGGACGTGCGCCACAGTGGAGCTTCAATTGATGCAATCAGCGTAAAGTGACAGTTTTTTTTTTTTTTTGTTGGGATGGCAGTTCGCTGTTGCTGTCACTGGAGAGCAGTTGCTTGATGTTAGTTTTGAAGCTCAGTGCAGCGCAGCACACACACACACACACAGAGAATTCTTAAAATATAATTCAAAATAAATTTCAATTACTATAAAATATTTCTCTAAAAAAGCTTTGGCCAACCGCAGCACACAAAAAAAAACAAGTTTCATTCCCTAAACATGGCTCTGAAGCCATCCACCAACTCTGGTACTATTCCCAGTGAGGCCACAGAGTAATATTTATTATCACAAAACATTTGTGCAAATGTCCTTTTTCGCATAAGCAACAACGACGATGCTGTCGTGCAGTCCTTTGAGAACATTTATCTTATTATCTTTGCATGCAGCAGCAACAGCGGCGGCAGCAACAACAAAACATAAATAAGACTCAGCAAGAACGGCAACAACAACGAGATGATGAGCCACATTAGGCAAGGACAAACAAAGCCAAAAGTCAAGTCAGGCCAACAGACCACAAAACAGCAACAGCAGCCACAACCATTCCAATTTTTTTTGGCTCTAAAAAGTTGCCCATACGGCCCCGTGTATTTGATTTGCCTTATTTACAGCCACACACACAAAACTTTTTTAATTGATTAAAGCCGCATTTGCATTGTGGCTTACAAGCAGCTTAACAACAAATTCCCCCCACCCCTCCCCCTTGTGCATTTTTAGTAACACAAAAACTACAATAATTAAAAATCTACAACATGTGAGATGAGATGTTGCGGTGCTCTTAACCAAATGGATTTTCATTTGTACAGAAATACATTTAAAAAAACAAAAAACAAAAATACATAAAATACAAGTGGCAAACAAATTGTATTAAATATTTACACAATTCTTGCCATGCACCAAATAATATTTGTAAAAAAGCTCAAAACCCAAAAAAACACATTTATTGCTACACAAATAAATATAGAAAAGAAAACACAAACACCTTTTTTCGGACTAAAATGCGGTAACAATTTTGTAAATGTAAATGCAAAAGATAGCTAAAAGGCTTTGAAAGAATAAGGTAAATACTTTTTCACTATTACAATGTCTGTCCATTTGGATTTGATTTCTTAAAATTTGTTGAAATGTTTTTTTGTTTTTTTTTTTTTTTTTTTATGTAATTAAGAAAGAATTAAGAAAAGTCTTTAAAGACTTACACACCAACAAAACTTAAAAAAGAACTGAGAAAAGGCATGGATCGGCTTTCAAAACGTTGGACATGACTTTCTAAGTATCGAAAAAAATGCCGAATTATGCCTTTAATAAAAAAAACCTACTTTGTATATATATCTCTGCATATATGTATAAAATAGTTCGTTCTGACTGACTGACTGATTCACTGATTGGCAATCCTCTTACAACCTAAACGGTAAGAGATAGAAAGCTGAAACTTTTACAGAAATTTTCTATATGTGGTAAAAGAATTTCGTATGCAAAATAATTCGACAAGTGATTTTTCTATATTGGGAAATCCGCCCACAAGACAAATGACCTTAAAATTCTATATGGAAAATATACTTTTTTTCATTCGATTGACTTTAAACTCGGTTTGTGCGTACATTATGAAAAACGATTAGACATGTTATTTTTCAAAAAAATAAATAAATGAAAAACTATTTTTGAAATTGGGAAAATTTAGTCGAAAAGTCGTAAAGTGGAAAGCACGTATGAATATCTATATTTTTTAAAGTTTGGGAGCTCCGATCTGTGGATTTTGCAGGATTTAATGCTCGTAAAATAATACCTCAATGCAAGGGAAAAAACAGACAGATTTTCCGGATTTTTCCCTAACAAAATATGACTCGTACATTTAATTAAATTAAACCGTCATTATTATTATATATTAAAGTAATTAAAAAAAAAACATTTTAATGTAAATACGTAGGTTGCTATATATATTTCTGGCCTTAATAATGAAAACGCGAATATTTATGATTAAAAATGGTTTTATTGTTTTTCAAAGTATTCTCCAGCAAGATTTTTACACTTTTTGCAAGCGCTCAAACCAATTGTCGAAGCACTTTTTCCACTCCGATTGAGACACCTCCAAAACATGGTTTTTGAACTCTTCAACAGCATCTTCTGGCTAGGAAAATCGTTGACCACGCATTTTCCCTTGATGTGCGGGAATAAAAAGAAGTCATTGAGTGCCAAGTCGCGGATGACCCATCAATTCGACGTTTTGGGCGGTCAAAAAGGCGCTGGTGTAAGCTGATGTGTGAGAGCTCGCATTGTCATGGTGCACAATGATCTGTCTTCTCTTGTTCGTTTTTCGAATTTTTCCGAAGACTTCAGGCAAACAAATTGTAGTGTACCACTCAGAATTGAACAGTTTCCACATGACCAGTTTTACCGAAGAAACAGGCGACCATTTGCTTCGAAGTGCTTCTTCCACGAACGACTTTCGTTGGATTTGGCTCGTCTTCGAAGACACACACGGTCGATTGCTGTTTTGCTTCGGGCTCATAAGCATAGATCCATGATTCGTCACCTGTGACGATCTTATAAACGTCTTCTGAAACACCGCGATTATATTTTTTCAAAATTTCTTTGCACCAATCCACACGAGGCTTTTTTTTGAGCGATTGTCAAATTGTGCGGGATCTAACGAGAACAAACCTTTTTTTACGCCCAGGTGTTTATGCAATATCGAATGTATGCTGGTGGAAGAAATGCCCAAGGATGCCTCTATCTCACGGTATGTCACATGACGATCTTGCATTATCAGTTCACGCACGGCATCAATGTTTTCTGGCACAACGACTGTTTTTGGACGACCTTCACGACCTTCGTCTTCGAGCGAGCGTCGCCCGCGATTGAATTCATTAAACCAATTTTTCGCATCGCCATATAGGATTTAATCGTTCATCGTTGCACTCTTGTCGTGATAATCCACGTCGAAAGTTGTAAAAAATGATTGCACGAAAATGTTCACGAGTTAATTCCATTTTTCTGCCGAGGTAAGTTTTTGATTAATCGTTAATCGATATCAAACGTGGTCACACATGAAAGAGTTGTACGGAGTTTTTATCGATAAAAGTCCAAACTTTTTTTGGGAAAAGGCCAATTGGTCCTAAAATGGCTAGAAGTGACCTAGGCCAGAAACTTAAATAGCAACCCACGTTCTGTTTCGGTATGGTTCCGGTTTTTTTCGATACCAATTATAACGGTAAACGGTTTTCGGTTCTCCAATAATATCGGTAACGGTATTATTCCCTGATTCTAACCTAATCTAAATCGGGATTTACACCATGAAGCAAACTTCATGAAGTTTTCTTAGTAGGCGTGGAATTTAGAGGAAATCTTTCAGACCTTTTCAACGAATAGTAAAAAAATACATTTAAATCTCTCGCCTACTAAGAAAACTTCATGAAGTTTGCTTCATCATGTAAATCCCGTCTAACAAAGGGTGATAATACTAATTTTTGGTACAAATGTTGTTTTTAATGGATTTTTAAATTGTGGTGCACTTCTTGGGTTAGATGGCTGATTCCAAAGCCTAACAACATGCACAACGAAATGTTGAAATGTTACATGACTAAAAACTTAGAAAAATTTTTAAAAATTTGTAAAAAAAAAAAAAATGCACTGCGTCCCAAATTATCGGTGAGCACAGGTTTAGATCATGAAGAAACATTAATGCTCCAAAATCGGAAATTTAAACCAAAAATTTTAAATTTCATTGATTTTATTGCTTTTAAAATATTCTCCACCAAAATGATGAACTTTTGCATAGATTTGAAACCTTTGCCACTCTGAAGGAGGTACCCCCAAAAAAGTGATTTCAACGCATTAACAGATTCTTCAAGTGTCAAAAAAAATAACCTAGCACTTGGTTCTTGAGTGAAGAAATCAACCACAAATTATTGGGTGTCTAATCAGAAATTTTCGTCGGTTGATGTTTTGGGTGCTTACAAAATTTCTTGTGTGTGTTGAATTTAATTGGTTTAATTGGCGAGATTAATAATATTAGCACTCTGAAGTAGTTGGAAGTAATAAGAGTTGCTGCTGCTTTTGCAAGAGGAAACTGCGTTGCAAATTGAAGCGAGGAATTAATGTTGATTTAAGTCCACTGAAAGAAATTCTGTGTTAAATATTTTCCCATATGTTTCAATAAACCTCATTACGCTACAGTAAACATACGCAAGTGAGTATGTGCATAAGTAAACAATACATATATACATTTACACAACGCATTGCGTTAATGAAATTTTCTGTATTTTTTCTTCGCTTGGTTTTTTTTTTGTTTGCTGAAGCTAACAATAAATAATAAGAGTAAAAAGGTGGCAATTGTCGTCGCTCCATGTGCACCGAGTGCTTCAGCATAATTACGCATTAATAAAAAAAAAATAAAGCACAAATTACAATAATTTTTAATTAACAAAGCTCGGGCCCGAATGCAACTCAAGCAGAGGGCAAGTGAAAAGTCTACATGAGAGAGACTTGTTTATAATTGCGCTTTATGCAAATGCAAAATGCAAAAAGGTGAATTTCCACTTGAGCGCAAGTGAAAAATCCAATTAAACTAAATACGTCGAAAATGTAGCAAAATATTTAATAAAAGTGCAAGCAGCAGCAGCTGGCACCTGCTCCTTGGCTGGCGGCCACTTGAGAAAGCAATTGTCAAGTTGAATACAGCAGCAGGATGCAGGATGCTCGCCCCTCACTAATTTTATCTATTTCTTGCACTTTGGGCCAAAAAGCAATTGTCTTTCATCATCATCATCATCATCCGGTGAAGACGGAACAACCTGCCTTCAAGTGGCAAATGCACACACACACATACACACAACATCGATGGCGGCGGAGGTAATCCTCGACTCCTTCTTCTCCCATTTAGCCAAAGCATACTTGAGCTTCAGCTTGTTGAAAATCAATTTCTTGCATCATTGTTTGCCAAGTGAAGTGCACTGGAAAATTCTTCTTGTTCTAGCCAAAGTCATTCCCCCCCCATTTGAAAATCAACGTCATATTGATGCATCCCCCACAAAGTCAAGCCAAATGAAAGCAATTAAGCTGTTCAAGCTGCTTCTCGGTTTCAAGAAATACAACAAAAAAAAACCAAAAACGAAAAAAATGCATTTTCTTTAGCTGATTATGAAGCCAATTGCCACACACATCAGTGGGCTGAAGGCGAAGGGTCAATCAAAATACTTCACTCTAACGAATCATAATGAAAGAATTATATGCTAAATTGAAGTCTTTTGTTCCCATGGAATGGTAAGGTCCCAAAACCTGTTCTTTGATCAATTAAAAGATTACACTTTACATATATACATTTGGCTTGAATTTTCCTAAGGGTCAATAAGAGTTACTCACATTCTTGAATTTTAGCAAAATACAAAAATTCTTTTCATTGCTACTTATCACAGCTTACGCCAGTAGCTGTTAAGGTGACGGCTGCTTGAAAAACTTGTTGTTTTATATGTTCTTCAGCGTATTTTAATAAAAAGTAGCCGAGTAATTTGTGTACTTTGTAATTTGTGTCTAAAATTATTTAAATCGTTTGAAATCGAGCTTAAGTCGTTCTCTATTTGGTTTTTATAGGGCGAGGAGAAATAACTAAACGGAGAGAGCCAGCATAGTTGGTATAGCGTTCAAATTTCTTGTATAAAAAAAATCTGGATCAAAAATGCATACTTTGTTCAATAAATTCGCGCTTGAAACAAAATTTTCACACTTAACATTATTTTGATATCGAAAATTCACGATACAATTATGATAGATGTCTTTATGTGTATGTAATCAAATCAATCTACTACAAGAAATTGTTTCAAAAAGTCCTCGAACTAATACAAAAAAATATAAATTTAACCAAAAATTTAAATTTAAATTTTTAAGTTTTCATTTTATACAAAAAAGTACAACATTATTCTAGCCTTTCCACATCCTTTGGGTAGAAAGGTTTTGTGCAGCTGCTAAGAAAACGCTTTAGCTTAAGGACCTGAGGACTTCACTTTCTCGATTGATTCATTCATTGTAACTATTAAAAAAAGTGTCATCCTGATACAAGTTAGTATTAATTCGATATCTCGTTATCATTGAGAATAATTTTTAAAAACACTTTCGGAAATTTGTAAAACTCAATTATTTTAAATTGATAATTTAATATGAAGGCTTATTTGTAATACTTCGGCACCCCAAAATTTTGCAAATATTTTGAAATTTTTTCTCTTATTTACAAAAAGTTCATACGATAATCGCAAATCGGAAAATTATGCAGATTTTAAACCGGGGACCTTCAAGTCCGTAAAATGTAAAGTAAATGGGAAAAATCGCTTGGGGTAACAATTGGGCGTTCGCAGAGACAATTGATCCCTGATCAGCTTAATAAAACTGTTCGATTATTTAGCATACTTTTTAGGGGGTCTTGTTGAATTGACATTTGGAAAAGCATCATGTTGATATCTTATTAAACACAAGAGGAAAAGTGGGCTACGTAAATTACCAAGAAATATATCATTGATCAGAGCCAGTTACTCTCTAACCAACCATTTCTCCCTGACAATTAAAGATTATTTTTGTGATCTATGGATTAAAGTCTTTTTATTATTATTTGTTACTGCTCACAACATATTACAAACATAACGACAACTAACTTTGACGGGTGTCGTAAGACAACCGTTTATCATCCAGTACCATGGAACAAACAACGCTTGTGACAACAGTCAATTGAACAACGACAAGATTATCAGTGATGAACCCATTTCACATTGAATGACCGATAAACAAATTGCTATTTACGCCACTGAAAAAGAGCAAGAACTTTATACATTTTTTTACGTCATTCGTTTTTCTACAAATGAAAAACACAACGTATCGAATATCCTTGGCATTATTCGACGAAAGTTCTAGAGGATTCTGGATTCACTAACCGCTCCACATCACAAATAACAATTGATTTTCTGTAAGATATTGTTTACGGGCCGTTCGATTTCGAAAATATTTCAGTTCTCTTTACGCCGCTACTTCTTTATTGAAGCAAGGTCGTTACACCAAACCGTAAAGCCAACACAACATTCTGAAGAAAACGATATCCGGAATGTTGGCGAAAACTGAAACTCAAAAAAAACAAGCGCGATTTAGAGATCATAATCAAAAATGATGTAAACAAATCCCTGGAACAAATAATGATTAAGATTAACCAATTTTAATCTTTTTTTTAAAAAAAAAAACTAGTAAAAAAATTTTGCAGTTTGCCAAAGGTTTCTTCAAGTGAAATGTTGAAGATCAACATGGGAAGAACATATTCGATAACAACAAGTTTAGTGTTGGAGCAGGTAAAATTGAATCGTATGAAGCAAAACCGATGAATATTGTGTAAATACACTTTTATTGATGAACCGAAAAGTTCTCAATTCATGATTCCTCTAGCTAATATGACTATATCTGCTAAGCTTTCATTTTTTTGTTTTTTTTTAACTATTACGAATATTTAAAAATGGTTTGAAGGGGGGCAAGAACATTGCTCCACTAATATGGCAATATCTGCTAAACTATTGCGAATATTTGAAAATGGTTTGAAGGGGGTGAAAGGGGAATGTCTAAGCTATAATAATAATGCAAAACAAAAATATCGAAAAAATTTTTTCAAAGCTAGAAGACCCCCTTAAATAATTCACGATTTCCATTGCCTACTTTTTTGGGTTGTCATTGAAAGTCTATTTGGTACTCAATTTACAATATTGATTACTAAAATTTAGTACGAAAAATGCTTGATTTAAGAATGTTTGTTATTATTTTAATAATATTAAAACGGTTACATGGATTTTTCAATGTCAAAAAATCGAATTTTTTGATCCCCATTTTCTCAAGACAATGTTTTGTAACTCGGTGTTTGAATAAATTAATTCGTTTATTATTTGTTGAACCTTTTTGGATATAAGAATGTATTGTACCTAATTTGAGTAAACCCAATAATAAATTATGTATTAAATTTTAAGTACAAAACGGTATAATTTTCATCCCGTTCAATCTAGATCTCCATAAGTTGTTTTTCTCTGAGTGTTTCTCTTTTGAAAAAAAAAAAGAATTACCAACCACAAATTTATTCGACATGCTAGTTGATCCAACAAAATGTTGTATTTATGCAAAAGGAGTTTATTCTCAATGACATTTGCTGAAATAAATAATTTATATATTTATTTTGACAATGTTCCGCTTTTCGTGGTGCATTGAAGCGTATTAAATTTCAATTAGAAACTAGAGCGTGACAACAAATCAATTCTTTTTTTTTCTCAGTGCATTTGAGTTACTGGAAATGCTGTATAATTTGGCAATATTTTAAATTTTATATTTATTGCATTTCTGTCAATACAAAATGTAAATTCTGAAATGTCAACAAGAAATTTTTGAAATGTTTCAATCTTTGATTTTAATGCTTGTCAAAAAATATGTTTGATAGAATGTAAAGTTTTTGTTCTTAAATTCAATCAATTTAATTCATCTTTTGTATGGTCCAAAGGGAAATCTGTACACATATTTGCCTACTTGGGTGGCATTATGATGGCAATGGCATGCTGAGATGCGGTTCATTTGGTTAATGCACCATACCTGAGCCTATTATTCACAACTGCATTGTGCCATGACAAGGGAATGTGTGCATGAAAGAGAATGTATGTGTGTGTAGTACATGTGTGTGTGTGTGTGTGTGTTCTCTGTTGGCATCTGGAGGGTTATTGTCTATCTATTAAAGGCAAGGCAAGAGCTCAGTTGATAACCGGCCAGAAATTTCTCAACTATGCTCTTTAAATCTAAAAATAAATGCTCTTGTTTATTATTTACATATTTCAAATTCAACCCACACAAAATCAAATTAAAACCAAACATTTTTGTTTTGAAATTTTAGTTTTCTATTTATTTTTTTTCTAATGAATTTTTAAATAACATTGCCGCAAAAACCCCGAAAAATGAATTTACATAATTGACATGCATCGTCGTTGCCGCAGAGTTTAAATTATTTTTACATAAGTTTGGGGCGAATGTGTGTTTTGGTTGGTTCCATTTTGTGGCCAGCTAATTTTAGGCGGATAACTATTTTGCATAAATAAAAAACTTTTAGACTAGAAATATTCGAGTGGCTTTGGCCCGAGAACCACAACTAAACGTATTAAGCCATCAAGTATTTAATTTTCCAAAGTGAGTAGAGAGCCAGAGTGAAAAAAAGAACCCACAGTTTTGTGTTTGGCCTCAAGTTGGAGAGAACAGTCATGCATTTAATTTGGTTAAATATTTGTCTGTTCTTATGGATGCCATCATTCCAACTGCCAGTGCCAGCTGAAGGACATAACGTTCTGGTAGAGGCCAAAGGATGTCGACAGAAATATGTTTATATGTGTAGAAAACATCAACAACAAATCAAACCCTGTCGCTGCCAACACTGGAAGGGTAATGAAAATTGAATGCTACAGAATAGAATAAAGGCAAATTAAGACATTTAAATTTAATTAAAAAATATTACGCATATGCATATATTTGAGCTTCATTTATTTCATGCTTGCCTTGGTTTAATCTTGTTGAAACTCGAACATATTTATAGTTTATATGAGCTAAGTTATATCGGTTCCTCAACTGGGTCCCTTCAAATTGAGCGTTTATTCTCCCTACCTAATACTTGTTGAAAAATGTACGAAAAATGTATACTGATCAGGGAATAATACCGTAACCGAAACCGGAACCGTTTCAAGCCACGTACCGGTATCGAAACCGGAACCGATATTACATTTTTGTTGAGTACCGAAAACCGTTAACCGTTATAATAGGAACCGAAAAAACCGGAACCATACCGAAACGCTTATACCGGTACTGTTTCGGTTTCTAGTTAAAATATTCAACTGGTAAAATTGCAATAATTTCACTGAGAAGAAAGTCTTACATTTCAGAAATTCGCCCTTAGAGAAAAACCAGAATCAAATTCTCTTTTTTAGATATACAAAGTATAGAAAAAAATGTCTAAAAGTGTTAAAACTTTTATTTGCTAAATAAAAAGTCCTCTAAATAAGTGTAAAGGATTTAAAAAAGTCTCAGAAAAATGCTTGCTTAAAAATATAAATTTTAGAAATAAAATTTCAGGATTTTATTGAAATTTCGCTATACAAAAAAATCTGTTTTAATATTTCGAAAAATTTTATGACACGTTAAGCTAATTTCGATTTTATGTTTTAAACTGTTTTTGTGTTTTTTAGAGTTGATTTGAATATTTTACCAGACTTTTATGTGTTATGGTATAGTTTCGAATCTATCCAAATCACTAATGATGTCTATTTTTGGCGGAGATACGGCAGATTTTAGGGCGACCAAAGAATAAAGAATTCCTTAATTATAGGTTGTAGGGATACACTGAAAACCTGGACAGAATATATTTAACGAAATTGTTCGTCCAATAATAAAAAAGGCTAGAAATCGTTATATTTAAAAAAAAAAACGTTTTTATGAGGGATATTCTTGGGACCCTTTTGTAGTTCTATTACATCCATTATTTTTTGGGATAACTTGAAATAATTAAAATTTTTAAATATAAAAAAAAAATACTGGTACCGGTACGTACCGGTATACTGAAATAAAAATCTAAGTACCGTATTGGAACCGAATACCGAAATAAACTGAAAACCGAAATAAAACCTTTAACCGATATTCTCATTTCGGTACGTACCGGAACCAGTACCAGAACCGATATCCGTTTCGGGATTAATCCCTGATACTGATTTATGATATATTTATCCGATTTTGATTAAACTCTGCTCAATTGTATTTAAGCGATTAATATGCACGATTAACAAGTGTCTTTATAAATACTATCATTTAAAACAAAATAGTTTTTCTCACTAAGACCTATTTTCAGACCGTTCTGTTGTATGGAGATTAAAATAAAATAAAAGTCTTGATCAAATTTGATGGAATAATTGGATACCTATTAGATTACTTGTTAGCAAGTTTTAAGACGTTACAATGAAAACAAACAAGTTTTACTTACTTGAACTTGTTTTTAATTGATTTTTATGCCAGCTTTATGCTATAGCTATTCGTTTCTTATTAAACTTGTCAGAATTGTGTAAATGCAAATAGAATCGATAAATACTTTTTTCAAATTCATGGACAAATTTTCCGTCCAAACTCAAACTTGCTGACTTTGATGGCAAAAACCAGTTTTTTTTTAAATCAATATGATTCGAGTCACAAGATTTGAACTTTTACAATGTGACTCTGACAATATTTTGCACTTTTTCGGCAGTTTTCTTGTCGATATTCTTTCTCGTTTCTAGCTACTTTCTTCCCTATTTCCTTTATATATTTCTATCTTTTATAATAATCTTAAGGCAGTCAAAACTTTATTAAAAACTTGAAAAACAAAACCTACGAAATGAATTGAAAACTTTATGTTTAAATTAAGTACGAAACACTTAAAATTTATCTCAGCTTGTATACTTTTTCATTGAAGATTTCTTTTTGCGAATAATAAAAAAAAAAGTTGGTTATCCCTTCCTTTAACAAACTGTTGTCTTAGGGCTTTCTCCGAACAAATTGATTAACACAGTGAAAAAGTCTCGTAAAAAAAAATGCTGCCTACATAAACACAAGTAAAGAGCAGATGAAGCAGGAAGCTGGTCATAAAACCAATTGGTCAACTCTGGCCAACAACAACAACAACTGGCAATGGGGTGTAAAATATACCCAAAAGACAGACAAATATTCATTCCCAGCTGCGCTATGAAAAATTTATGCCGTAACGAAAAACCCGTAATCATTGAAATGAAATGCAGGCAACAAGGACACCCAAAAAACAGAAAACACAACAAAATTTTTAAAAAATAACTCACACACACACAAAGAAATCAAGCGAGTGAAAAATTACAATTGTCACAACAGCAAATCACTTTTTCATTTGGTAGCGAAAAATTTTCACGGCGCATTGAAGTTGATATGAAAATAATTGTATGCAAATTTCCACTGAGCGTGGGACCGAGGGGAAGATGGTCATTTATCTGCCTCCAACTTTTGGTGCTGGGCGGGATCTTTTCCTTTGGCCAGCTCAGTTTAATGACTTAATTTTCAATTCCATTTCCGGCGGCAACGGCGGCGACGATGTTGAAAGGGAATAAATGCAAATGGCAAAGGATGCTGCGTCTCCAGCAGGTTTCCTTTCAGTCGTCCTTCATTAGCCATTAAGGCGTCATTATGCGTTTGCAGGTTTAATTATGGCTGGACTGCAGTTCTCGCTTTGGCAAGGCCCAGCTGCGAGGGCGGTTTGATAATTTAATGGCCGAAGGTACAAAGAGTGAGTTTGAATTATATATATTCTTGATCAGCATCAACAGTCGAGTCAACATAGCCATGTCCGTATGAACGCATAGATCTCAGAGATGGTAAGAGCTAGAGGTTTGAAGTGTATAATTCATATAATCGTTTTCCAATCAGATAACCGATAAAAGAGTTGCCACCCCCCACAATTTTAAAAAACCTCAAAACTTACACAATTTTAGAGATAGATTGTACGAACCTTCAAAAGATATATTCTACTCATCATTATTTATCAAACCCCCATACATCGTTTTCCGATCAGGTGATAGATAGAAGAGTTGCCACCCCACATTATTAAAAGAAACTCTAAACTCTCACAATTTTAGAGTTAGGTTGTTCGAACCTTTTAGACATTTATTCTACTCATCATTACTTATCGAGCCCCCATACATCGTTTTCCGATCACATGAACGATAAAAGAGTTGCCACCCCCCACAATTTTAAAAAACCTCAAAACTTACACAATTTTAGGGATAGATTGTTCGAACCTTCAAAAGATATATTCTACTCATCATTATTTATCAAACCCCCATACATCGTTTTCCGATCAGGTGAAAGATAGAAGAGTTGCCACCCCAGAATATTAAAAGAACCTCAAAACTCCCACAATTTTAGAGTTAGGTTGTTTGAACCTTTTAGACATATATTCTACTCATCATTACTTATCGAGCCCCCATACATCGTTTTCCGATCACATGAACGATAGTAGAGTTGCCACCCGCACAATTTTAAAAAAGCTCAAGACTCCCACAATTTAAGAGATAGATTGTTCGAACCCTCAAAAGATATATTGCAGATATATACATCGTTTTCCGATCAGGTGAAAGATAGAAGAGTTGCCACCCCACAATTTAAAAAAATTTAAAAACTCCTACAATTTTAGAGATAGAGTGTTCTACTGATATAATCTACTCATCATTACACATCGAGCCCCCATAAATCGTTTTCCGATCAGATGAATGATAGTAGAGTTGTCACCCCCGCAATTTTTAAAAATCTCAAGGCTCCCACAATTTTAGAGATAGATTGTTGAAACCTTCTAGAGATATATTCTACTCATCATTACTTATCGAGCTCCCATATTTAGTTTTCCGATCAGATGAACAATGGTAGAGTTGCCACCCCCACAATTTGAAAAACTCCTCAAATATCCCGCAAATTTGGAGTTAGGTTGTTCAAACCTTCTACTCATCATTACTTATCGAGCCCTCATACATCGTTTTCCGATCAGATGAACGATAGTAGAGTTGCCACCACCAAAATTTAAAAAAATCTAATATCTTCCACAATTTTGGAGTTAGGTTGATCGAACCTTCCAGACATATATTCTACTCATCATTACTTATCGATCCACCATACACCGTTTCCAGATCAGATGAACGATAGACGAGTTATAAGCAAATCAAATAATTCCGATGGGCAGCACTGGCCGATATCGTGATGGGCAGCACTTACACAGTTTGTGTGAACCCACACTTGAAAGTTTTAAGTTAGGTACAATCTTTGACAGGTACAGAGTATATTACAGACGGACTTGACCAAGTTTCTTACTTGTTTTTAAATAAAAAAATTAAATATTCTCCTTAATTCTAGAACTGAAGAAATGGATCGGCTTTAAGAGATTTGAGACAAAATAAATGCCTATAGACCTTGTAAAAACGCTGGACTAAGGACTGTTTTCTCTACTTCTTGTTTTTAAAATGTGTATAAATTATACTTAGGTCGTTGTACACACAAGCTTTGATGTTTTTAAATTAGGGAACATTCATTTTCTTAATATCCACCTAGGGTTCAAAAACATGTAGATGAGAAAATTAATATATTGAGAAATAATACTCATTTGGTGTTATTTTTTTTTTTTTTTTTTTTCATTTTTACAAACTGCCCTCGTAATACAGATTTTTAATTAGTATTTTCTTTGATTTATTGAAATCTTTTTTTTTTTTTTTTATAATTTTAGACTCGATGACAACGACAATCGATGCCGTATTGATTATTTTTACATTCGTAACGCATGCCAGGAGGACATTTCCGTTTCATTTTATTCAGTTCGATGGGTCGACAGGCGCAGATCTTTTGGCGCTTCTGATAGGCGCATTTATATTGCGAATTCTTATCGCATCTGACATAATTGGAGCCACTCATAACCAGACCCATTAATAGGGAGAAAAACAATATCCGCACAAAAAACAGCTGCATCTCACTTACTGTTTGGACCTCAACTGAAGGAGGATTTTATGTTTTAAGCAGCTTTTAACATCAATTGGACTTGCTGCCGTGTGGATCTAATTGGAAAATTAATAGTCAAAACCATGTCAGGGGTTTTCTGTAAATCGCCTTTGATTCAATTCAAGCAGAAATTATTGATTGGCAGCTGCAGTTGGAGTTTCCTTCTTTATTTTATTTTTTTTTTTTTTTTTGGCTGTAAAGCAGTTCGTTTGCACACGAGCTCAGCTGAAAATTGCAACGCGAAACACGTAGACGGACTGGAGCGGCAACCAAAGCCAAAGCCAATCTTATCACGAATTATTCGTTCATTGGTTTGGATGGGGCATTGCCAGTTTATCAGCACAGAGTAGACGGCCAATCGACATATTTTCAATTACGCTTATACCAAAAAAAAAAATACCCATAATATATGACTGAGTGTGTAGCAGGGGATATATTATATTTATGCTAGAAATTTATTTAGTATTTTTGAGAAATTGGCAAATCCATATCCAAGCAAACTACAGAGTGCCAGTTGGATCTTGTACGCATGCAGGCCCAAGTCCCGGCGCAAAGTTCGCCAAGTAAAGGCGAGAAATTGACTGCCTCGGGTTTCTGGAACGAAATGACGCTATTTTTATTTGGACTACAATACGTCAATCGTTTGAGTAGATTTTTGAAATAATCATCATCTTCAAAACCAGAGGTAGCAAAAAATAGAAGCTAAAATCAATCCCGGTTTTCGAAATAAACCCATTTCCAGCTCTATCAAGAAAAGGTTTAAAATTTTTTTATCCATCTGCTGATGAATATGATACTATTCTCCCAAAAGCCCATGAATTGCTTTAACGACTTGAGGTGGGTTGCTATTTAAGTTTCTGGCCTAGGTCACTTCTAGCCATTTTAGGACCAATTGGCCTTTTCCCAAAAAAGTTTGGACTTTTATCGATAAAAGCTCCATACAACTCTTTCATGTGTGACCACGTTTGATATCGATTAACGATTAATCAAAAACTTACCTCGGCAGAAAAATGGAATTAACTCGTGAAAATTTTCGTGCAATCATTTTTCACAACTTTCGACGTGGATTATCACGACAAGAGTGCAATGATGAACTTAAATCTTTGTATGGCGGTGAAGCACCATCCTAAAGCACTGTGAAAAATTGGTTTAATGAATTTGACGCTCGCTCGAAGACGAAGGTCATGAAGGTCGTCCAAAAACAGTCGTTGTGCCAGAAAACATTGATGCCGTGCGTGAACTGATAATGCAAGATCGTCATGTGACATACCGTGAGATAGAGGCATCCTTGGGCATTTCTTCCACCAGCATACATTCGATATTGCATGAACACCTGGGCGTAAAAAGGTTTGTTCTCGTTGGATCCCGCACAATTTGACAATCGCTAAAAAAAAAGGCTCGTGTGGATTGGTGCAAAGAAATTTTGAAAAAAATATAATCGCGGTTTTTAAAAGACGTTTATAAGATCGTCACAGGTGACGAATCATGGATCTATGCTTATGAGCCCGAAACAAAACAGCAACGCCGTGTGGGTCTTCGAAGACGAGCCAAATCCAACGAAAGTCGTTCGTGGAAGAAGCACTTCGAAGCAAATGGTCGCCTGATTCTTCGTCAAAACTGGTCATGTGGCGACTGTTCCGCTTGAGCAACGTAGGACGGTCAATTCTGAGTGGTACACCACAATTTGTTTGCCTGAAGTTCTTCGGAAGAATTATTGAAAAACGAACAAGAGAAGACAGATCATTGTGCACCATGACAATGCGAGCTCTCTTACATCAGCGCCTTTTTGACCGCCCAAAACGTCGAATTGATGGGTCATCCGTCGTACAGCCCTGACTTGGCACCCAATGACTTCTTTTTATTCCCGCACATCAAGGGAAAAATGCGTGGTCAACGATTTTCGTCGCCAGAAGATGCTGTTGAAGAGTTTTATGCCAAAACCATTTTTGGGGAGGTGTCTCAATCGGAGTGGAAAAAGTGCTTCGACAATTGGTTTGAGCGCTTGCAAAAGTGTATGAATCTTGCTGGAGAATACTTTAAGAAAAAAAATAAAACCATTTTTGATCATAAATATTCGCGTTTTCATTATTAGGTCAGAAATATATGTAGCAATACGTAATACTTATTTTAACACTTTTATTTGCCCACAATTTTGTAACGCAGAAATATTAATTTCCGACCCCATAATCTATATATTCTTGATCAGGACGACAAGCTGAGTTCATTTCCGCCCGTCCGTCCGTCCGTCTGTCCGTCTGTCTGTTTCTACGCGAACTAGTCCCTCAGTTTTAAAGCTATCGAGCTGAAATTTTGCACAGAGTCTTCTTTTTACTGCACGCCAGCTAATATGTCGGAACCGGCCGGATCGGATGACTATATCATATAGCTGCCATAGGAACGGTCGGTCAAAAACTAGTTCTAGTGAGAAAATAAGTCTTTGTTAGTTTAAAAACAAATTTTTGTTTTCCATAAACGGTCGGTCAACGTCTTTGGGCATAATCTTGGTATATATTAGTTTTATATGCTTTCACATAATTTTAAAAAATTTATCAAAATCGGATGACTATAGCATATAGCTGTCATAGGACCGATCGTGTTGAAACTCGTTTACTAAGAAAAGTTTTTTTTATGGTATCAAATTTTTATTATCAATGATTTAAAAATTTTAAATATCTTATATCTATATCCTTTATATATTTTACCGGTTAAATCAGTTTGAGAAAAGTTTTTCAAGTGTATTAAAACTTCGGCACATTCGAAGTTAGCTTTGCCTTGTCGTTATATATTTCCATAATTTTTGGTGGTTTTTAAATTAATTTTTTCTCTTTTTCATAAACAATTTTTTTTTTAATTTGCTGAATGTATTATATGATGCTTCTTAAAAAAAAGCCCGATACCATTGCAACGACGAATAAAAAATGGGTTTTACCAGTTGCCGTTCGAGTGGTAAACTGAGCCCAACCTTAAAAAAAAAAGAAATAAATACCCGGGACTCTCAACATCTGCTTCTTTGCTTTAGTAAGAGGTTCTCCCTAACTTACTCACTTTATTCTAATCAATTATAAATATGATATAATTGCTGAGACCACGCTAACGCTATTATCCAATTACCCAAAAACAAAAAAAAATCGTATATAAAAGAGAAAATAAAATCTAAGAAATATTTGAATTAAGAAATCAGTCAAAGCCTAAAGAATGTCGCAACTGTTTACGACTCGTATGAACCTCAACAGTTCGAGCTTCTTTAGAAGTCACATAATAGCCTGGAAAATCATGGGTGCTGCTAACAAAAATCATTTAACCTATCCGCATCTCTACCACGTCTTCAGCATCTTTATGAATCTACTCTTCACTCTGGGTTATCCACTTCATTTGGGTTTGGCTGTATTTCAGAGTGCAACACTGACGGATAATATATTTAATTTAACCATATTTGCCACCTGTTTGGGATGCGGCATGAAATTTCTACTAAATACCTACAATATTGAAATGGTGGCACATATGGAAGAGATACTGCATAAAATGGATAAGCGTGAAAATGGTTCGAGTCAAGCAACGATTGTCTATCAGCGAATGAGAAGACAACAGAAATTGATTGTCTATTCGTTTGTATGCATTTATGCATCAGTTGGCTTATTTGGGGAAGTGAAATCATTTTCCCATCAGCAAAGATCTTTAATATATCCCGCCTGGTTTCCATTCGATTGGAAACATTCTACGAGAAATTTTTTTATAGCCAATGTCTATCAGTTTATGGGCATCTCAGCTTTGTTGGTGCAAAATTATGCCAATGATTGTTTTCCACCCGTGATACTTTGTCTAATATCGGCTCACATACAAATGCTGTATTTGCGTTTCGAGGCCATAGGCAAAGATGCTAGCAAAAATGCTACCGAAGAACTGGAGGCTTGCATAACAGATCATCAGAATTTGAGGGAGTAAGTATGAAATAGTATTCAATCTTCAAAATCTGTTTAATAAATTTTCACTTACAGACTTTTTCGCCTGATCGAGTCCTTCATGTCCTGGCCCATGTTTATACAGTTTACTATTACGGGCCTAAATATTTGTATAGCGCTTTCTGCTTTACTTTTCTTTGTACGAGAGCCCTTCTATTGGCTGTACTTTCTGGCCTATTGTGTGGGCGTTACGTTGCAAGTTTTTATTAGCTGTTATTTTGGCACCGATAATGAATATTGGTTTGGCCGTCTACCCTATGCCGCCTTCAGTTGCAATTGGCTGGAACAGAGTCAAAGTATGAAACGGACTCTAATGATATTTGTGGAATGCTCGCTGCAAAAGAGTACGGCCATGGCTGGCGGAATGATGCGCATTAATTTGGATTCATTTGCCTCTACCTTGAGATTTGCCTACTCTTTGCTTACCATTATTTTAAGAATGAAAAACTGAGGGGTTATCATTTAAGGATATGTAGTGAAAACTATTAAATAAATTGTGAAATAAAAGTACTAAGATTTCGATTTAATTGCAAGGCATAGCGAACTGTTTGACCTTGACCTTGACCTTGACCCTGAGGACCATGTTGAAAAAGAAAAAAAAAAAATAATTTTAAATTCTTAATTTGAAATAATTTTTAGAAAAGAAATTTTTATAAAAGTATTTAGAACTAAGTTTATAAGAGTATTATTAAACAATAAACATATATAATAAAATTTAAAATCTGTCAATGATGTTAAAGATTTCTTCAAAAATTGTCCAAGAGAACCTACATATATTAACTAATATTTTCAAACTTTCGAAAGGTCCTTAAACCAGTTCCAAATATTATTTTTAGGAGCATTTTCAACACTTAAGTTTGTTCTTTTATCTAACCCCCGGGGCCGAAAGTTTAAATTTAAACCAAGACGCTTTTAATTAAAAAATGTAAAGTGCGCCTTCTAAGAACACCATTAAGCGTTTATACGAATTATTTACGCCACTGAAAATCCTCGGAGATTCAAGAAGTGCCCCTTCATGACGAAAAGTCACGTCGGCGGCGCTGTGCGACGGTCTTGGGCCGTTATTCTTCCCAAAATGAATGGCCAGCTGTTACCATCAACCAGACCGCTTCCCGGCGCTGGTTTCACAGACGGCGCTCCACCGCACCGTCGCATAACGTCGATTTTCTGAGAATTGTTTCCGGGCCGTTTGTCCGAAAGGGTGTTGGCGGCCACCGCGTTCGCCGTTTGACGCCGCCGCTTCTTCTTGTGGGGTATTTGAAGTCAGGTTTACGTTAACAAACCGGCCGTAGAAGGCTCAGGACAACATTCGTGAAGAAATAGCCGCTTTCCGGCCGATGTTTCGAAGAACTAGCAAGAAGACATAACAATGCCTAAACATTCAAAAATCCGAGATATCCCAACCAATGTCAGAAGTAATTTGAATCCGTATTTTTTCCGACCAAGTGCGAACGGCTTGAGTCCCGGAATTCTTGTTTTCATAGAGCTCGAAATTGGTTTATTTTAAAAATACGGTTTTAATTATAGTTTTTTTTTTGCAACCTCCGGTTTTGAGTGAGATGATAATTCCTAAAATCTTCCCAACTGAATTCCAAAATTTCTTAACCGATCAGCAAAATTGAATTAAAACTTAAAAATGCATAAATAAACGAACTATTCTTTTTTTTTATATAAGTGAGTTAAGAGTTCGGGTTCGAAACTTGAACCCAAAGATTCCTTACGGTTTCGAACCTCCGAACCGCACGCTTATCAAAATTTTTTTAGGGTTTGCAGCCTTTGGTAATGTGAAAATGACTGCCATTTCATATCAATTTTTTTTTCTGTGTACTTACGGCAGATGTTGATTCCGAATAGTTTTATAGAATTCAATTTTTGATCTTACATCGCTTTCCTTCAGACAGACATTGTATTGTATTTTCAGTAGAGTTGAGTGATTCTGTTCAAGAGTTAGTGGGATTTCAGAAGCTAATTTGCATAAAAGCTCCAGATTACCAATATCGGCGTACCGTTAATTAAGTAATTGTAATTGACAAACCTTAAAAAAACACTGTAATTGCAAATATAAGGTATTAGATTGATTTATTTTTGTCAATCATAGTTACACAATCACCGCACGCCGAATGAATAGTGTGACCCTTCATTTATAATTTCAAAGAATTACAAAATCTCGTGATCATTTCCAACATGGGATCGCTTACCGGTTCGTTTCAGGCATCACAAGAACCTGAACCAAAACGGTTCTGAAGGGTTCGGTTTATAGCCCTGGTCAGTAATTTTTTTGTATAAAAATGAGATGTCTTAAGTGTTAGTGAATATTACAATTTGAATGGATTTTATCGTATAGCTTATAATAACACTAGTCCAGTTTATAGCTTAAGTCGAATCTACCAAAATGATCCATCACGTCAGGATTTTTGGCAATTTGAGTCTTAAGTAGACAAAAGAGCCCTTTTATATTATCGAATAAATACAGTCTTCAATTTTAGCTTTAAAATAAATTACCCCAAACAATTCTGCGATTTTTTTCAACAAAGATTTACCATTTTTAATGCAAGTACTAAAGCTGACTAAATGTTCTCTTGCCCACAAGTATGCAATGGTTGTCGCTAAGAACTTTCATTATAGTTTAATAAAAATTACTAGGCGATGTACTGTTTTTTGCTTAGCATACTTTTAGACAGCAAAATTTTCGATAAAGTCAAGAGATTCAACACGTCACTTACTTTAATGTAAATAAAAAAAGTATTCATAATGAATTATATAACCCCCTTCAAAATAAAATTTTTCTTTGGTTTAAGTCTTCCATTGGTTCTTCTAAGTCTTCCATTGTTCTTTAGAGTCTTCCCGCGAGGCCAGGCCACTTTATCCAGCTTGTTGATTTTATATCTCCAACCATGGGGACTCCACACTCACTCTTGATGTCTCTAGTACTTATGTACCACTGGGAATATAAGCTAGTGCGTCTCTCCAGTCTAATTTAATTAATAGTTAAATTATGGATAATTAAGAAGTAAAAAAGTTAACACACATTGATGCATTCACTTAAAGCACGACCAGATGTTTGTGCCTCCCAGTAACACTCCTTCCTTAGGCAGCACCATATCTATAAATATATGTAGTATATGTCTAGACAATGACCATATGCTACGATTCCGCTTTTGTATATCAAATAAAGCAATTTGTTGTCTCATTTACTTATATTTTAATAAGTCTGAGGTGTTATTTGTTAGTTAATTGCTTCCACCACACGCTATCCCATTTATATAATATTCCAATTAAAAATCCTATATAAGCTAAGGCTTTTTTCAAACAAATCATTTCAAGTCTAGACCATGTCGCAGCTGGATAATACTTCTACCACCATCAATAGTTTAAGTTTCTTTCGAAGTCATTTAATAGCCTGGAAAATTATGGGTGCTGCATCCAGAAATCAATTTACGGGCAAGCGATTTTACGCCATCTACAGCATCTTGATGAATCTACTAATTACTCTGGGTTATCCCCTACATTTGGGTTTGGCTTTGTTAAGAAGTTCCACCATGACGGAAAATATTTTAAATTTAACCATTTGTGCCACTTGCTTATCCTGTTCCATTAAATTCCTTCTTTATGCATACCAATATGAGAAAATTTCACGTATAGAAGAGATTCTTCAATTTATGGATCGTCGTGTGTGTGGCTTAAGTCAAAGGAAGATCTACCAAGAAATGAAAAGACAACAGAGAATGATACTTTATGTATTTATAGGCATCTATGTGACATGTGGCATGTTTGCGGGATTGGGTTCAGTTTTCCATAAGCAAAGAGCTTTGATATATCCCGCCTGGTTTCCCTTTGAGTATTTGAAGTCGGCAAGAAATTTTTATATAGCCAATGCCTATCAAATTGTAGGAGTATCCTTTGTATTACTGCAAAATTATGCCAATGATTGTTTACCACCCGTTATACTCTGTCTAATATCGGCTCACATTAAAATGCTTTATTTGCGCTTCCAGGACATAGGCAAAGATATCAGTAAAAATGCAGAAGAAGATCTAAAGTCTTGCGTTAGAGATCACCAGAACTTAAGGGAGTAAGTAACATTAATCTTTATACTTTTTTGGTTATTATTGAACTATTTTTTTTACAGACTTTTCGGCTTAATAGAGTCCTTTATGTCTGGGCCCATGTTTATACAGTTTATGGTCACTGGCCTAAATATCTGCATAGGATTGGCTGCTTTACTTTTCTTTGTACGCGAACCCATGTATTGGTTGCATTTCTTTTTCTATTCACTGGGTTTGCCCATGCAAATTTTTCCTACCTGTTATTTTGGCACCGATATTGAGCTATGGTTTGGCCGTCTACCCTATGCCGCCTTTAGTTGCAATTGGCCGGAGCAAAGTACAAATTTTAAACGAAAATTAATGATATTTGTGGAATGTTCACTGAAACGAAGGACGGCCAAAGCTGGCGGAATGTTGCGCGTTCATGTGGATACTTTTGTTTCAACCCTTAAATTTGCCTACTCTTTGTTTACGATTATTTTAAGAATGAAAAACTGAGAAAGAATATACTTTTTTTTGTAATATGTTATAATAGAGACCTATTTTGATTTTTATCAAAGTGCTCAAAATCAAGCTTAAATATAGTTCTATAATTAAGAAAAGCCAATAAAGATGTTGGATTGTTTGTACAGTACACTGTTTTAAGATCCTCCCGGTCCTATCTTTAGCTGACTTCTGCTATATCGAAGTAGTTTTGGATTTGGCTTTAATATCATCTTTAAATGTTTAAAATCTTTCGAAAAAAATATTTTTACAGAATAGCGGAAAAAAATAACAAAAAGTAAGCATATTTTAAAACTATTTTTTTTTTGTTCTCATACCAATTACAATGTCGAATATTTTTAGCACGACACAACACGAACGGCAAAAATTTCCTTATTAAATTTAAATGCATTTTGTTACTTTCTATTGTACATATTCTTGCTGTCAGCACTATAGAGAATCAGAATAAAATATTAAACAATTGAAAAAAATACTTTTTTGTACCTTCAGTATATACCCATATGCACTCATGGCCACATACATTTTCAAAAAAAAAAAACACGTTATTTTAAAATTTAATAATTTTTATTTTAGATTTTTTTTTTTGATCAAAAAAATAATCGTTATTTTGTTAGATTCTTTTAAAAATCATTAAATAACTCTTATATTAGATTTTATATTTTTTACTCAAAAAAATAATCAGTTTTAAAAGTTTTAATTTAGAAATCTTTAAATAATCTTATTTCAGATTTTTATTTTAATGCTCAAAAAAATAATAGTTATTTCATATGTTATATTTAAAAATCCTTAAATAACTCTTATATAAGATTTTTATTTTTTTGAATCCATTAATAATCGGTATTTCTTGAGTTTTATTTTAAAATCCATAAATAACTCTTATCTTAGATTTTTATTTTGATGCTCAAAAAATAGTCGTTATTTCTTGAGTTATAAAAAATGTTAAAAATTAATAGTTATTTCATGAGCAATTGGAAAAAATCAAGAAATAATTATTATCAAGAGATTTATTTGATATAAGTTATAATCGTTACGGTCCCTGGTTTAAACATGTTCTTGAATTACTGTATTTATTTAGAATTTTTGTTCTGTTAAGTCGAATCAAGTATATATATAAGTGCTACCCATTACGATTGCGGCCAGTGCTGCCCAGCGTAATTATTTGTTCTACGTATAACTCGACTACCGTTCGTCTGATCGGAAAACGGTGAATGGTGGATCTTTAAGTAATGATGATTAAAATGTATGTCTTAAAAGTTCGACAATCTACATTCAAAATTGTCGGAGATATGACGTTTTCTCAAATTACAAGTGGGTTAAGCAACCATCGTTAATTTAATCAGGAAATTATAGATGATGGATCGATGAAGATATGAGGTTTTTTGTAAAATTGCGAGAGAGGCAGGAGGCGTGAGTTTGCGAATTTCTCCGAATATTTCCGTCAAACAAATGGTCGTTTACCACTTAGAATAGACAGCCCTAGTTTGCTTAAGCGAAACAGTGGCCACCTGATCCATTCGATAGATTAAAGGACCGAGGGTTAAACGTTGTCATAAGTGGAGTATTTTTATTTCTTATTTATTTAGCTCACAGAGCATCCAACACGAGTTTTACATGGATCCCCCGACCTTTGAGGAGCATTTTCCCAAACATTTTCAATTAAATTGGCCCATAGAGCGACCAAAAGAATTTATTATAGATCGAAGCAAAAAATATATAAGGCTATGTTTTAGATACCCTTGCAGTTTTTTAAAGACGCTACCATTGATAACAAAAAAGTTTTTCTCACTATAACTAATTTTTAGACCGATCGTTTCTATGGCAGATATATGCTATAGTCATCCGATTTTGATAAATTGTTCTAGAATTTCGTGGAATCATATAAAACTAATTTATATCACGATTGGTGACGCTACGATAAAAAACAAAAAATTTGTTTTCACTAGAATTAGTTTTTGGACCGATCGTTGCTATGACAGCTAAATGATAAAGTCATCCGATCCGGCCGATTCCGACAAATGTGCAACCTATGTGTATTTAAAGACTTTTTTTGCAAGATAACTTTAAAACTGAGGGAGAAGATAGCTTAGAAACAGACGGATAGACGGACAGACAGACGGAAATGAACTCAGTTCTTCATGCTGATCAAAAATATATACTTTATGGGGTCGGAGATGCTTCCTTCAAACATCGTGGCAATTTTAATATACCCTCTGCAAGTGTATAAAAAATGAGTTTCCGACCTTGCGGATGCATTTTTCCAAATAAGTAAATTATTTTTCCATTTTACGGCCCATAGAGTTATTAAACAGATCCATTTTTCAAATATGGGTGTGGATTTTCGAAAACAGTGGATAGTTCTTTTTCCATTTAATTGGCACGACGAGCTTGACCACCGAATTTTACATAAATTTGTATTAACCGCTTTCTGACCTTGGAGGTGGATTTTCCGAAATAAGAAAATTTTTTTTTTTTTAATTTGCTAGCTTTCAAACTATTTTTCGGATCGGTCCTTAAATAATGTTAAGTCTTAAACCCACCCTTGCCCCTTCATTTTTTTAACCTTGACAATTTGTTTTAACGATTTATTTTTTTCATAAAGCTTAAAAACCGAATTTTATATATATCGACACAAAAATCTCAATTGGCTTTAAAAATGCACCCCATTTTTTAACTTTGAGGTTAGATTGTACATTGTTGTGAAAGAATAAATCGTCTGTTTATACTTAGAAAATACTTTCTTGCATTTATAGGAAAGTAACTTTTAAACTTAATGGGTTCTTTTGAAATTCGATAAGATTATCGATGTCAATACGTTTTAAATTTGAACTGATCTTGAAATACTGTCTATGAGGTGTTGCTTCTTGGACCTCTAGTTACTCATTAAAGAGGTCCCCCAAAGTTTAGGTTTTGTTGCACAGAGCTATTGTAATTATTTCTTTATTGTACGATTTTTCTTCAGTTTAATCGCACAACAATTTTTTTATTTTTTTTAAGCCTAATCATTAAGCTTAAAGCAATTGAATTTAATTGCTGCTTTCTCCAAATCGTCCATTTTGTTTATTTGTTGGATTTATTTTGTGTAAAAGCAAACACTTCGTTAAATTTGAAACCAAATTGAACTGCTGTCTGTTGGCAGTTATTTTTGGTTGTTTTATTTTTGTGCCATTTTTGTTGTTGTTGTTGTTGTTTTTTTCTTGTTTTGTTCGAGGGTATCCTGGAAATGTTTATGCAACCGCTTGGGCCAAAAACCGCGCAATAACAACACCAACAACAACAACAACAACAATACCAATAGGAGAAGAGGCAAGTCGTTTGCTTGTAAAACACACAAAACATTTGGCCATTTTTGTTGTCGTTGGCGTCCTTGTTGCTGTTGTTGTTGTTGTTGTTATATCTGCTGCTGTTGCGCCATGTAACTAGACAACATTTATTTTTGTTGTTGTTTTTCAATATTTTGCCGCTGTCGTTGCAGCTACAGTCGCCAGCATTATTGTTGTTCTTGTTGCTGTTTATAAACAGTTCGATAGGGATAAGTTAAAGGGGTATATTAGACAAAAATTAAATCAAAAATTATATTTAAAAATTTGTGGAAAATAATTAAAAGAAATGCAAATTGAGAGAAGCTTTTACTTAGGTAAAAAATTCTTAAGTCATTTAATCAACTTTAACTTTGAAAATTTCCGTTTATCTTTTGACTTGCCTAAGGGCAACGCAAACTATGAATTTTAATTAAGTCAACTGCTGCTTTACCAAGATTAATATTAGTTCTCAGCAGTCAATGTCTACACTAATTTTTAAAAATTACACCTTTTATTATTTAACTTGCAGCTTTTTCTATCAATTAAAAACTGTCGGCTGAGAAGCATTGCCCATTGCCACTGTTTTTTTTTTTGCAAAGACTGAGAAATGCTTTGTATAGTTTAAATTAGATTATGTTTAAGGTCCTTTAAATGTATAAGAGAATACAGGTTAACAAAATATATAAAGCAAACATATTTTAAATCACATTAATAAGCAAATGGTGTCAGCTGTAAAGTAAGTAGCCAAAAAAAAACTTCTTAAGGCCGTTTTCTCGTTCTCATGTTTTTCAAATCTAGGTTTGTATTAAAAAAAATTTATGTTGCCGTCTTTTAGGCCGCGTATGATTGAACAGTTTTCCGCTTGCTTTCCACTTTGCACTATAGGAAATATTTCAATTTTTGTGGCATTAATTAATAACTTGAAAAGTAAGCGAGATTTTTGGATCCGGTTTTATGCATTAGGTTATACATACCATTGGGCTACATTAAGAAAAAATGGGTGTGGCAGCACTTGGCACTGGTTTATAAAAATGGTTTTAAAAATATATAGCATACTTTTAAGGGCAAACGTATGAGTAATTTATTAACAGAATGTGACAAAAGAGTCAGATTGCTCTCTTTCCCTGAGACCATTTTACTCCGGAAAAAAACATTAATTTTAAAATATTTTTTTGTTTATTTTAAATTGAATTTGTCATAAAAAAAAAACAGCCAAATTATTGCCGCGAAATCAGCGACATATTTTTTGAAAGCGTTAATTTTTTTTTTTATTTGACAAAAATTCCTGGTGCTGCAAGTATAAACTTAATAATTATTGCACCAGTCACAACAAACAATCAGCGAGAGAAAAAAAATATAATGATCCGTTATTAATAAAAAATGGGTTACCTGGAAATCAAAAAATGTTTAATTTTTATTCATTTTCTGAAAGTCTCTCTATACTATACCAGGGTGTCAAACCGGAACCGTATACCAAAAAGAATCGGTTAAAACTCCGAGCCGGAAGCGTTATTATTTTTTTTTTTGAGAACCGGTATTTCGGAACCTTTATTTTTGGAACCGAAATGACCGAAAACAACCGAATCATTGTACCGGTTTCGGTTCTGAGTTTTTTTTTAGTTTCAGGGATTTCCTCACGATATAACGCTTACAACATTAATAAAATATACCCTTCTTCTATGCTAGCAAACACTTACAAATGTAAGGTGCAGGGACCATCTGGTATATACTGAAATTTTCAATCAATACGTGGGTTGCTATTTAAGTTTCTGGCCTAGGTCACTTCTAGCCATTTTAGGACCAATTGGCCTTTTCCCAAAAAAAGTTTGATGTTTTATCGATAAAAGCTCCATACAACTCTTTCATGTGTGAGCACGTTTGATATCGATTAACAATTAATCAAAAACTTACCTCGACAGAAAAATGGAATTAACTCGTGAAAATGTTCGTCCAATCATTTTTCCCAACTTTCGACGTGGATTATTACGACAAGATGAACTTAAATCTTTGTATGGCGATGAAGCACCATCGTATAGCACTGTGAAAAATTGGTTTAATGAACTCAATCGCGGGCGACGCTGGCTCAAAGACGAAGGTCGTGAAGATCGCCCAAAAACATTCGTTGTGCCAGAAAACATTGATGCCGTGCGTGAACTGATAATGCAAGATCGTCATGTGACATACCGTGAGCTAGAAGCATCCTTGGACATTTCTTCCACCAGCATACATTCGATATTGCATGAACACCTGGGCGTAAAAAAGGCTTGTTCTCGTTGGATCCCGAAGAATTTGACAATCGCTTAAAAAAAGGCTCGTGTGGATTGGTGCAAAGAAATTTTGAAAAAAATATAATCGCGGTGTTTCAAAAGACGTTTATAAGATCGTCACAGGTGGCGTATCATGGATCTATGCTTATGAGCCCGAAACTAAACAGCAATCGACCGTGTGACGGTTTCAAAAGACGAGCCAAATCCAACGAAAGTCGTTCGTGGAAGAAGCACTTTGAAGCAAATGGTCGCCTGTTTCTTCGGTAAAACTGGTCATGTGGCGACTGTTCCGCTTGAGCAACGTAGGACTGTCAATTCTGAGTGGTACACCACAATTTGTTTGCCTGAACTCTTCGGAGAAATTCGAAAAACGAACAAGAGAAGACAGATCATTGTGCACCATGACAATGCGAGCTCTCGCACATCAGCTCACACCAGCACCCTTTTGACCGCCCAAAACTTCGAATTGATGGGTCATCTACTGTACAGCACCCTGACTTGGCACCCAATGACTTATTTTTATGCGTGGTCATCAATTTTCGTCGCCAGAAGATGCTGTTGAAGAGTTCAAAAACCATGTTTTGGAGGTGTCTCAAGCGGAGTGGAAAAAGTGCTTCGACAATTGGTTTGAGCGCATGCGAAAGTGTATAAATCTAGCTGGAGAATACTTTGAAAAACAATAAACCCATTTTTGATCATAAATATTCGCGTTTTCATTATTAGGCCAGGAATATTTATAACAACCACCGTAAAGCTATACTATGTCGAGAAATGAAAGAGCAGTACTATTTAAAGTTAGCCAGATCCCTTGAACAAATAATTTCTATCTTTCCAGGAAATTTCAGATTTTTTGTTACAATTTGTGAGAAATTCTACATTAAATCTGTTCAATTCTGATCATAACCTAATTTACCATTTTAATATTCGATATATTGGAGTCCCGAAAATAATGCTACCACATCTACATCTTTTTCTGGGAGACCATAATTGGAACAGCCCTTGAATACCAAAATATTTCTAACAGGTTATCAAATCCAGCGCCCCCTTATTTTTTCAATTGGAAATTGTTGAATTTTTTTTTAAACTTTTTTTTTCTGGTTATTTTTGCGTCGATTTTTCTTTAGCTATTCGCACAATTTCCGTTGTCAGTCGTGTGTTTTGTGTTCAGTTCAGTTCGCATCGCTTCTAATTTTTGCCGCATGTTCATGAACCAAAAAATGGTTGTACCCATTGCCACTGAACAGAAAAAAAAGAAAAAAAAAAACTTTTTGGCATACGCGGCGTATGCGTGTTATAAGCGCTTACACGGCCAACTCGCCGCAGTTGTCGCTGTTTTGTTGTTGTTGTTTGGCAGAGGAAATATTAACGAGCGATTTTAAATTTTCTGCTCTTTTTTTTTTGGTTGGGAAATATTTACTATAGTTCTACCGTTACTCTCTGGTTGGGTTCATGTTCATGTTGTTTCCGTTGTCGCTGGCAGAGTTTTTTCGCACCAACATTTGGCGTAATTGCGGCGCATTGTCGGTGGGTTCAGTTCAGATATTGATTCCCCAACTTTAAGAAACCTTTTTTTGGCCAAATCAATGCAAGCCTCAGGCAGCAAACAAGAAAAAGAATATTTCTTCTTAAAATATTCGAGGTAAACACATTTCTTCGACCTTTACCGCCTGCCTGATTATGTGTAAAAGTTCTCCTTCTCTTTCCACTTCCTCTTGTTGGGGTTATTGCTAAAGTTTTGTACGTCCCGTCATTGGGTGGGTTTTTTGGTTCGTTCTGGTTGGGTTGGCCTTTTGATTTTATTATTTTTCCATTTGCAGCAGATTGGCTCAGCACAGGCTCCGAGGGCATTCGTCGTTCTCTACCTTAACTGCATTCCCTGGGGCAATTGAGGCCATTTTTTTTTTCTTTTCGTTCTTTTTGTTGTGTTTTGTTTTGTGTGTTCGCCATTTGGCCAAATGTCATATCATTTGATCGACAAGACTTATTTAAAGGTGGTGCTGAAATTTTTGTATAATTTTTTTCATCATTATTTAAAACGTGAATGGTAACAAATTTGGGGGATTTTTGTTGTGAAACATGTTTAATTTTGGTACGGAGTAAAGTTGATTTTCACAGCATACACTCCAAGCAATCGCCTGGCCAACCGAGACATTAAACTTAGTAGTACACTCAGAAAAAAAATTAAAAGAATTCCGTACTTAAACAGGGCTGACTAAGTATGGAATTTCCTCATTTAAATTTCGTTTTGGGATTATAAATTCACTTAAACTTAAAATAACATCTTTCCGGATACTTTAAAAAAAAAAAGAGCAAAATATCGTTAACATTTTAAGAACATACCCAAATATAGGATGGCATTTTTTTCTGAGTGCAGTATGTTTTAGACCAGTTGACCTTTGGCATTTGGTGAGTTTTCCAATACTGTATTCCAACACTTTTTTTCAAAACTGTTCTTCAACACTTTTTTCCATCTCTTCTATTGAACATAGTTTTCCAACACTGTTTTCCAACACTGTTTTTCAACATAGTTTTCCAACATTGTTTCCAACACTGTTTTTAAACATTGTTTCCAACTCTGGTTATCAACATTGTTTCCAACTCTGTTTATCAACATTGTTTTCCAACACTTTTTTCAACACTATTTTCCAAAATTGTTTTACAATTCTGCTATTGAATATTGATTTCCAACACTGTTTTTAAACATTGTTTCCAACTCTGTTTATGAACATTGTTTCCAACTGTGGTTATCAACATTGTTTCCAACTCTGTTTATCAACATTGCTTTCCAACACTTTTTTCAGCACTATTTTCCAAAACATTGTTTTACAATCCTGTGTTTGAACTTTGTTTTCCAATTCTGCTATTGAATATTGATTTCCAACTCTGTTTTTAAACATTGTTTTCCAATACTGTTTTTAAACATGGTTTTTTCAACACTATTTTCCAATATTGTTTTACAATCCTGTGTTCGAACTTCGTTTTCCAATTCTGCTATTGAATATTGATTTCCATCAGTGTTTTTAAACATTGATTTCCAACACTGTTTATCAACATTGTTTCCAACTCTGGTTATCAACATTGTTTCCAACTCTGTTTATCAACATTGTTTTCCAATACTTTTTTCAACACTATTTTCCAACATTGTTTTACAATCCTGTGTTCACTTTGTTTTCCAATTCTGCTATTGATTTGTTTTTACCTTTTATTTTTACACAACTTTTCCAACCTTTTCTACATTGTTTTCCAACATTGTTTTTCCAACATTGTTTTCCAACATTGTTTCCAACTCTGGTTATCAACATTGTTTCCAACTCTGTTTATCAACATTGTTTTCCAACACTTTTTTCAACACTATTTTCCAACATTGTTTTACAATCCTGTGTTCGAACTTTGTTTTCCAATTCTGCTATTGAATATTGATTTCCAACAATGTTTTTAAACATTGTTTTCCAACACTGTTTTTAAACATTGTTTTCCAACTCTGTTTATCAACATTGTTTTTAGAGATGGGCGCGGGACGGTAATTTTCGTGATTCCCGATAAAATCTTCGGGATCGGGACGGAACGGGATTGAATTTAAAATTTGGCTTCGAGAACGGGACGGGTTGGAATAGACTAGGATCGGGATCGGGACGGGACGGGATTGATTCTTGATCCCGAAATTTTTCGGGTCCCAATTTATTCTTTGGGTCGGTTTTTTTCGGATCCCGTTCCCAAATGAATGAAATTTTTTAGGAAAAATGTACTTAAAACAGACATGGCTTATACTTAATGGGGTCGGATACGCTTGCTTTTAGGTGTTTCAAACATCTGGACAATTTTATAATACCCTCTACAAGGATATAAAAACTGTCTTCAATTGAAACAATTCGAGTCGGAACATGAACAAAGTAAAAAATTGTGTATTAGGGTTACATTATTTAAAAATCAAACTGATTAAAATTAAAAAAAGAGTCGGGACGGGATTCCCGCGGGTCCCGAAATAAATCTTCGGGATCGGGACGGGACGGGATTGAATTTTAAATTGGGGGTCGGGATCGGGACGGGTCGGGACAACCTAGGGTCGGGATCGGGACGGAACGGGACTGAATTTTATATTTGGGCTCGGGATCGGGACGGGTCGGGATCGGGACGGAACGGGAATTTTCTGTCCCGCGCCCATCTCTAATTGTTTTCCAACAAGTTTTTTCAACACTTTTGTCCAACATTGTTTTACAATTCTGTGTTTGAACTTTGTTTTCCAATTCTATTTTCCAAAACTATTTTTCAACACTATTTTCCAGCACTCTTTAATAACACAGTTTTCTACATTGTTTTTTAACACTGTATTCCAACACTGTATTCCAACACTGTATTCCAACACTGTATTCCAACACTGTATTCCAACACTGTATTCCAACACTGTATTCCAACACTGTATTCCAACACTGTATTCCAACACTGTTTTCCAACTCTGGATTTTAAGGAATCGCCTGGGCAACCGTGGCATTTCTCACGGTATCAAACATTTTTGTACACTTTTTTGTATACTGATTTCATCTTTAGTTCATATAGTTCGATTCCTTTGGCAAATTGCTTGAAAACACTCAAATTCTAACTTCATTAACAAATGGAAAAACTGGTCTAAAGTCAACAACTCAATATAAGCGCTGACTTACTTTTAGTGTGACCAGGTTTATGTTCACATTTTCATTTTTGACCTTGATTGCATTATTTAATACTTTTTGTAACTATTTAAACTATTTGTCTCGAAAATCTCTATTATTAAGTTAAATCTCGAGTTCTATATTAAGGTTGTGTCGAATTTTGTGAACTAGTTCTAGAACTAGATCCGTTCCGAACACGATTTTAAACGAATCAAAAGAGGTTCAGAGCAATATCTCTGAAACCACTAAAACGATTTTCATAAAACTTTCACTGTGTGCCCACTGAAAGCGTATGGTAGAGCAGCCAAGTATTTCTTAGCCTGGAATCCGTCAAGAATGAAGTTTGTCAGCCCATTCAGCAGAAATTTATTCTGTCTGATTTTCACACTGATTTGCTGCCTTATTATTCAAATTAAACGTGGAGCATTTCCTTCTTACCTATAAGACCTGACCTTAAATGTGCCTTATTTACGCATAGCATGCCATCCAGCATTCACTGCCATCTCCTCCTTATGGCCATTGTTGGATGATAGTCTGCCCATTACCATTCCCATTTCATACAACAACAACAAAAAAAACTTGACCAAATTTTAATGCCAGCCGTGGCCATGTTGCGCATGTGTAATCCCATTAAAATCCAATAAGTTAAATTATTTCCATTATTATTATGTGAACGCACTTTGTCGCCATTGTCTCTGTCCCATTCCCGTTGGTCCCGCGGTCCCAGGGTCCCTGATGCCACTTTCCTGCTCTGATAACTGTTCATGTGGGCGTTTATCTCCGGCCGAGTGGCTTTTTGTTCACTGGCGGCACTTTTGACCAATATCAGCAACACTTCAAACTGGCTCTGACTGGTGCTGGGTGCTGGTGCTGATGATGATGATGATAATAATGATGAGGATGGAGGCTGGTGGAAGCTGTGGGCCATTAAATTGCATTACGGTCATGCAATCACAATGATTGCTGGGTTTTTATTTTCCATACAAAAATATTTGCCAGTAATTCGGTTAGTTGTGGCAAGATAAAGGTTAAAGTTGAAAATTGCTTAATTATGAAATTATTTTAATAAAATTTGAAATAAATATTTTAAATAAAAGAAGTCAACCTCTTGAAATTCGAAAGTGATTCACTCCTGTTTTCAAAACCGCGCAACTTTTGTGGATTCAGTTACAATTTCATAAGCAAAACCAACGAAAATCGAATCTGAGGTATGAACGTACAGCAGGAATGCCCATAGCCTGCTTACGACAGAGCAGACACCAATACATATGAGGAAAACATTTGTCAAAGAACAACAACCACAAGAAAGAGCTGGAGAACCAGTTACCGGTGTGTGCCCAACAACAATTGAGCTGTAGACACCCTGCTCTACGTTATCAAACCACTTCTACACTCAGAAAAAAACGAAGTATTTTCTACTTGAGTCAAGAACCTCACGAAACATAACGGGTACTAATTGATCCATATTAAGTATGGTTTTTTCCATATCGTAAAATTTGATTTTAATCAATTTCGTAGTATATTTATTAGCCTTTACTAAGATATTTTTCTTTTTGTAAATCCAGGTGCTTATTGGGATAATATATGTAGCCTATTTATAGGCCGCGGTTAAAATAATTCATGGGTCGTCATAGACACACAAAAAAATATTTGAAAAGTGTCTTAAAATAAGGCAACCTATATTTTCTCAATAAGCACCTGGATTTACAAAAAAGGGAACATGATTTGGTAGCTGATCCCGTTTTCAAAAAACAATCAAGTTATTCGGTTTCAAAAATGTAAACTTCCTTGGTACCGCAAAATACTTTCTATCTTCCAAGTATTTATCAGATATTAAAGACAAAAGTTTGTAGACAAAATTTGACCAAAACTAGGATGTCAGTAATAATTATGTTAAATTATCTAACCTAACTCTGGTCACTCGGCACATTAACCAAATACAATTGTACATATCAATTGTATGACAGCTCTTTGATATAGTTGTCCGGCCAAGTATCCTTGAAATAGCTTTGAAACTTACTGAGTAGCGATGCATAATATTATTTATTTTCCTGACTTACAAAATAATTCTTGACTACAGTAACCTTAAGTAAGAGTATAGAGTTTTTCAAAATTTTCATCTCCTACATAGACTATATGACACATAAGTTAACAAATAACAGAGAAAAATGTATATATATTTGACACATAGCAGCTATTCAGAAGATAAAAAATCGGCCCTTAAAGACTGAAGTGAGATCTTGTATAATCGCCGATATATCAAACACTTACTGCTGACTCTCAATTAAATAGTAATGTGTCATTCCTATTTTAGAAATCGAAGATCATCAACCCTTTGATTCAATCTTGGTTTGATTCAAACATATAAAGACTTATCTACCAACGAGATGTTGCTTACAAAAGAGGAAGCGCTACAAAATAAGTATAAGAGTCTTCGTAAACTTTAAAGTAATAAATTTAAGAACTCAATTTCGACTGGTCGCACTGGGAGAGAACTATGTTCGAACATCGGTTCACTTAAACAAAAAAGTTATGAAGCTTGTTATTTTGATTATTTTATACGATTGAATTTGTTTGATCATACAATGTAATTTAGGCGACATGTCTTTTTTAAGAAGCGCCTTGTTTAAGTACGAGTCGAACCTGATTGTACTTTGGTTTCATAAAATCTGGAATCCACCTTCACCTGACATTTATTGGGATTGATTTTAGTTCAGATATCTTTTTTCGTCTGTGTAGGCATTCTAGCTTTCTGGAACAGTTAATTTCTACTAGTTCTTAGATTAGAAGGAACAGACTTAAGTGTTGAAAATGCTTATACAACTTAGTAGAATATTATTTACAGACCTTTAAAAACATTTTCGATGTATACTTATTTATTCCGTCTGAAAATTACAAAATATTGTGAACCGAAACTCTTCTTTTTTTGAACAAGGTTCGAGGGATAAAAATGTAGAAGGTTTGGTTCATCCAAAAAACCCGAACCGAACCGTTTCTTAGGGTTAGTTGGACTAGTATATTTAGTATATTTTAGTAGCCGTACAGGCTAAATTGTTATTCTTGACCTTTACGAAGCCTTCATGATGTTTCTCAGATTTGCTTGTAGAGGTTTATGCCCCTCTCACCTCTTATCTTGGTTAACATCTTGGTTAAAAAATATTAAGGAAACCTTTTGTAACAGTTTTGTAATAAATATTATAAGAAAACAAAAAAAAATTGTAAATTTATAATTTTGGTTAAAAAAAAACACTCAACCCGAGAACTGCCGTATTATCAGAGACTGAAAAAATCCATTCTTTCGATTTTTTATATATATTTTTTCTTTAATTTTTTAAATTGTTTATAAAAGTAAAAAAAAATTTTTTTTTCAAATCCCCGAATTTGACTTTCATGGTATAGTCGGGGTTTAATTTTGAAATTTTTTTTTATTAATATCAAAAAAATTGTGATTTCGAACACCGTACGTTTTCAAAAAGAATAACCCATAGGAACATACAAGCAAAGCATCAGGACATATTGGAAATAATGTAAGTCTTTTAAGGTGAATCTAATACCGATTTGTTCGGGAACAAGTTGACTGTACTACATATATCAAACATAGCTGAAATGAACCAAAGTTCATAACTTAACCAAGAAGGTATTATTGAAGTGATAAAACCAGTTGGGTGAAATTGTGTACTTAAACTAAGAACACTTTTCAGAGTTTTTTTGATTTACTGTTGGTACACAAAAAAATCTTATTTTAAGAAATTTTAAACTTATTCGTAGTTTATGGACTTTTGAATGATTCATACTTAATTTAAGTACATCTAAGAAGGCAGTAAATAAATATTTATATTCCATCCTGTTCGTACTAGTACTCTGACAGGCTAAGATGGGAATACATCAGCACGAGAGACCCAACTTTCGACAGGATATTTCGCAGGATATCCAATTGGGTCAGGAAAGTCCTTGCTGACATCAAGGCAAACGCCTCATGAACACTCCAAATTTGCTGGGAGACTCTATGAATACTCCCTGGCTTGCTATCGAAAATCAAGTTAAGGCTCAATCCTCAACTCTTCCTCATCATCAAATCATTCCTTGATGATAGGATCTTCAGGGTTGTCCAGTATGGCCTTACATCCCGTAAGAAAAGGGACCCGGAGCTCCGACCCCGGAGCGGTTCGGCTCTGGGCTGGTCTTCACTCTTGTTAAAAATTATTCAAGTCGAAATTCTATTAAACTTGGCCAACTGTTTGCTGCTGCTGCTGCTGCTTATGTAAAACATGCAGAAATGTCCTTGGGGCTTGTCTGCTGCCATTTTCATTTAAACATGACCAGTTGGTTGACCTACTGCTGACGGCTAACTTTAACCGTAACCAAAAAAAAAAAAGAAAATAGTTGGCCTGTCAGCCAGGCCCGAGAGTCATCATCATCTTCATCATCATCATCACCAACAGCAGCAGAACCAGGACCGCATCAGCCACAACTAACCACATCATTTCCAGGCGCAAACTGCTGCCAGTTCTCTCCATACACTCTCTTCACATCCCAGGGCCAAGTCCATGTGTTCGGGGGCTGGACATGATGATGACTTTGATATGTTTCCATGCGTGCGACTGTGTGGGTGGTTTTTTGCGTGAGTTGTACAATTTTAGGCATCAAAAGTGCCTCCCCCCCCCCCCTCATCCACGCTGACCGCGTTTTTTATTGCGTTCCCATTTGTGTGACCGCATTTTAGCTTCATTTACAGTTATTTGCTACGTTGTCTCCTGCCAGGCCAAAAAACCGCAAATTCAATTTTGGTTTTTGGAAGCCTAGAAAGCACTTTTGCCTGCGTGTTTATGGACGCCAGTCCCAGACCCAAGCGGATGGTGTGTGTGTGGGTGGATTGGCGTGTGCTTTAAATGCAATTTATCTGAAGTGTTTGGCCTCGCTTTTGTTTAGCCTTTTGACCACAAAACGATCTTTTGTGCTATACATATTGAGGGTGTTGCGCTAACGGGGGAGGGAATTGAAATTTAAATGTATCAAATTTTTAAACATGAAACTGGTTTAAGTCAAAGTTGGTTTGAAAAGCTTCAACTATAACTTAAAAAGGCTTTATTTCAAACTTTTGTTCAAAAGCTTTTTTGAAAACTTGCGCCTTATTTGTGAAAGCTTTGGAAAATAAACTTTGCTGTAAGCTTAAAATTTGAAATTAATCTATGTAGACAGTCGAATACACTTTGGCAGTATATATACATTTTGGAAAGATTGGAAGCTTTACTTTAAGAACTACGTTCCAAGAAATATTTATTTAAAGCCGGAAATAATTTTTAAGAATTACTTAAACTTGAAAATGCCGTAATAGCTAAAAATTGTGCTGCGAAAATGTGAATATACTTTTTGATAAGATTGGAAGCTCTACTTTAAGACTACGTTCCAAGAAATATTTATTTAAAGCCGCAAATAGTTTTTGAAGGCGCGTGACAAATTGCTAACCTTGAAAATGCCGTAAAACAGCCAAAAATTGTGCTGCGAAAATTTATATATACTTTTTGGAAAGATTGGAAGCTTTACTTTAAGACTACGTTCCAAGAAATATTTATTTAAAGCCGGAAATAATTTTTAAGAATTACTTTAACCTTGAAAATGCCGTATAATAGCCAAAAATTGTGCTGCGAAAATGTATATATACTTTTTGGAAAGATTGTAAGCTTTACTTTAAGACTTTGTTCCAAGAAATATTTATTTAAAGCCGCAAATAGTTTTTAAAGGCGCGTGACAAATTCCTAACCTTGAAAATTCCGTATAACAGCAAAAAAATTGTGCTGCGAAAATGTATTTATACTTTTTGGAAAGATTGGAAGCTTTACTTTAAGACTACGTTCCAACCAAGAAGGGAGTGATCCATTCAAGGTAATTCGGCTAATAAGGCGCAAAATTATTTTCTCTTATTTCTGGATCCTGACACAAAAAAATTTCGAATGCATTTAAAGGTTAACAATCGGAACATCTAATAAAAAAAATTGTATAATCGGTCACCTTCACCAGCTATTGGCGCCAGCTGTGAAAGTAAATAGGCATGAAAAAGATCTCTAACTTTGCCAATCGGATTCAGCGTTAAACTGCAGGGACCTTTCAATTGTGCAAATAAAATTAAAAAAGCACTCAAGCCAAGAGATTTAGAGAATATCAGCTTGGCCCCTTTAGTTGGTAGCTGTAAAGCCAGATATCTTTATCCATCGACCAAACACATCGTCAACAGAAAATCATATTCGAATTGAGAAGTCCTCAAGGACTTACACAGAAAAATACTAGATATGATTCTGGGAATGCCAATATCACTCTTTAAGAGATCACTGAGGCACAAATTTTCCCATATAAATGTGAGAAGCTCAGTTTTCTCCGGTGGATATGCACTTTTAGAGTCCTTTCATCCTTTCGCCTGATTTGGTAATTCAAAATTTTGAAATTAAATTTGGTTTGATTAAAGTTAACCCTGGCTTGGGTCAAATTCCGTGGCACCCCTAAGCAATCGCTTGACTGGCTTTACCCAAAACTATTCTCCTTCTATCCTACCGAATTCCACTCAAGGACTCAAAGATACGCTGGCTGTGACTCTCGCTTGATAACGTTGAACTTACGCTCCCAATCTGTGCACAGCTTCCATTATTAACCTACTTAATTCTCACTTCGGACAGGAACGTCCTCAAAGACACAAGTCCTTCAAAGACTTCTGAATATCCTCCCGGTTGATCTTGGGATCCTTTGTGACGTCCTGATTCCGTTCGAGAAGTAATCCTTCGTACTTTTATCCGCTACACAATATTTTCGCATTCGCTTGTACATCCGTATTTACACTGACTCACTCCTCACCTAATTCGGTTTAGCTCCTAAGATGACTTACAAAATCTGGTTTGGTTAAGACCTGGACTGCAAACCCAAATAATTTTTGGGGAGGTCCGATTCGCGGGTTCGAACTTAAATTTACTAATGGTTAGGGTTCCGAAATTTGAGGATCAAGGATTTCGACCTAAGGTTTTGGGTCGAACCTTGGTTCGTCCCAAGTTTAACCAAATTCTTTTATATATTTTTGTTTACTTGAACAAACGATTTAATTTATTTTCAATTTAATTTTCAAAGTCGAATTTCTTCGTTTCATTTTTAGAGCGAAGTTCTCTTAACGGACGTTCGGCTGGGGGACTAAAATGAGAAAAATGTTGACTTTGATTTCTTTGCGACAGCTTTTTTCTTGAGATTTTCGTTTTGTTTTTATTTGTGCTGATATTCGTTTGCATTGAAAAAGCACAAGCAAGCGCAACCATGCACACACATACAGGGATCTGAGATCTGGTATGTGGGATCAGGTATCTGGAATCAGGGATCAGGGATGAATCTCGGATTTATGATCTGGGATAAGGGAACTGGTATCAGGTATCTGAGCTCTGGGATCAGGGGTCTGGGATCTGTGATCAGGGGCCTAGGATCATTGATTAGGGATCTGGGATCAAGGATCTGGTTTTTGGGGTCAGGGATCTGGGATCAAGGATCTGGAATCAGGGATCTGACTTTTGGGATCTCGAATCTGTGATCTAGAATCAGGGGCCCGGGATCATTGATTAGGGATCTAGGATCAACGATCTGGGATCTGGTTTTTGGGATCTGGGATCAGGGATCCGGGATGGATTTAGAATCTGTGATCTGGGATAAGGGAACTGGGATCAGGGGTCTGAGATCTGGGATCAGGGGCCTGGGATCATTGATAAGGGATCTGGGATCAAGGATCTGGTTTTTGGGATGAGGGATCTGGAATCAGGGATCTGAGATTTGGGATCTCGGATCAGGGATAGATCTCGGATCTGTGATCTAGGATCAGGGGCCCGGGATCATTGATTAGGGATCTAGGATTAACGATCTAGGATCTAATAGCAATTTTTTCTTTTAACGGGGCAGTTTGTGGCATGATGTGTTTTTTGTTCATTAATCTACTTAATTTTCTTAAAAACTTTGCACTTAAATATTTTTGCAACTTTTCGCAATGCAAAAGTTATATTCCACGAAACAAGGTTACTTTTGTTAGGCTCACCTTAAAAAATACACATTAACAATAATCAGCACAATCGGACAAAAAAACACAACAACAAAAAACGTGGTATTAAACTATAATTTCACATACCTGAACTTACTCCATGCAGTTTTACACTTTTTATTTTGCTTCTAGCAGATGCAGTTAAAGTTGCGAATAAACCGTTTTGCGGGGGTTATACCTATAGTTTAAAGTAGGAGAACAAGAATTATCCAACCGAAAATTAAAACTGGTGATAAATTTTGAACAAAAACTTCATAAAAAATAATGGGTTAGTTAAGTTTTGGTTAAAAATTTAGGTTTTTAAGAAGTTGGCTTTATTTTTAAGAGGTAATGCCAAATAGTACTAAGAACGCCTATATCGATGTTTTTTTAAACAAAAATCGCCACAGTTTTTTCGTCTGCGGCGCCAAAAAGAAAAGTGTTTTTCGGTCCCTGATAATAAGCTTATTCAAATTATATATTCAAAATATTCCACCGTAACTTAAAGCGCCAAAAATAACAGACAGCTGTTCTCAAAAGCTTGAACTTGGCCCAACTGTTCAGCTGTTTTGAAAGCTTTACACCGCTAACAGAAAGGTTGCCACCTGTTTTCATTTCTGAGGCAAACCAAAACACAAACAATACGCATGTACTATGACCTTCGTACAAGGTGACTGGGCCAGAGAGAAAAAGCGGTGAGATAGAGAGTGAGAGTCGGAGAAAAGTAGACAAATGAGAAACATAACTCAGAAATACTTAATGTATGAGTAAGGCGAAACATCTCCACGTTGATAAGAAACTCTTGGGTCAGCATTTCTCAGCCTCAGTTGTTTACTGGACGCGAGAGAGAGAGAGCAAAAGCTTTTGTGAAAAAAAAGCTCGCTTGCTTATAATGCACACTGTCGCTTGAGAAGTACTCCGGAGTTTGCTGCGAACGGTCGTCTTGTGTGAGTCTCCTCCTACACGTTGATTTTCGGCATTGACATCAAAAATTAATTTGTGACAAAAAGCATATATAAATTGTAGAAAAATCAGCAAGAACTAGGACACAAAGTTATAATCCACCATGTCGAAGCCACAATCGGACGCGGATCGTCGCAAGCAAATCTCAGTGCGCGGCATTGCCGAAGTGGGCAATGTGACCGAGGTGAAGAAGAACTTCAATCGTCATTTGCATTACACTCTGGTCAAGGATCGTAATGTGTCCACCCTGCGCGATTATTATTTTGCCCTGGCCAATACGGTCAAGGATAATATGGTGGGACGCTGGATACGTACGCAGCAGCATTACTATGAGAAGGATCCCAAGGTGAGTAGGAGGATATGGAAAATTCCAGTGGGGATACTTGTATATATAGCCAGGTCTAACCCTACTTCTGCTGGGGGGGAACCAGAAAACTTTGAGAAAATATTACGACATTTGTCTCCTTTTTGGCTAATTTATTGCTACGTCTGCTTTGACCCCCAAATTTCGAATTTTATTGCAGTTTACTGCACTCTCTCTCTTTCTCTCTCTTTGTCTTACCTTCTCTCAGCTTATTTATGTTGATTTTTGTTTTTTTTTCTTTTAATTTTCATTATCATTTATTTTGTTGCATTTAATTGTCCGCGCAAATTTTAAATTGCTTTATTTGGGATCAATGCCAAAAAAGTGATTTTTTTGGGGGCCAAAATTCTTGAGATACTTTCTCTGTTAAATAGTTGAGACTTTTACACCGAAAACCGGTATTCTTGTATAGAAAAATAAAAAATAAAATTTGCAAATCACTAAACCGAATCAAGAACCGCAAAAAAATGTTGATCAGCAAATTTTCTTGGTGTATGGCGCATTTTCCAACAGTGATGCCTATATGATCTCGCAGAGACAATGCTGGAACAATTTCTAAGAGTTTCATTTCAAAATGAAAGCTTTAAATTACAAATTTTTACCTGAGGAAAATCGCATATTCGAGAACGGTATCGTTCCTAAATAAAATTTTACGCTTAATCCTCTACGAACCGAACCGAACTTAAAAATGACGTCTGAACCGAAACGGTGGTTTAAAACTGTTAACCACCGAACCAGACCAAATATTTTCGAGCGGTTTGCTTCATCTGATAGATTACTCTTATAAGTCCAATATCTATATATAATGCGAAAAACATCTTTCATAAAATTATTCAAATTAATATTAATTAACATGGGCACAATATTGGCCCGTTGCGCCCTCGCAGCCCGGTCCGTTATTTGACTAAGATCGAAATGAATTTTGTTTGAAAATTTAATTTTGATGGATGGGGAATAATTTGTGTTAGACAGTTGATTCAATTTAGTTATATCAACTTTTTATTATTTGTGCTTAGTTACGTTTAACCAAAAATTCACAGCTTTGTCTATTCCTTGGTATCTGATTTATTTTAAATCCAAGACTCGACTTAATGTTTCAGTCGAATGCATTTACTATGTAAATTACGTTAAAAGAATTGATCTGAACCAGCTTTAAGACGCTTAAACAGTAAAATGTCTAACTTCATATTTTAAGACAATACATACCCAATTTCATGTTCGTTCAATGCTTAAATAGTTTTTCAGATATGACTTTGAACCACTCCAAATTAGCATGTCAACAAATTTGAAACACGACACGACTCTAACACGAATGGCTTACTTCAAACACGCAGGGTAAAAAAATTTTGTAATAACGACACGCACGACTTTATTAATATTAAACAAAATATTTCGACTTTAAAGTTAGTTTGATCAACAGCCAATAATGGAAAAATGGAGATATTTATACAGTAATTTTTAACTGTTTACTTATTGACGTAGCATTTTTTCACGTGTTGATTACGTGCTATACTTTTTGCCGTGTTTTAAGGTCTCAAAACTGACACGAGTATGCACGCACGAAATCTGAAGAAAGAGATATTGTCGTTATCGGATTTTCAAGGTGATAAACAATAAGACTGACCTATCGCGATTTCTTTAAAGTTCTGTTAGAAGAATTAGCACTAAACGGATTTTTGGGCCGAAATTTTAGTTTTTCTGGGGGTGTTCCCGAAAAATGACCAAGTAGTAGGTGGAGTGAAAGGTATCCGTCCCTGACCGCTAAGGACACTATCGCAAAAACTATAGCTTCTCATTTAAATTTTTTTCGGTTTTAGGAGCAAATGTGGTCTCTAATTCGCAAAATGTGTGAGGGAAAATGGATTTGGTGGTTATTGGCTTTTTTTTTTTATTTGTATGGGGTGTTGGCTATCTTGTTTTTTTTTTGGTGGTTGGTGTTGAATTTTTTTTTTTTTGGGGGGTGGGGTTTTTATTTAAAAATTTTTTTTTTAAAGGGTTATTTTTCACCCACACTTTGTATTGCGCAGTTTGTTTTTTTTTTTTTTGTTTGTGTTTTTTTTGTTTTGTAATTTTTTGTATAATTTTTTTTTTTTTTTTTTTTTTTTTTTTTTTTTTTTTTTAATATTTTATTTTGTTTTTTTTCTTTATTTATATTTTTTTTATTTTATTTTAAGGGAAATTTTTATATTAATTTTTTTTTTTATTTATAAAAAAATAAAAGCCAAATAAAATTTTATTTTAAATTTTAATCAAACAAGTGACGAAAAGTATATAAATAGCATACAAAACCAATGAGACACAAATATTTTATCTATTATCTCATAAAACTAAATGTATCTCAAGCATGTTAAATGACAATTTACCTAAGCAAAGTTGCAAAGCTTTAGCATATCCCTGAGATACATTTTGTTTGCTATGTAATGGTTAATGCCAACACGTGCTTTAAGCGTGCTTTTCACAAGTTGTTGTTGCGTTTTGTCCTTGTCTGAATGTCAGCTGCATCAATACTTTCCAAAATTTCTGCTTAATTGTTAGTCAATTCATTCAAAGATTTAAACTAAAAAGTCATAAATATTTTCAATTTAACTTATGTGGGGGGAAAATTGTCTGTGTTTGTGTGTGTGCGACACACATATTTTTCAAGGTCAATCAAAGGTTATTAACAAAAACGCGAGTCTCTCGGGCCTCCGGCAACTGGGCGGACAAAAATAACAAGGAAAATTCTTTCTCTATTATTTTCATTTTTGTCTGCCAGTTTTTCTGTTTGGGGTGTTGAAAACAAATATACGTTCGTTCACCCATTAATAGGCACGATTATGTGCCATATATGTGTATATATACAATTAGCTCACGCAATGATGTATCTGTTGGAGACAGCTGTTGCCAGCGGTCAGTGCCAACCAGTTACATTTCAACTTAAATTTAAGTTGATTCTTTAAATTGAAAGTTTATTTTTTGTTGTAGATGCCAATTGAAAATGCAAATTGAGTTAAAGTTTTCCATTTGATATTTTTGAACTTCAGCCAAAGTCTTTTATAGTAATTTAATTTGCTCAAATTTAATAGTTTCAATTCATTTTATTCTATAATAAAATTGGTATAGTTCCTTATCTAGTCTTTGGTATTAGTTTTTTTGCTCTCTCTGTACACAAAAGAAAAGCAAACAAATGCTGATTGTTTATTATTATTATTTTCCAATGACTGAAAGCCGCAACACATACATACTTATGCCTGGATTCAGTTGAGTTCACATATGGCCAGAAAAATTATTAAGGGGGGTACGAAAATTATTTAATATTTTCATTAGCAAAAATATTACTTATTTTCCTACCTTGGGGGTGGATTTTCCGAAATTCTTATTCTTATATTATTACGTAGGTTACTATATATATTTCTGGCCTAATAATGAAAACGCGAATATTTATGATCAAAAATGGTTTTATTGTTTTTCAAAGTATTCTCCAGCAAGATTTATACACTTTTGCATGCGCTCAAACCAATTGTCGAAGCACTTTTTCCACTCCGATTGAGACACCTCCAAAACATGGTTTTTGAACTCTTCAAGAGCATGTTCTGGCGACGAAAATCGTTCGACGTTTTGGGTGGTCCTAAAGGCGCTAGTGTGAGCTGATGTGTTAGAGCTCGCATTGTCATGGTGCACAATGATCTGTCTTCTCTTGTTCGTTTTTCGAATTTCTCCGAAGACTTCAGGCAAACAAATTGTGGTGTACCACTCAGAATTGACCGTCCTACGTTGCTCAAGCGGAACAGTCGCCACATGACCAGTTTTACCGAAGAAACAGGCGACCATTTGCTTCGAAGTGTTTCTTCCACGAACGACTTTCGTTGGATTTGGCTCGTCTTCGAAGACCCACACGGTCGATTGCTGTTTTGTTTCGGGCTCATAAGCATAGATCCATGATTCGTCACCTGTGACGATCTTATAAACGTCTTTTGAAACACCGCGATTATATTTTTTCAAAATTTCTTTGCACCAATCCACACGAGCCTTTTTTTTGAGCGATTGTCAAATTGTGCGGGATCCAACGAGAACAAACCTTTTTACGCCCAGGTGTTCATGCAATATCGATGTTGCTGGTGGAAGAAATGCCCAAGGATGCCTCTATCTCACGGTATGTCACATGACGATCTTGCATTATCAGTTCACGCACGGCATCAATGTTTTCGGGCACAACTACTGTTTTTGGACGACCTTCACGACCTTCGTCTTCGAGCGAGCGTCGCCCGCGATTGAATTCATTAAACCAATTTTTCACAGTGCTATAGGATGGTGCTTCATCGCCATACAAAGATTTAAGTTCATCGTTGCACTCTTGTCGTAATCCACGTCGAAAGTTGTGAAAAATGATTGCACGAAAATGTTCACGAGTTAATTCCATTTTTCTGCCGAGGTAAGTTTTTGATTAATCGTTAATCGATATCAAACGTGGTCACACATGAAAGAGTTGTATGGAGCTTTTATCGATAAAAGTCCAAACTTTTTTTTGGAAAAGGCCAATTGGTCCTAAAATGGCTAAAAGTGACCTAGGCCAGACAAACTATTTCGGCTTTGGGTTCCGATACGGTACTCAGATTTTTATTTCGTAATACCGGTACGTACCGGCACAAGTATAATCTCTAAAATCTGCCGAATCTCCGTCAAAAATAGTGATCTTTAGCGATTTGGATAGATTTGAACCCATACTATAAGACTACGGTCCAATATAGCTCAAATGCTCAAAGGGGTATATCAGCTCTAAAAAACCCAAGAACAGATTGAAACATAAAATGTGTCTTAGATTTTAATTGCATTACAGTTTGCGAAATATTAAAACAGATTTTTTTAGGGCGAAATTTGATTATAATCCAGAAACTTCATTTCTAAAATTTATATAATAATTTTTTTAACATTTCTATATTTAAAGGAGGATTTTGTAAGACTTAGAAAATCTATACATTTAATTAGAGGGTTTATACTTTTTCAAAGAAAAGTTTTTCCACTTTTTCTAAATTTTTTTTCTATATCTTATATATCTTAAAAATATAATTTTATTCTGGTTATTCTTAAAGGGTCAATTTCAAAAATGTAAGACTTCTTTCTGAGTGTATATATATTTCTATTTTACCAGTTCAAATATATATCTGAAATAATCAAAAAATCAATCAAATAAAGAAACCGATACAATACCGGTATTAGCGTTTTGGTATGGTTCCTGCTTTTTCGGTTCCTATTATAACGGTTAACGGTTTTCGGTTCTCAAAATAATTTTAATTTGGGTTCCGGTTTCGATACCGGTACCTGGCTTTAAACGGTTTATTTCGGTAAACGGTTCCGGTTTCGGTTACGGTATTATTAAATTTCTATAGAATACCAAAACGTCGCCTAAAAAGCACCAAATTTTGCCTGTATTCCCAACTTTTGCTGATAACAATTATCATTATGATTATAATCATTAATCATAAAACATTTTTTGCAAATTGTTGATCTTATGTACCTTCTTCTTCCATCAAAAGCTTATCTCCAATCCAAAATCACTTCCATAGCTTTTTGCATAACTTGGCAAACATCAAACAAACAAAATAAATGTCTTAGGGCATAGTTTATATAGGCGCCCTCATTGAACTGATAAAGTACATACCTTGAAAACCCATTAAACTGGCGACGTTTCTAGTCGCCATATGTTTTCGTCAAAACAAACATGTAATTGGCATTGAGAAGAGATGATGCGCTTGATTTGCACATAATGCTGCCTGCAAAGTGCATTTCCAGCTGATAACTGTTGCCGTGTTCCCCCCGTAACATTATGGCACAATCTGGCCAACCGATCAAAGCTTAGCTAAACAATAAATGTAAAAACGTCTATTTATAGTTTTCCCAGTTACGATTTTCACTGATAAGCTTGACATTCGATTCGTTTCAATTATAATTTATATTGATAGAGAGCTCTAAGTAGGTGACCTTCGGGAACATATTGTATTTGTATAGTGTTAGGTCTGGTTTACCTTATCTGTATGACTTGGATTGTAGCTGGTTGGTTCAACCTACGTCAAGGTATGAAAAACCTTGCACTTGAAAAGCAAAGCTGTTTGTCTTGTACACTTTTAATCAAAGCTGTACTTTTCTTTATGACTGTTCAGGTCTGTTCTCGTTTCCGAATTCGATCGATCGAAATTGTTGAAGGTTCTGCCTTCTTAAGAAACGATGAGACAGTTCGGCTCAAGCTAAAACTTAGAAATGTTAGGTTCCAGGTAAAGGCCTTATTCCCGATGACATAATTATTTGTTTCGGCACACCACTTCATATGAATAGAAACTCGTTTGAAAAGCTTTGAAATCTGAGTGTTTTTGAAAAGCTGTTATATTTATATGAAGCATAGTGCTGAAAAAAATGTTATGGCATCTGGAATGAGGCCTTTAAACTTGATTGTTATTAGGTATGCAAATCGGTTCTGAACCGAACCAAACCGTACCGATCAGCTTATTTCTGCTTGTAAACCGAACCAAGAACCGAACCTGTGTTCATTTGAATATTTTGTACCGAACCGAAAATCGCCTATGAAAACGGTTCAATTACACTAAATATCATTCCTTTTTATTATTCGTTGTACTGAGAACTTTCTATTGGAAAATGATCAAATAGGATTACTGAGCAAAGCGCCTAATATTGTATTTACAATGGCTGCAGCTTCAAAAAAAATCAGCAAAAGTCAAAGCTGAAAGAATTTTCCACATAGAATATACATAAGTTAGGAGCCGTTCAAGCTGCGCCACAGCATTCATAAGTGTGACCATATATTTCAACGATTTTTATCCAAGAAGAAGCGTGAAGCTACATTATAAACATACACTAGGTACAAGATATGTGGAGGAAACAATTAATTTTTTTTTCTTTGGTGAAAATGATTTTCGAAGAAGTTACAAGTTGTCCGTTTTTTCATAAAGATCAATATTCTTCTATGTTTTAACATATTTCGCCACAACTTTCGTAATCCTACACCGATTTAAACATGTCGTATATTAACATCACTTCTAGGAAATAGGTCTATAGCAGGTCTTACGAGCAAGATCCCGTGTGGGCTTATTTGCAATCTTCTAATTTGAGGCCTCAACCTAACAACGCTAATAGCCCTTAATATGTTTCACGGAAAAAAAGTATGGAAATATATTTAAGAGTTCTTGCGCTTTATTCGACTATTTGTTAAGATTTCAGGGCTTCTGGTTCCACTGTACGTAGTTTTTCTGTGCTTAGCCGACTTTAAACTAATTTAATATCAGGATCGACTCAATATCATTTCATTTTTTTTAATCGTTGTACTACGAAATTTCTTAATTGGAAAATGATCAAATTGGATTACTTTGGCTGTAACTTAAAAAAAAAACACCAAAAGTCAAAGCTAAAAGAATTTTTTATATACTGTCGAATATACATAGTTTGACATTCAAGCTGCATTCACAGCATTCATAAGTGTGACCATATATTTCAAAGCTGCGTAAAGCTACATCATATACATACACTAGGTACAAAATTTTAACTTTTTTTTTTGACTACTGATCGAAATTGATTATAGATATACGCTCCTAATGGAGGAAACCATTTTTTTTTTTAGATAATTCTTTGGTGAAAATTAATTTCAAAGAAATTACATGTTTTCCGTTTTTCATTAAGATGATTATTCTTTTATGTTTTAACATATTTTGCCATAGCTTTCGTAATCCTACACCGATTTGAACATGTTCAAGAAAATAGCCTAACGGAGAACTTTGTTTTTGAAATATTTGACTCTAAATTTTGATTTTTTTTTAGCTTTCTTTACAAATTTTAACTTTAAGAACAAAATTAAATTCGATAAAAGGGTTAATTTTCTAGTTTGATCGTAGTAAGACATTAATAATGCACAAATAAGCTTTCGTGTGTTAAAATCTGTGAAGAAATGGCCAAGATATATCAGTTCAGTAACACCAGATGAACTAAATAAAATTTTTTATAAAAGCTAGAACTAAATATTGTTAAGTTTTTGATTTTTGATTGTTACCATCACGCTTTTTTCCATGTGGCACGCCAAAATAGCTCAGTAAGGTTTGCCATTTCACCATGAGACTTACAAACGAACAGCGCTTGTAAATCAATGAATTTTTGTATTGAATATTAAATGTGAGAAATGTGTTTGAACATCGAAAAATTGTCTTCAGCAACGAAGCTCATTTTTGGCTCAATCGGTACGCGATTTTGAATTAGAAAAATTGAATGAATATTAGAGATGGGCGCTGGATAGAAAATTGGATCCCATCCTGATCCCGAGCCCAAGTTTTAAATACAGTTCCGTCCCAATCCCGACCCTAGGTGGTCTTAACCCGTTCCGATACCGACCCCTAATTTGAAATCTGTCTTAATCCTGTCCCGACCCGATCCCGAAGACTTTTTCGGGACCCGTGAAAATTCCGTAAATTCCTGTGCCGCGCCCTTCTTCATTGAAGATCCTCTTTTTTTTATAGAAAAATTTTCTTCAGCGACTCAATAATCAGAATAGCCGATTTTGGTCTCAAGAGCTGCCAATGCACCTTTAAAAATGTACTGTTTGATGCGGTTTGTGAGCCGGCGGCATCATTGGACCGAACTTTTTCAATAATAATGAATACCGCTACGATACAGTCAATGGAACAAGGTACCTTGTGATGAATACCGCCTTTTTTTTTGCCCGAAATGGAAGATTTTAACTTGGATTCGGTGCGAACTCCAATTTTGTCCTATATAGGCGATTTATTCGCTTTTGATCATCAACAATATATTGGTTTGGGATATGTAATGAAATGTTGTGATGATTTGATAAAAGATGAGAGTCTAAGCGTTCTATTGGAAATTATTTTTTATGATTTTATCTGGACTAGTAAATACGCTCATTATTTATAAAACAGATGCAAATTAAAATACCAAATATGGTCACATTATACTCAAAAACTTTCTTTATCTTTATTTCCCTCTCTCTTTAGCGCGTCTACTACCTCTCCTTGGAATACTATATGGGTCGCTCTCTAACCAATACCATGATTAATTTGGGCATTCAAAGTGAATGCGAAGAGGCCATGTACCAGCTGGGTCTGGACATTGAGAATCTCGAGGAGATGGAGGAGGATGCTGGTCTGGGCAATGGTGGTCTGGGTCGTTTGGCTGCTTGTTTCTTGGACTCGATGGCAACATTGGGTTTGGCTGCCTATGGTTATGGTATACGCTATGAGTATGGTATCTTTGCCCAAAAGATTAAGAATGGTGAGCAAGTGGAGGAGCCCGATGATTGGTTGCGTTATGGCAATCCCTGGGAGAAGGCACGCCCCGAATTTATGTTGCCCGTGCACTTTTATGGACATGTTATTGATACACCCGAGGGCAAGAAATGGGTGGATACCCAGCGTGTTTATGCCATGCCCTATGATAATCCCATTCCCGGTTATAACAACAATCATGTGAATACGTTGCGTTTGTGGTCGGCCAAGTCGCCCATTGACTTTAACCTGAAGTTCTGTAAGTGAAGGGAAATATATATTCTGTGGTCATATTTCTAACTGTTTCTTCTTATAGTCAACGATGGTGACTACATCCAGGCTGTGTTGGATCGTAACTTGGCTGAGAATATCTCCCGAGTGTTGTATCCCAATGATAACTTCTTTGAGGGCAAGGAATTGCGTCTCAAGCAGGAGTACTTCATGTGCGCCGCTACTCTCCAGGATATCATACGCCGTTATAAGGCCTCCAAGTTTGGTTCCCGCGAGGCTGTACGCAACACCTTCGAACACTTCCCCGATAAGGTGGCCATTCAGCTGAACGATACCCATCCCTCATTGGCCATACCCGAATTGATGCGTATTTTGGTCGATGAAGAGCATCTGACTTGGGAGAAGGCTTGGGATATCACCGTGCGCACTTGTGCCTACACCAATCACACCGTCCTGCCCGAGGCCTTGGAACGCTGGCCCGTATCCATGTTGGAGTCCATTTTGCCTCGTCACTTGCAGATCATCTATCACATCAATTTCCTGCATATGGAGAATGTGAAGAAACAATTCCCCGAGGATTTGGATCGTATGCGTCGTATGTCTCTGGTGGAGGAGGATGGCGAGAAGCGCATCAATATGGCCCATTTGTCCATTGTCGGAGCGCATGCCGTTAACGGTGTGGCTGCCATTCACTCGCAGATTCTGAAGGATTCGCTATTCCGTGACTTTTATGAAATGAATCCCAAGAAGTTCCAGAATAAGACGAATGGTATTACACCACGTCGTTGGCTGTTGTTGTGTAATCCTGGTCTATCTGATTTGATTGCTGAAAAGATTGGCGATGAATGGCCCGTGCATTTGGATCAGTTGGTGGCGTTGAAGAAATGGGCCAAGGACCCGAATTTCCAACGTAATGTGGCACGTGTCAAGCAGGAGAACAAATTGAAATTGGCTGCCATTTTGGAGAAGGATTATGGTGTCAAGGTGAGCTGGGATTTGTGAAACATTTAACTGAACAATCAATCAAAAGCGAATCGGTTCTTTTTGGTTACAAAAATATCGGTTCTCGTATACCGTATCTAAAAAAATATCAAATTATTGGTTACTTTTCTGATTCAGAATAGACGGCTCCGATTCGGATTCTGATTTGATGCCCTGCTGTTATAAAAGGCGTTTAAACACGATTCAGTACGCTTGTTCGCTCTTAGAAACCTCTTTTAATATCTATTAATCTTTTAGATACTTTGTAGCAGGGAAGAATACCGGATCAGAATAATCCGTTTCAAATTACTTATCGTTTCTGGCATAAGAACCGATATGACATTTTGTTTCATATTTTCATGAAAGAATTGAACCCAGCTTCATAATAGTGCAAATTTATCATCTAAAAACTTAAGGATCATTATAATATTTAGTGATAAAAATCCTTTTATTGTAGAGTTGGGGAATCTAGTTCATTTCACTGACCTAGTTCATTAGTTAATTTTTTGATGAACTATTCACTTTCGAGTTTTTAGTTTTTTTTTGTTATAGTTCATTTTTGAATTATAGTTCATTTTATGAACTATAGTTAATTTTTGAACTAAAGTTTATTTTTGTGAACTATAGTTAATTTTTTATGAACTATTCAGTTTTGAACTAAAGTTCTTTTTAACTACAGTTTATTTAAATAACCAATTCTGCAAGAAACTAGAGGTGGAGAACTATCGATGGCACTATCGATGGCACTATCGGCACTATCAGATGGTTGGGCGCTATCGAGTCGCCATCGATAGTAGCCCTCCACTATCGATAGTTTTAGATATTTTCTTTAACCATCCAGCCAGCTTTAACCATCAATAAATTGGTAGCTCTTAAAAAAAGTACAAAATTAGAGTTGATTAGTCAAATTAATCTAAGTGTATCTTTTGAACCGACTCGTAGGGGATAACCCTTGTACTACTAACTTGCATGCATGAGCCGTTTCGTGTCCCTTGTGCTGATTATAATAAACTCTACCGAGTAATTAGCTTAGAAAATCTCTTCCTCTTCCTTTAGTGTTTTCCTACGCGTTTTCGTGCCACACGTTTGTAGCTGAGCATCACGGCCGGTTAGGCGGGAGGTGGGCTGCTATTTTGCCTGGGGTTCGCGCCAGCAGGTTTCGGCTTGGTGACGCATAGGCCCTTGAAGATTCCAAAAATACGATTTTCAGAATTATTTGAATGCAAGCATCTGAGTTTCTTTAAAATGATATGATACATATATATAATCGGAACCCACAACCCAATATTAATGCCAAAGTTTAAACCAAATGTGAAGGAAGCCAATTTTTAGTTTTTTTAATAAATTATTTAAAATTATATAATTACGAAAACTATCGTAGACTATCGATGGTTTTCCAAAAACTATCGTTGACTATCGATGGTGCCGACTATCGATAGTTCTCCACCTCTACAAGAAACTTACCTATTCAATTTTTATTTGATTATTAAACGATTTCTTAAAATGAACTATAGTTCAAAAAATTAACTATAGTTCAAACACCGAGACCTAGTTCATTTAAATGAATAGTTTATTCGAACTAGTTCATGAAAATCGGACCAATATTTATTGTAGTACCAATTTTACAAGTATAATTAAACTCTGGTGCATAACTATAGCCGCACTTAACTTTTTCAGTGTAATCGTAGTTTTAGTTGTTAGATTCCATATAAGAAATAATTTATTTATATAATGAGTATGACCTCCCTTAATTTAAATTAATTTAAAAATTCGATTCGGGATACTGTCCACTAGTACTTTCAACAAATTTGCGGAAGTTCTTACCATGCCTCAATTATTGCCAATTTTAACTCTTGGAATGCCCATAAGTTCTCCATCGGATTCATGTCAGAAGAACATGCGGGTCTTTCCAAAACATTGACATTGTCGGATTGAAGCCATGTGACCGTATTTAGAGTCTTCGCCTGCGGAACTATGGCAAATGATTCATTTTCAAGATCTCCGTGTACTCCCCAGAGTTCATATAAGTGCTATATGAGCGCTGAAAGCACCCCAAACCATCAAAGAACCTCCTCCGAAAGAAATAAACGGGATCTTTCATCAAATCCCTCCAGTAGAGGGGAAAACCCGTCAGGAACGTCCTAATTAAATTTTTACTCATCCAAAAAAATTAACTACAAAAATCTAAATTTATATTTCAATTGATTTTAAATGAAATAGACCTTTGGTCAATTAGGATTAAAACCGGCCGACTTTAAGGTCGCTGATATCGCTTACTCAGCTTTGGCTTGGGTCCTCCGTTTTATTTCGTCCATTATCATCTTCATTGTTCCAAAAATTTCGAAGCAGCTTGTAGGACCAACCAGTTTTTTACTAATATCCCGAAATTGGCAATTTTCATGTCTTGGGAAGTAATTTGCCGATTTTTAGAGATCGGAAAGCAGAGCCCCCCATATATATATTTTATTCCACAGAAAAATGATCATTTTTTTATTATCAAATATATTGGAACAACCGAAATTATCGCTAACCAAACACAGAATGAGATATTAATCTGTGCCAAAGTTTCAATACACTTGCAAAAGCTCTCTCCAACTGATTTTACGCTATCAGGGAAAATCGAAATACTTCTTTTACTAAGATCAATTTTCTATACGTTCGGTTTTATTGCAGCTATAGGATATAGTCATCCGATTTGGTTCGAACTTTGCAGAACTGTTTGAAAGCATAAAATATTCATAATTCCTACGTTTCATACCGTTCTCAGGAAGAAAAAAAAACATTTTTCTTACTAAGACCTATTTTCCGAACGATCGTTTTTATGGCAGCTATTGAATATAGTCATCCGATCTAAAAACTAATTTTTTCAATCAGTTTGAAAGCATATAAATATCATAATTGCTGAGTTTAAAAATGATATCATTGAAAACAGAAAACAGTTCTGAACCGAATCAAACCGTACCAAACCATTTAATTTCTGCTCGTAAACCGAACCGGTTTTCTTTCGAAAATGAAATCACTAAAGATCATTTTATCGCGTCTTGAATTCCTGTTAATTCTAGAATATCTCAAATTCATACTATATTCTACCATAACTAATTAGTTCCTATTTGGCGACGTAAAACATTATGAAATTTTCTTCGATAAGTCGAAAACAACCCGATCCTATATATACATATATGATATTTTTATTAGATCCGATATTCTTACCAAATTTTTTTAAGGCAAATAACTTCCTAGCCCCGGAACCGATATTAAATATTTTTTGAGAACCGAAAACCATTTACCGTTATAATAAAAACCGAAAAATTCGGAACCATACAAAAATTTTAAGATACAATAACCTCTACCCTTGAAAAGTCGATTTGGAACATAAATTCGTTTCGTGATTATTTCCTATAATCCCTGATTTCTACTGAAGATAATTAGTTCCTATTTTAGAGACGTAGAAAATTTCGATACTAGATTGTATAAATCGAAAAGTTAATACTTTCCCAAAAACCGGTATCTTTTGTTTATCTGACTTTTATATATTTCGATATTGTCTGTCTATCGTTAATCGATAAATTATAACATATTACTACAAAGACCAAAAACCTTCAATATCTCTTTTAATCTTAAATATTTCTACCCTTCAGATCAATGCCTCATCCATGTTTGACATCCAAGTGAAGCGTATCCATGAGTATAAACGTCAATTGCTCAACTGCCTGCACATTATCACCCTGTACAATCGCATCAAGAAGGATCCCACTGCCAATTTCACCCCACGTACCATCATGATCGGTGGCAAGGCCGCTCCCGGTTATTATGTTGCCAAACAGATTATCAAATTGATCTGTGCTGTGGGTAATGTGGTCAATAATGATCCCATTGTGGGTGACAAATTGAAGGTTATCTTCCTGGAGAACTATCGCGTCACATTGGCTGAGAAGATAATGCCAGCCGCTGATCTCTCCGAGCAAATTTCCACCGCCGGCACAGAAGCCTCGGGCACCGGTAACATGAAGTTCCAGCTGAATGGTGCTCTAACCATTGGTACTCTGGATGGTGCCAATGTGGAGATGGCCGAGGAAATGGGTATGGATAATATCTTCATTTTCGGCATGACCGTGGTTGAGGTGGAGGCTTTGAAGAAGAAGGGCTACAATGCCTATGATTATTATAATGCCAATGCTGAGGTCAAGCAGGTTATCGATCAGATTCAGGGTGGCTTCTTTAGCCCCGGCAATCCCAACGAATTTAAGAATATTGCCGATATTCTGCTGAAATATGATCATTATTATTTGCTGGCTGACTTTGATGCCTACCTCAAGGCTCAGGATCTGGTGTCCAAGACCTATCAGGTTGGTTATTTTTAAATATTTTTCAAATATTTTTATTAATCATTTTTCTTATGTTTTTAGAACCAAGCCAAGTGGTTGGAGATGGCCATCAATAATATTGCCTCCAGTGGCAAATTCTCATCGGATCGCACCATTGCTGAATATGCCCGCGAAATCTGGGGTGTTGAGCCCACCTGGGAGAAGTTGCCCGCTCCCGAGGATCAGCAATAGATTAACAATCAATTAACATCAAAACATCAAACAAAATTTTGATATTATATATTTTATTATTTAAAATTTTAGGCGCCAAAAGCAACAACAACAACAACAACTAACCATAGGCCCTGGCCTCAATTGTTACTATTTTATTTAATAATAAATCAATTGATAAAATAAATACCAGAATTTAGATGTGCAAATTTAAACGAATTAGTAAGGCAGCGACTACAAAGTAAATGGTACCTACCAATACACCTCAGGAACACTTTCAAAGGAAATGCAATTTTAAGAAATGCTTCGTTAGATATGAATATTGCGTGTTACACAACAAAAAAAAAACAAAAACAAAATGCATAAAAAATTAAAGTTCAACTGTTATATGTGAAAAAAAAACAAATTAAATTTAATTTAAATAAAAATTCAATTCGAAAACCAACACTAAAATGGTTTTACTTCTAAGGAAAGATGCAGAGGTGGAAATTAATGAAATATAAATTTGATTTAGGAAATAAAATAAAACCATATTTTTTTAGTTTATTTGGCCCATAGAGTCTACAAAGCGAATAAAACATAGATCGGCTTAAATTTAAGGTACAATATGACCTTGAGCCCTTGACCCCTTACTCTTGCGACTTTGATGGTGGATTTATCCAGATTGAATAATCATTTTTTTACTTATTTCGAACGTAAAGCTTGCAAACCGATTTTCACATTGATCAGATCAAAAATAAATTTTTGGACCTTGTGGATGGATTTTTCGAAATTATAAAATTACCATAGGCAACAGCCAAAAAGCTTAAAAACAAAACCAAATTTTTTTTAAAAGGATTGGGCTCTCAATTGACGAAATAAATATTTGTATACTCACTTCCGAATGTAACATAAAATAGAATGCTAGTATAAACACTTCGTAATTAAAGTCGAGTTGGACGACTTCACGCTCTCGTTTCATATCCTTTTGTCGATTTTCAGCTTTATTATATGAAAAACTAAGTTATACTTAATAATTTTTAGAATCAAATAGATATTTTGATATATGGTCATTTCCATTTTGTCGAACGGGACCTTCGAACACTTTTGAAGTGAAAAAAAGTAAAAATAAATCGGATTTTAATTTATAGCTCTTAATTGGCCCTTTAATTGGTGCTATGTTTGAATTTTAGGAAATTTGTTATTTTTCAAGATAATTGCAAAAAACCAAGGCATTTGCAAGGGACAAAAATAGAAGTGGTTTTCGCGACCAACAAGCCGATTTCAGTGAAACCCGTGGCAAATTTCAAAATGTTGTAGATTGATGTCACTTTAAAATGGATTTGATTTTACAAAAAAAAAAACCTAATACTAATACAGGGACATGTCGGGACATTATTTTATTAAAATAATCTTATTTCAGATACTTTCTTGAAGAAATTGTAATTGTAAACTAAGTAAAAATGTTTTTAAGTCATCAGAAAATTTCAATGTATTTATAACAATTTTAAAAAATTTTGGTAATCCTACAAACTTTTCTTTCCACATTTTGCAGCTCTCTTAATTTTTTTCGCCTCAATATTGGATAAGCTTTATGCATGTACTTTCGACGCACAAATAACAAATGTTATTTTTTCAATGTCGCACGGGACATCAAAATATGGGATAATGCAAAAATAACAGTTTTTTGCAATAGCATAGACTCTTATGCATTTTGTTGACTCTTTTTCCCAAGAAAGATTTCAGAATACAAAAGTCAATGCATAAAGAGAGCCATTTAAGATATTTTATCAAAACAAAAGTGCAGGGAAAATATCAAATGTGACTTTGGTTTTAATTATATAGAAGTGGGTTATAAATAAATGTAAAATTGGGTTATATTAGTTAAATTTGACTGTTTTCCGACGAAAATATCACAAAGTAAAGGGTTTTAAAAAATCTTTAAAATTTTGGGTCTCGGTGGATATGACCATATTTTAAAAAGGGATATAATAATATCCAATCCAAGTGGTCAACTAAAATTGTATCAATGTCGATTCTTGGCAAAAACTCTTTGTTTCGATTTCCGACACTATTTCATATAGCTGCCATATAACTGATCTGGCCGACTTTCACAAACTTTGAACTAAAATTTGGTTTGTTTGGGTATTTTTCGCTCCTCAGACGCTCATAGATTTGGAAATTTAATTCGGGTTGGGACAACTATATTGTCTGAAAAAAATGATTTTACAGTTTCGGGCAAAATTGGGCAAACACAAATGAGACTAACGTGTAGTATATACTTATTAGAACAATATTGCACTAACAGTTCCGATAATCCACGACGATACACTGAACTTTTGCTTTACGAATCAGAATTTCACCTAATACAGCACACAATAAAGGACAAATCACATATACAAATCAAACTCAAACGTTATTTTATTAAATATACCTAAGACATTATTTTCCATATTTTACTTGAATATTTTGAATTTATTTTTCTAAGCTAATACATTTAAAAAAAATTTTGCCCCAACCAAAGCCACGTGCCTTGTAAAATTAAAAGCTGACTTTTAGGGCTGCATTTCATAATAGAAGCTTAGAAGCATAGAACCCGCTGGAGTATACTCCTATAGAAAAAAAACTTTTTCCACAACTCACAATTTTTTTTTCGTATTTATGCCAAAAAAGATCGACTTTGGGACCATTGGATCATCAACAACTTTTCTTTCTCTTACCGTTTAGACTGTGCGTAGATTGCCAAAAATTGAATCGGCCAGTAAATCATATTGAACTCCTTAATATAGATAGACGTACAGATGCAAGAGAAGTAATATGTACCATTTCGGATATAGAGATTTTCAACAGGACTCGCAGAGTACGCTTTGAGAATGAATTAATCCATTATGCAAAAGATATTCGGAAATTTTTAAAAATACCACTAAAACGTTCAATGTTGGACTTATGTTTTTCTTAAAAAGAGGATTATAAACTTTTTTACTCCAAAGTGTCGGCGATACCAAGATAGTTTTCAATGTAAGACCTACTTGCTATGCTTCATATGAAAAGGAATTATAAAGATTATAAATGTTCTAGCTAAATACAAGAGGTTGGGGTAAGGTCAAGGTTAATTTTTGATTATTGTAACCAGAGTTGATATTATAAAATGTTTTCAATCTAAAAAAAACTAAAACTTCCAAATTTTCTTTCGCTGAAGTCTTACGATTTTGAAAGACCAAAAATAAAAATGGAAGCATGACTTACACTTAACATTATTCCACCCTTAGTTGCCATCTACCCCACTGTGGTAACAGCTGATAACATCTGATGGAGCTCCAGCTCCATTGCGCATGTCTGGTCAATGCGTTATGCTCCACGTACACGTTTGACAGTTGACAGTGTCTTAGCGCACACACACACCACCCCCACAAGCCAACATCTACCCAGCTCAGTTGCTAAAATTTTCATTTATTTTTAAACCAAATTGAAAGCAGAAAACCAAGTCCAAACACAACCCTCTAAGATTGCCCCCACTAAGCACTAGCGGCTACATATGCCTGGCCAGAGCCCAACATTATGAGGCTGCTGTTTAAGGAACTGACGCGTCTGACCACACAGACACATCGTACCTTCTATTGCTATGTTTTACTCAGTCTGTGGATCTTTTTGCTTATAGCGGGTAAGTGGATAAGTTAACATCGTGAGTCTAATTCTAAGGGTGTACTTTTTAGGCATGTATCGTTATATGGGCCAAGATGAGGGGCAAATTAATAAATCAGCTGGTGCTAGTCTGGAGACAGGCACTGGCTCTGAGGCCGAAGGTTCTTCCACGAGTCAACGTTTTGCCCAGTACCGAGAGCGTTGTGCACCATTGGGACAGCTGCAACGCTTGGATGAGGGTGGCATCTTAGAGGGTTGGAAATTGCAGGGAGTATTGTTGGTTATAAGGCATGGGGATCGTGGACCCATGTCACATGTAAGAACAACTGGCATTAATTGTGGTGTACAAACTGATGCTTTGGTCAACAGGTGAGTGGATTAGTAATAACATGGGAGAGAAGTCTATTTTGAAACCACTTAAGATTGACAAGACCCTTTAAAAAGTTTTTAGCTTAAACTTACTCAAAACTTTTTGTTGTTGGGGCACTCGGTAAATTGTTTACATGGACGTGAAAAATTCATCTCGGTCGAAAAATGGAAATAAATTAAATCAACTCGTGAACATTTTCGTGCAATAATTTTCATATTGCTATTTTCGACGTGAATTATCTAAGATAGAATGCGTTGATCATTTTACTTCGAATTAATAAAACAAATTGGTTTGGAAAGAAAGCCATGTCGGTTTTTTTGATTAAATTCAACGGCGATTTTATTATATAAAGAATAAACTATGTACCGACCACATTGGAGCATCTTAAGGGCAGCTTAACGCTCGTAGAACTTCTCGTCCTTATCTAAAAACGAATGTTTTACCATTTAAAGAATTTTTAAGAGATCAAAACCAGGGATTAATCCCGAAATAAATATTGGTTCCGGTACCGTTCCGATACGTACCGAAATAAGAATTTCGGTTGAAGGTTCTATTTCGGTTTTCAGTTAATTTCTGTTATCGGTTTCCAGAACTTCTCGTCCTTATCTTCAATAGAAACGAATGTTTTACCATTTAAATAATTTTTAAGAGATCAAAACCAGGGATTAATCCCAAAATGAATATCGGTTCCGGTACCGAATCCGGTACGAACCGAAATAAAAATTTCGGTTAAAGGTTCTATTTCGGTTTTCAGTTAATTGCGGTTATCGGTTCCGATACGGTACCCAGATTTTTATTTCGGTACAAGTATAATTTTTTTTAATATTCAAAAATTAAAATTATTTCGCGATATCCTAAAAATTAACGGATGTAATAGAATTAAAAAATTGTATTCTAAGAATATGCCGCAGGAAATAACGTTTTTTAAAATCTATCCGTTTTTATTTTTGGACAAACAATTTCTTCTGTCCGCGCTTTCAGTGGTATTCCAACACTCAGAAAAAAACGAACCAGAATTAAAAATTTTTTTTCTTTTGTTGCCCCGACAAACTCGTTTTAGGTCCGATTTCTCATCTTCCACATAGAACGATATGTCACTTAATCTTAAATACAACAGAGTAAATAGTAAGTTTATCCTTCTTAGGGCCTATTTCTCATCTTCAATATAGCCAATATTGTCAGATAAATTTTAATTTCTGATGATTGTTAGTTTCTGTGACAGACTCAGCTTTCTAGGAGATGAGAAATTGGACCTAATCTTATATCAAATCTTTTTAAAAGCAAAAAATATTTTCTTAATTATAATTCGAATTGGTTTTTAAATTGCTGCAAATTCTAAAAAGAAATCTTTTGCCATTTGGATAGATTTGAACCCATATTAATACAGCCCATAATACGCTGGTAAAATACTTATAGTGTTCCGCTCACATAAAACTTTGCATCAGCTTTAATAAACTTCTAAAATAATTTGCCTGAGCCTTTGAAAACCTAAAATCCTATTGACATTTATTTACATTTTTATTTCTAAAAGAAACTTTCTTAAAATAGGAAATAATATTTGTAAATTTTATACAAAAATTGATTTAATTCTAAAAACATAATTTGTAAAATATTCTACAATTTTCTTAACTTTCAGTCAATTTATTAAGAGGAAGATCAAGCCTTTCAAAGAAAATAATTATTTATCTTACAAAATAAATTTGTCCCCATTTTTCTTTCGGGCCGAATTTAAAACAGGATGTTTTCCGTTGCATTTCGAAACAGGATGTCAAACCGGAACCATATACCGAAAAGAACCGATTGACACTCAGAACCAGAACCGAAACCGTTATTAATTATTTTTTAGAACCGGTATTTCGGGAACCTTTATTTTTGGAACCGAAATGACCGAAAAAGAACCAAACATTGTACTTTGGTACAGTTTCGGCTCAGAGTTTTTTTATTTTGTTATTTCAGTTTAAATAATCAGTGTTTCTTAAAACGCAGGGTAAAACGTTAGCAAAAACTTTACAAATGTTAGGTTAAAGTACCATCTGGTGTATATACTAAAATTTTAAAAAAAAATAACAATTTACATCTTGTTCTTGCAAATATTTTGGTTCAATAATTTCCAAATATTATAATTTATCCTTTATTTTTCCATTTACAAAGGGAATCAATTAATCTGACATCAATTAGAACACAAAATGGGCTAAAAATAACAGATTAAATTGTGATCGGCATTTAACAGTCCATCAGATATCAAAAAGTTCTTCTTGCTTTTCCAGTTACACAAGGTTATTTTTATTTCTGGGGTACAAGTTTATTATTTCTTTGTTTTAATTTTCCTTTTTTTATAAATTATACCGGTACATCGGTAAAGTACCGGTATACCGATATAAAAAAACAAGGTACCGATTGGAACTTTATACCGAAAAACTAAACTAGAATCGGTTTTACCAATTAGTTTTGTACGTACGAACCGGAACCGGAAATTTGATTACGGTTTTAATCAATTTAAAAATAATCATAAAATAAAATAAAATAATATGAAACCAAAACATTACCGGTATTAGCGTTTCGGTATGGTTCCGAATTTTTGGTTCCTCTTATAACGTTAATAGCTCAAAAAAAATTTTAATATTGGTTCCGGTTTCGATCACTTAACGGTATTATTCGGGATAACAGGTTTATTTCGGTTAACCGTTCCTTTCGAAATAGTTACGGTATTATTCCCTGAAATCAAATGATAATCTGAAGGTGCAAGATCGGGGATATATGGTGGATGTGTCTTCACTTTCTGAAATAATTGATAATCAGGGCTATATATATACTTCCCAATTCAGCTCTGGTATTTACTGGTTATTTTCCCAAATATAATCGTGAATATACGTGTTCAAAAATTTCGCATATTTTGCATACAAACCGGGTTTAAAGTCGAGTTCATTGTCATCAGCCTCCAAAGGCCGGCCAGTGCGTGGTGCGTTTTTCAACCTTAAAATCTTTGGGGTTGACTTAATAAATGATCCCTAATCATACTTTTTCGAAAAATTTTCTTTCATTGGAGTTTTCTTTAAAAAAATAAATGCACTTTTATTGATCTAAAAATTTTTCAACTTTCTTCCTTAGATATCGAGGATTTTTGTTAAATTCCAGCAGCTCAGCTTCAGGATCAAATCATTTGTACTGGAACAAAGTGGGACCGTTTCATGGATTTCCTTTGCTGCCAGCCAGCGAAAAGGGTTGTCCTTTGGGCCAACTGACCTACAAGTGGGTAAACTCTAAGAAAAATGAATCCTTTTAAAAAATGATTTTATTTTCTTCCACAGAGGCATTTCCCAGTTGCTGCAGGTGGGTCATATAATGCATCAGATTTATGCCCCTGCCTTGGGTCTGCTGCTCAAACCTTTGGCAAATCGTGGCGCCAGCAGTGTACAGGAGACCACGCCCCACTCCTTGCTCAACTCGGATGAAGTGGTGGTGTTTACCACACGTTATCGACGCACCTTTCAATCGGCTTTGGCTTTACTTTTTGCTCTGCTGCCCGCAGATAAATGGTTGGCATTGAATGTAAGGGAATCTCATAGTATGGCCTTTTGTTTTGGTGACTGCAGTTGTCCGCATTCGGCTTGGCTAAGGAATCGTCTAGAGGCTTTGGGAGATCAACAGTTAATCAAGCGCTCGGATGTTATGGGTGTCATGCAATGGATTGGTGGCACTTTGCTGCAACATACCCCAAATGGCATTAATAATCCTTTCGAGGTGGTGGATGCTTTGCTAACGGTATTATGTCATGAGGCTGCTTTACCTTGTCGCCAGAGAAAAGGCAGTGAAAAACCCAAGGCTTTGAAGAAAAACTCTGCCGATGAGTTGGTCGATGTCATTAATATTGATCAGGAGGAGCAAACTGGTAATTTGTTACCCTCTGCTTTGGAAATCGAGGAGCATGAAGATGAGGTAACTTCTTCGGAGGGCTGTGTGGAGGCTGGACATGTGCAGTTGCTCATGAACTTTGCCGATGATTTGTCTTTGCGTACCGCTCGTCATCCTTTCTACAAACTTTCTGGGCTGTTGAGAGCCTATGGTCTCATACGTCATATAGTTAGTTATATGCTTAAAATGATTTCCGGTGATCGTACCAAATTTGTACTCTATTCCGGTCATGATTGTACTTTACAATATCTTACCGCCGCCTTGGGTATTTTAAACAATCAACAGGGTCAAACCATACCCTATGCCTCACGTTTATCCTTTGAGGTTTATCGCAGTGAAGCACATACGGATTATTATTTTCGTGTGGTTTACAATGGACACGATGTTACCCAGCTGATAGATTTTTGTGAGGGTGGCAAAAGTCTGCGTGTTACCCGCGACTCACGCGGCAATAAGGCCGATTTGTGTCCCATAGAGAATATCATACGATTTTTGCATGAGGATTATTTTGCTCCTCTGAATGCCACCAATTTTAAGGAAGCCTGCGGCTCTGTGAATCCACCACCCAAAGCTAATGAGTTCTAGCTTAAACTCCTACACACACACACACACACACACACACACACACTTTGAACTGTGATAAGTCTAGTTTAGTAACCCGACCGCTATATGCGATGACTACTTATAGATGAATTTTTAAAACATACAAACGAAATCCAAAACATATCAAAAATCCTACAAAACGCAAATCTTTACATATCAATGGAGTGTTATTTAAAATTTAGATTAAGCTTAAGATCTCATCCAGATCGTTATCGTACACACATATCGTTACAAACTCAATTTAAGTATACAATATACATAAAAAACATACATAAAACGCTATTCCAGATTTTAGCATTTAAATAAATGTTCTCGAAATTTAATGCTTTTTAGTGTGGAAATTATTTGAATTTGCTTCTTGATACGAATATCGTCTATTCTGCCAGATCGGGAAGGAATTTATACCGGTTTAACTTAATACTTCAAGTAAGTTGCGTTCCTAAATTTATTAGAATCATTTTCTAATTCAAAATCGACCCTTAATTTTTTTTTACCTATATAAGAACAAAAATGATTGAATCATGCATTTTTCATACTTAAGGCCTCATTCCAGATGGCATAAAAATGTTTTTCATATAAATAAGAATGCTTTTCAAAGGCATTCAGCTGTCAGAGCTTTTCAAAGTATTTCTATTCGTATGAAATATTGTGTCGAAATAAATTTGTATGTCAATTGGAAAGAGGCCTTAAGGGCCAATTTCTCATATTCGTGTTTTTAAAATCTAAGTGGTTAATAAGAAAATATATGTTGCATACTTTTAGACCGTTTTAAAAAATATATATTCTTGTTTCTACAAGGATCCGGCTATGATTTTAAAGCGGCCTAAAACATACATTTCCTCAATACATACAATTTCTTAATATTCAACTAGATTATTTATTTATAAGAAGTTCCTATTCGCTGTAAAAGGACAACATTCGAGCTTCCTCCTAAATTAAAAAAACCTTAATTTGAGAAATCGGCCCTTAGTAGGAAAAATTCATGATTCAATAGATAATATTCTAATTAAAACATATTTATGGATCGTTTTCCTAAATAACCACTTAGATTTTAGAAATATGAAGATTACAAAACGGCCTGCCCTTAAAGTAATTTATATATTCTCGAAAACTCGTTCTTGATTCATATACAAAATATCTTGCACATACACTTAGGGCCGTTTTCATATCTTGCCAATAAAGTCTACTTTAGCAGAAGTCGACTTTATGTTAAATGTAGGATTTAAGACATTTCAATACTTAGCTTTTGTGAAAACGTGGCAACACCTTGAAAGAGCTTTCGAGCGAGTTGCCAATGCGAGCAGAGAATGTCGGAAATGTTGCCTTCAGTTCGGAAAACCTGGGTTCGACTCCACCTTGGAACTTCAAAAATTATTTTCACGCCATGTAAAAAATAATTATTTTCAGACATGAAAATAAAAAAGTTTACATATGAAAAAAATATTTTTTTCATGTAACTAACACAAGCATTTTTGACACTATTGTTATTTACAAGCATGTGAATAATTTTAGCGGCCTTCTTTACGCATGTAAATAACAGTCGTGTCAAAAATTCTCGTGTTAGTTACATGAAAAAAATATTTTTTTTCATATGTTAAATTTTTTTATTTCATGTTTGAAAATAATTATTATTTATTTTTTACTTTGTGTTAATATTTTGCGTGTAAAGAAATATGTCTGTTATTTTACGAACCCTGGTTAAAATACAATGTATCTTGGGGGATGTTCTGGTACCACAATTTAGGCCCGTTCTTTTATGTTGATGTTTTTGAAATCTAGGTGGATATTAAGAAAACATATGCTGCCTACTTTTAGGCTGCTTTTAAAAGCTTTAGATATTTAAAAGCTGCCTTAATTGGTTTCTTTTTTTTGTGGGCGAAAAAAGAATCAATTTTTCTTTTCACTTGAGTGGGTCGATTAGGATTGGAGAGATAATGCTTAGAGCACTTTTTCATACTGTCTAAAATTTGGTACCTGAATGTTGTAATAAAACTACAGTCGAACTTCTCAATAACGAACTTTCGTACAACGAAGTTTTCTATATAACAATTTGATTAATTCTAAAATTAATCTATATATCGAATTTTCCGTATAAAGAATTTTTATACACTTGCAAAGTATATATAAATTTTGCCCAGAAGTTTGTAACCCATAGAAATATTCATTTCCGGTTCGGTTCAGAATTTTCGAAAGAACACCGGTTCGGTTCTTGTTTCGGTTTGCGAGCACAAATAAGCGGTTCGGAACGGTTTGGTTTGGTTTGGTTCAGAACCGGTTTCCTCGCGTTTTACTTGATTTACGGTGTATACAAATCAACTAAAAATGTACGGTTCTGTGCCACTTTGATGATACAACATTTTTATATTTTAATTCAAATTGTTCTTAAGTTATGATGTGAAATATCATTTATTTCGTTACGGAAGATTTTAAATAAAATTTCCAAGTAACGCAGACACAACGCACACATTCAAAACAAGTCTCTAGACATTCGTCTCTTCAAACGTGGCTTTAGTATTATCATGCTCATAAGAGCCGAAATAACATGAGTACAATAGTTGTTCCAAACGAAAAGTTTCGCTGCAGCTTGATGTTGTTGTTGTCAATTACATTTTGAACTTGTTTTTAACACAAAACTGTTCCTTGTAAGACCTCCCATTGGCCGCAGGCTCAGTAATGTATCCTTTAACAGTAGCTTAAAATAGAACTGTTGCTGAGTATTGTATGGAGTAACCCTGCCCGAGCGAATTCTTGCAGTAATAAAATGTTAATTGCTCAGCTAAAGCATTCAATGCATTTGTTTAATATTTGGACAAATCAAAATGTTCCCAATACAATAATGGACTCTCAGTTTTGTTTAAAATAAAATAAATATGCGTAATTGTAATCTGTTGCCATTTTCATCAATGTGTTAGTTCAGACGGTTTAAAAGCGGGGCTTCAAGCGCTTTTAAGCCGTGTAAATATATATATGTATGGGATTAAAAATATATATATATGTTAATAAAATATAGTGGCAGATCAGAGATCAATATTCCAGTAAGTCCGAATCAACTAATCCTCCTTGGCAGTCAAAGCCAAGACAGTGAAACGCACTTCGGTGGGGTCACGGGCCATAAACTCTTGGCATACCTTGGCCGCATCCTTGACAAAAGTTTCATCGGTGGTTTCGCCATGTTTGATGGGGAACGATTTGCGGCCATCTAGCTCATACAAGGTGCCATTTTTATTGACCAAAGCAATGAAATGATGAATGACTGTCTCATGATCGGCGGCATTGGTTTGACCCTCCTGAGCCAATTGCTGATGATCCTCGGTGAATTCCTTATCCTGCTCCAAGGCCTGACCACGTTCTTCGGGCGACAACGAGGCGGTCTTCTCCAGGAAGTTCTTCAAAACGCCACTAAAAACATCCACCCTGAGGAAGGAGAAAATTTTAAATTATGTACTCCTTCTTAAGTACTAAATTACTTACTCCTTATTATTGGCCACACAGTGAATGAGGGCCACAGTGCCGCAGGCATTGTGTGTAAACTGACGCATATAGAACAGATCTTCGGGATGCTTGTCCTCAGCATCCTTTATGCGCTCATGCTCCTCGGCGCGATGTTTCTCATACTGGAAGAAGGAAAACAGTTAAAAAGTGGGGTTGAAGCGGTTGGGGTAAGCTTTTACTCACCGCCTCGCTGCAGGGAAAGAGCAAGATAAATGCCTTCACCGGACGCGGTATCCAGGCCAGAGTCTCCTCCTCCAGCCCAATGACGTCAGTCACCGACCAAGACGGCGACACACCCAGTTTGTGTATGTACTTGGTCAGTACCTAAATAGAATTTGTAACGGTAGTTAAAAAGATGTATGCAATGTAATTACATACATATATGCATGTCTCTATATGTGTGTGCATTTAATGGCGTCTTCTTTAATTCGCTGCTGGAACAACAACAGCAACAAAGAGCACAAGTAACTTGCTAAGACTTACCTCCGGATTCGACTCCAATGGTGTCCAGGTGGCCATTTTTGTATTTAATTTGGGAAAAATATGTAGAATAATATAACCAATTCTTTTCGAATCAACTTGTTCTATGATTTTGACAGACAATTACCGGCACTTTTGGGCTTTGCAAGTGTTGGTAAAGATTAACAGTTGTTCATTAGAGATGAGCCTTATCACGGCACGAGTCACAGTGATTAACTATCGTAAGTGAAATGTGCTGGCTAACTGAATGAGCTGCAAAAATTTTAAATTTAATTTTAATTTTTTTTTAATTATTTTCACGCCTTGATAAATAACCTCATTGTATAAATAAATTATTTTTTGACATGAAAATAAATCATTTTATTTATGAAAAAATATTTTTAAATTTATTTATATGGAAAAAGTGATTAAAAATGTATTAATTTATTCCATATGAAAAAAAAATTTTTTCATTAGTAAAATTACATGGAAAAAATTATTTAAAATTATTTATTTATTCCATATGAAAATATTTTTTTTTTTGAAATATTTTTTCCATATGTAATAAATAAATAAATTTTAAATAATTTTTTCCATATAAATAATTAAATTTTAAATAATTTCTTCCATATGTAATATTATTTATTTTTATGTCTAAAAATAATTATTTTTTACAATGATGTCATTTATCATGGCGTGAAAATAATTTTTGTGCATTTTACGAACCCTGATAATGTGACTTATTTCAGCTGCCTTCTTGACACCTGTAAATAACAGTCATGTCAAAAATGCTCGTTTTAAAAAACAATTTTTTTCATTTGTAAAATTTTGTATTTTCATGTCTAAAAGTAATTAAAACCGGCTATTAGTAACATTAAGGGAGTACAAGGTTTTTCTTTCTTACCCACATTAAACATATACCAACGAATATAGCAGGGATTAATCCCGAAACAAATATGGGTTCCGGTACGTACCAAAATAAGAATTTCAGTTTAAGGTTCTATTTCGGTTTTCAGTTTATTTCGGTCCCAATACGGTACCCAGATTTTTTTTTCGATACAAGTAAAATGTGATTTAATACTAAAATTCTATAATTTTTCAAGATAACTTAAAAATTAATGGATATAATTGTATTTAAAAAATTGTGATCTAAGAATACGCCACATAAAAATCGTTTTTGAAATATACAGGTTTTTAGCCCTATTTTTGACGAAGAAGAATTTCGCAAAAATCTACCAAGTATTAAGGAATTCTCTATATTCTTTTGTCGCCCAGACAAGCTCGCCTAAGGGCCGGTTTCTCAAATTCTACATAGAATTATCTAAGTTTATTGTTCTTAACTTAAAAAAAAATCTTTCTAAAAAGCAGAAAACAATTTTTGTCATTAGGTTTCAAAATAAATAGCCCAAAATAACATATTAATTTCCAAACCCGAAATAGTACTGGTATAAGCGTTTCGTTATGCTTTCGGTTTTTTCGGTTCCTATTATTACGGTTAGCGGTTTTCGGTTCTAAACAAATATTTAGTATCGTACTTAGTATTTATATAGCTTGAAACGGTTTATTTCGGTTAACGGTTCCGGTTACGTTATTATTTGTGGAATATAGTTTACGGTTATATTTTTTAAAACTCTTGTTCAAATTTGATAATATGTAAGCAAATCTATCACAGCTACTAGCATGCCGAATAAACAATTAAAAATAAACAAATTTTATATAATTAAATTATTTTAAGTCTGAAATTCGTAGGAGTAAACAATTTTCAAGAGCTCACTTCTCCATTTTTTAAACAATCACTGTCACAGTGACTGATATTTATCATTAATGTCATCTCTAATGTTAAGTGCTCAAAAGCTTTCAAATATTTCTTGTGTAGATAACAAAGCTCTAATAAAGTTTTGAATGCCTAAGATTTCAAGTTTGCCGCCAAAGCCAAACTGAACACATAACATGCTATGTTAAAAGCAGCCCTGTAACTGTAATGGTTAACATTTATGGGTTAACTTGGCAGTACTGGAGAGACCCGCTTGTTTTAAATTGGTTGCTAGGCGAATGAAAAACTGTTTAATGGAAAATGTAAGTGAGTGTTTAATTTCTTCGAATTTAAATACAAATTAGTCAATGGATCTTTTCTAGTTATTCAATGAAAGTCGGACCTATTTACCTTTTAAAGTTTTTCCTTGACATTTGTACTTAATTGATCTATCTAAGAGTTTCTAGTCAAAGTTATCTTAATCATTGATCCATTGTCTGCAACTTAAAAACTATTTGAAATATTTTTTTGAAATTTTAGCATGTTATTTATTAAGGTAAACCCTATCGAAATAAGAAAAAATCAAGTGTTTTATACTTGAATTAGCTAAAATTCCCGTCCCTCGCTCCATTGGAATTCCGAATGGCGACTTGAAAATACAAGCTTTATACTTCATGGAAGGCGTCGACACATCCGAAATATGAGGTGAAGCAGGATTGGGTATATTTCGCAGAATACTGTCAACTGTATCGCAAACAAGACTATGGAATAGAACCCTTCAGATGGTATAGGTCGGACACCAGGCAGACCTAAAGAAACCTGGAGAAGGACTGTCGATAAAGAAGTTTGAAGTATCGGCAAAACTTGGGTAAACTCATTTAATGGTATTTTATATGCAAATAAATCGTAATATCTTGTTTAGTAAACAGTTTTTGAGAGCCTTAATGGAGAGTCACAAAAAATCGAAGACAACTTTGTATAATCATACCATAAGCTCTGTGGACAAACATGGTGTCGTACTAGACTTAGAACTTCATGAGACGAATATGCAAAAGTTAGGTGAGCTTAAGCAACTCAGCAGTGTTTAGTTGATAACCAGTGAGCCTCGAGAGAATAAGGTTCAAAATGAAAAACGACATTTACGAATTCTCAATCTCAATTTATTCTTAAATCTTTTGTATTCGAAAATGGGACGGAACAATGACTGCGGATTGGGCTGGAACTAATCTTATTCATTCATGTAGACCTAGGGATTTATGTTCAGCTCCAGGTGGGATTATCCAATTGAAAGGCAATAGTTCTTTTTTTATGTAGATATCTAAAAATGGGGAAAAGCAGAGTCAAGTCTCAACTTATGTAAATGAAATTAGCTTTGCTGGATTCCTTGGAGCCCATATTTTAAGATTACAGACTTCTGGTATGTAGCCAAATGTGTAAAGCTACTGTGAACTCGACGATTTTGATTTCATCTGATACGTGAAACGGTGTATCGACAAGTAATGATGATTAAAATATATGTCTAGAAGGTTAGAATAATCTATCTATAAAATTGTGGGAGATATGAGGTCTTTTTCAAAATGCTGGGGTGGCAACTCTACTATCGTTCATCTGATCGGAAAACAGTGTATGGTAGATCAATAAAGAATGATGATTAAAATATATGTCTAGAAGATTCAAACAATCTATTTTCAAAATTGTGGGAAATATTTTTTTGCTGGGGTGGCAACTCTACTATCGTTCATCTGATCGGAAATGATGTATGGAAGGATTGATGTAATTATAAATTATATTCTAGAGGTTCGAACAATCTATTTTTCAAAATTGTGGGGGTTTGTGGCAACTCTACTGTCGTTCATCTGATCGGAAAATGATTTATGGTGGAACGATAAATAATGATGAGAAGAATAAATCTCTTGATGGTTCAAACAATCTATCTTCAAAATTGTGAGAGATATGAGATATTTTTCAAATTGCGGGGGTGGCAACTCTACTATCGTGCTTCTGATCGGAAAATGATGTATGGTGGAACGATAAGTAATGATGGTGAAAATATATGTCTAAAAGGTACAAACAATCTAACTCAAAAATTGTGGGAAATATAATGGTTTTCAAATTGAGGGTGGTAACTCTTCTATCATTCATCTGATCGCGAAATGATGTATGGTGGAACGATAAGTAATGATGATTAAAATATTTGTCTAGAAGGTTTGAAAAATCTTTTTTTTAAATTGTGGGAGATATAAGGATTTTCAAATTGCTGGGGTGGCAACTCTACTATCGTTCATCTGATCGGAAAATGATGTATGGGGGCTCGATAAGTAATGATGAGTAGAATATATGTCTAGAAGGTTCGAAAAACCTAACTCCAAAATTGTGGAAGGTATGAGGTTTTTTTTTAAATTGCGGGGGAGGAAGGGGGGGCGTGAAAAAATAAAGAATAAATTTGATCTGCCTGCAAGAATAAGGAAATTATGTTTAATATAATTCAAACCTCTAGCTTTTACCATCTCTGAGATCTTAGCGTTCAAAAGGACAGACGGACAGAAAGACAGATGGACAGACGGACTATATCGACTCGACTGTTGATGCTGATCAAGAATACATATAGTTTAAAGGGTCGGAATTGCTTCCTTCTGGCTGTTATATACATTTGCATAAACCCAAATCGAATCTCAATCTTTTTACTTTCGGTATAGAGTATATAAAGAGACTTCAATGAAGTCGGAATATTTCACGGATTTTTCACTTGGGTACATAGCGACTTGTACTGAACTCCGAGAACTAGTTGGCAATGCTGGACTATTACCTCCTCCAGAAATAGGGAAATGGAAATGTTGCTTTCATTTCATCCTACAAGTACCTTTTAAAATCCCATTTAATTTTGAGATACTTTCCATTTTCGAGTGCAGATGTGTTCACCTTGGCAGTTGAATGCCAACTAAATTGCGAGACGACCGAAAAAAATGCATTTGCAATTTTGTTTTCGTTATACAGCTTAAGCTTTTTGCTCGAGTGCGTGTGTGTGTGTGTGTGAGTGAGTGTATCTCACAGATACAAAAGCGCATCATCAAAGTAGCGTCAATGAAATGATAAAGCAAACGAGAGCAAAAACCCCGCCAAAGGCGAACAACAAAACAACAACAACAACAACCAGGGAGTGGAGCCATTAAGTATTATCTGTGTGTGTTGTTGTTGTTGCTGGGGAGGGGCTGGGGGCACAAGTAACGCAAGTAATGCGCGCACACACACACACACACACTCTCAATGGTGGGGGGCAGAGGCAGCGAGGCGCAGACGTCGCGCAATGAGTGTGTACCGTTGAAATGTCGAATTGTACAACAACAGACAGAGAACAACAGCGCACAGCTACAACAGCGTAATGTAAAATCGTTGCTCTGCTCGAAACTGAGAGCCTGTTGACATTCAGTACATTTTGTTACTTTTGTGCACGCAGACCAAGTCGTAAAAAAAAAACAAAAAAAAAATCAACCAGTGAGACCCCCATCCAATCGCTAAACTGGGGAATGTAATGGCTCCTCCAACATGCTCGTGTAATCCTCTCCTGCTCCGTTCCATATTGAGATAGATAGATGTACCTTTTTTTTTTGTGCTGTAATGGAGGAGTACCCTGGGGGCAAGGCAATCTGGTGCATGGTTGTGTTACATTGGGAAAAGGAGCCCAGATATTGTAGCCAGCAATGCATTTTAAATAAAAACAACAAAAATGAGAGGAAAATTGTACCTGATGCAACGAAGTTGACATACCCTTTTAGGCAATTAACAAAAATGCAGTTTTACCTTGAGTGAAATTTAAGGTCTGAATAAGAGAAAAAAACTTCCATACCATCCCGCCCTTCCCGAATCCAGGTCTATGCCTTTCCAAACCAAAATTTGCAATTCCAATACGTCCCGTTATTAATTCAAACACAATCCCAGCCCCTTCTTAATTCCGACCCATATTTTCCACTCAATCCCGATCTCACATTTTAAGCTTAATACCGTCCTGTCCTGATCTTGACCTTAAACCATTTCAGTTTCCATAGTATTTCCTTCCAGCCTTAAAATTTGTCAAAGAAAAACAAAATCCATAATATCCATATAAAAATCAATCCTAAACTTTGTCAGAAGTAAAACGATACCTGATTTTCTCATACTAAATACAAAAGGATTGACTTGAGTACAAATTTAGTAATCCCCAAATTCTTGGACTGGATTATCGGATCCTACGAACTTGAAATGAACCTTTCGGATTGACACAAGAATACTGGTATAGTTCCAAGTCTTTCGTAGTTGAAGCGTTAATCCAAAAGACGGGAGCAAATGAATTTTTTTTTACTCGATTTTTTTTATGTAGTTAAATGAAAATGAAAACATAGTTAAAAACTGTGTTGGAAAACAAAGTTTAAAAACAGTGTAGGAAAATAGTATTGGAAAACAGTGTTGGATAACAGTATTGGAAAACAGTGTTGGAAAATAAGAAACAATGTTGGAAAACAGGAAACAATGTTGAAAATCAGTGTTGAAAAACAGTTTTCGAAAACAAACTTGGAAAACGAAGATAAAAATAGTGTTGGAAAACAAAGTTCAAAAACAGTGTTGAAAAATAGACATGTTGAAAATGTGCTGGAAAACAATGTGGAAAAACAGTGTTGGAAAACAGTGTTATAAAATAGTGTCGGAAAACAGTATTCGAAAACAGAGTTCAAAAACAGTGTTGGGAAATAGTTTTGGAAAACAGTGTTGGAAAACAGGATTGTAAAACAGGAAACAATGTTGGAAAACAATGTTGAAAATCAGTGTTGGAAAACTGATTTCGAAAACAAACTTGTAAAACAAAGTTGAAAAATAGCGTTGGAAAACGGTGTTGAAAAACAAAGTTTAAAAACAGAGTTGAAAAAAAAGACTTGGGAAAGTGTGTTGAAAAACAATGTTGGAAAACAGTGTTATAAAAATTGTGTCGGATAACAGTAGTCGAAAACAGTATTCAAAACCAGTGTTGGAAAAATAAAGTTAAAAAACAGAGTTGGACAAAGTTCTTGGATAAATGTGTTGGAAAATCGTATGGGAAAACAATGTTACTTCTCAACAATCAAACTTCTCAAAGTTTTCGCAGTGTTGGAGAACAGTATTCGAATACCGTTTTCGAAAACAAAGTTCAAAAACAGGGTTGGAAAGCAACGTTTAAAATCAGTGTTGGAAAATTGACTTGGGAAAATGTGTTGGAAAACAATGTGGAAAAACAGTGTTGGAAAGCAACGTTTAAAATCAGTGTTGGAAAATTGACTTGGGAAAATGTGTTGGAAAACAATGTGGAAAAACAGTGTTTTAAAATAGTGTCGGATAACAGTATTCAAAAACAGTGTTGGAAAACAAAGTTAAAAAACAGAGTTGGACAAAAGTCTTGGATAAATGTGTTGGAAAATAGTATGGGAAAACAATGTTAAAAAGCAGTGGTGGAAAATAATGTTGGAAAACAATGTTGGAAGTGTTGGGAAACTCCCCAAAGGCCAAAGGTCAAGTGGTCCACAACATTCTACTACTAAGTAAAATTGAATTGACACGTTTGCTATGTCCGTGTGAGCGTTATGCGTTACGCGTTATTTTTGAAATCGATTTTTAGCCCTGTCAAAAAATCTTCAGTACCAAAAGTTCTAGAATTTAGTTGTTTTTATTTCGAAACAAAATTTTCTCAAAGATTTCACGAGTGCTTAAGTGAATATATAGAACAATCTGACACTTTGGAGTCGGTTGATCATAAATTATTCCCATCTTGTGCCTAGTATTGAAATACTTTTCCGTTTTTCCAAGTTTTAAATATTCCCAAGTGCTCTACATATCGCTTCTGAACCAAAACTACCCAATTCTCATAAGATTTCGCTGGTTTTTTGGATCGTAAGCGATTTGTAGAACTCATGGGATTAAGTTTTGTCGAATTCCGCAGAAATATCGTCTCATGCTTATCTCTAATATGGATTTTCACTTCAATCCCACAACTTCAATTTTTTAAATTTTCACTGCATTGCAAACCACATGACATAATTCCCAAAACCCACAGTGTAAGAGTATTACAATTCTCGTATAAATGCAAAAAAAAAATTCAGCCTGAGCTCGTATGTACGCGTGTGGGGCGGAGAGCAGGTGTGCCCCTCGCGAGCAGGAGATGTTTGCACTCATTCGTATGTGTGTGTGTGTGTGTGCATGTTACCAATCTGTATTTGGACCCCCACAACGTCATTGCTCTCCATTTGCTGCAAGCCGTACTCAATGCCTTCGTCTCTTTGGTTGTATTGGTATGTGGGGGCAACTGGATGGTGATGCTGATGCACTTGCAATTGCCATTGCCTCCAGTGGCCACCTTTTCGAGAGTATTGCTCTCTCTCTCTCACTCTTTCTCTCTCTTTTCAACTGCAGCTACACCCCATGCATGTGTGCGTGGTGTGAGGGAGAATGCACTGGCACAGTGGGCTGACATTAGTTGTAAGTTGAGCGAAAATGTGCAACAACTTAAATGCAAACAGAATAAATTTGAATAGGTTGTTTGGTTTGGTTTATTGTTTGTGTGATATTATTTATTCCCACATAAAGCTTGGTTTTGAGTAACTGCGAAATACTCGCGAAATCGGAAACTCTTAAAAAAAAAAATGATTTCGCAGGATTTTCGCTGGAAGCTGTTTCAATAGTTGGTCCCCACAAAAGTTGCGAAATAGTCATATGTATGTCAGTATGCATTTTTATTAAAAAGGAGTAAAAGTAAGTGTACAAAAAGGAGTTGTTCACTAATAGGAACAAGAGAACGTGTTCCTCTTCAATTGTTATTTTTGGTTCCGTGACTCTTGTTTCAAGACTCTTGTTCAGTGACTCTTGTTCAGTGCCTTTTGCTTAGTGACTGTTCTCTAAGTTCAGCTACTCACTATTCAGTGACTTTTCACTCTATTGTTCTTTTTTTGTTCAGTGACTCTTTGCGATTTCCCTGGCAACTTAGTTTAAAGCAACATTTTAGCGCCGATTTAAGCAACTGAACAACGGAGCGATTTTAGTGAGTTGACTCATCAAAAATAATGAACAAGTAGACATGTTCGGTGAAAAGAACAACCTTTTCCCAACACTATTAAACAATCATGCCAACTAGACGATCGGATCCCGAAAATATATTCGCGATCGGGACGGGATGAAATTTGAGACAGTTTATGGTCGGGATCGGAACGGGAGATGATTAATTCTTGATCCCGAAATTTTATGGGTCCCAATTTATTTACCCAACACTAATATACAATCATGCCGACTACAGATGAGCTCGAGACGGGAATTTTCAAGATTCCTGCGGATCCCGAAAATATCTTCGGGATCGGGACGGGATCAAATTTAAAATTTGTCGTCGGGATTGAGACAAACTATGGTCGGGATCGCAACGGGATTAATTATTGATCCTGAAATTTTATGGGTTCCAATTTATTCTTCGAGTGCCATTTAATTCTCCGGATCCCGTTTTTTAATGGCCCAAAAAAATTTACTTTATCGAACTTATTGAATGGTCACACTTACACACAAATGAAGAAAGAATGTGATATCAACTTGAAACCATCGTTAACCAAAATGGAAAAATTTCAGTTCAATCGGTCTAGTGGTTTAGAAGTTGTCCCAGCTAGACCATTAATCTAGCGGTCGGATTCGGCTGGATACGAAAAATGTGCAGCCATTATAGGAAAAAAGAAAGCTTTGAAACTGTGGGAGAATTTAGCATATAAACCCCAGATCGGGACTACCTAGGGTCGTGATCGGGACGGGACGGGATCGAATTTTCAGTCCCGCGCCCAACTCTGATACAGACGCATCTGAACATATTCGTGAGTAATTTGGTACACAGATAGTTGTTAACCTAGAATAGGATATGTCCTATTTAATATCCTATGGGCTATTATACAATTGATCTTTAAGATTGGATTATCTCAAAATCGCTCCATAAAATTTGAATTTGTTCTTAAGTTTTCTGAAAATGCTTAATGATTAGATTCTGTAAATGAAAAGTGTTGATTGAAAGTTCAAAAAATCTCAAAATATTTAAATTTTTATAAATGAATTTAGATTATTAGGAAGATTTAATAGATGGAAATTGCTAATGAAATGGCAAAATTAAGTAAATTAAGTTTAGAATAAAATTTAGGTTTTAATACATGGAAGTGTTCAATATATAAGGGCAAATCGAAGAGCTCCGATACTATCCACCAAATATTCTAAATAAAGATGGTCAACTTTTCGAAATAAAGGACAGAATCAGAAGAATTTGTTTTTGGGAATGTATACACTTTTTCAGCACTTCCCTACATGTCTCGCTAACGTAAATCGATAGGTTTACGTAGCGGTTTCAGAAGATCGGTGAATATAGGTTCAGGTTCATTTTTATTTGCTTATTGCTAATAATTGATAACAAAATATTTGTCGTTAAAATTTGTAATATAACACAGTACAACACTAAAAATTAACCCGGTATTAGACCCATTAATTCTGAATCTTGAGACTTCTGTAAGCATCACCTCATACCCAGTTTTTCAAATAAAGCCGAGGTTCGCGTTCTACGGGACCTTTTGTAGAAGCAACACACAGTAACAACAGTTTTAACTGGAATGTAAATAATTAAAGACGAAATTCTACGAAATTCAGAAATTCATTGGACTTTATTTGAAATACTGGTTATGAGGTGATTCTTTCAGAAGTCTCAAGATTCAGAATTAATGGGTCTAGTACCGGGATAATCAAAAAAAATTTGATTTTAATGTATATATTGCTACAAAAGGCAATTTTTCAAAAGTGGGTAAATTCATCTTCTAGTCAACACCTTCGAAATGATCATGAGGCTGACCTTACATGGATACCGAGTTATACATATAAAAAAGTTATTTTTTTATAACGGCGGGCTTAAGTAATTTTTTTTTCTTGTGCTCCGATTTAGGTTCGGGTACTTTTAATCGCTTTGGTCCCACTGTCCGCATGAGTTTGGCGCACATAAAAAGTTCAATTGCATTGCCTGGGATTTTTGCTCTCGTTCTATCTCATTTCATTTGTCTCTCTCGCGAGTACGCTCACTTGCTAGCTCACAGCAAAATAAAAACGTTAAAAGTGCACTCCCATACACACACACACACACAGAGGCAAAACTGGGGCGTTCGTTCCCCCAACGGCCGAGCAGCTCGAGTGCATTGGCATTTGTGTGTGCATGAAAAGGGGTCGGTGGTCTGTGTTGGGGAGCGGGGGGCGGCGGGCGGCGGCGTTATTCGTGTTGCTATCTCATTCCTTTACTGAGTGTGCATTTTTGTTACAAAAGTCATTGCCGGGCGCAGCTGCTGCTGCATCGGTGCTGCGGCTCTGTTACAAAATATTGACGAAGAAAAATCATACAACGTTTTTTTCAAACTTTTTTTTTAACCATTTTTCATGGCGGTGCGCAACAACAACAACAACACAATCATCGCTTGGGGAGCCAGAGACGGGAAGGTGGGGGCAAATGGCCACAAATTGGGTGGCCCAACACATTGCTCTAGTCTGTTGGGGGATCAACTATTGGTTTTCTTTGCTCTTTCCTCGATTTGGGGAAAACTGCAGATGCAGGATGGGGGCATTAGAGACATTGGTTAGTTGGTTGTGTTGCCTGTTTTGGTCTCTGCGCTCCAGCTCTAATAGAAAAACTCAAAGAGTTTTCCACCGAGCAGTCAAACTAGGCTTCGGCCAGTTGAGATGGGCCTATCGGGAGATGCACTTTTCAAATGTGTGTGCAGCGGGGCATACAATTTTCCACTCGCACGCAAACAAAACAGCGGAGGAGGAGCAGCAGCAGCAGCAGCAGGCAGCACCAAACAACTCACACATAGACCGCTAGAGAGTGAGAGCGAGAGACGGCCACTGAGTGGCAGAGGCGTCGATAGCTACTCGCACATAGAAGAAGTTGCATAAGGTGTATATATACATATATATGTACAATACGTATATGCCAGATGACGATGTCGTCGTCGTTAGTGCCAGGCGGAAGGGAGAATTGCAGTGGGCGGTGCCCTAGGTTGATGGTTAATCAATTGCCTGATAAATGAGAGCAGAGCTGAGCTGTGTAAGAAAATCGGATGGAAATTATTAAAATGCTAGAGATTCCAAAGGATAAAACTGTTAAATAAATTATTCTAGAATTTATAAACAATAAAACATTTGCAAAACTGATTTTGGACTTTCTATACGAAAGTAATTCGAAATCAAGTAAATAATTCTGTAAAATACTCTGTACCTATCAAAGTTTGTAAATAACTGATCAATTTTAAGTGTGGGCTCACTCAAATTGTGTTAGTGCTGCCCATCACGTTTGGGGACAGTGCTGCCCATTACGTTGGGTGACAGTGCTGCCCAATGTAAATTTTTGTTTTGCTTATAACTCGACTATCGTTCATCTGAGCGGAAAACGGTGTATGGTGGATCGATAAGTAATGACGATTTAAATATACCCTAGGTTCGAACAATCTATCTTTTAAGTTGTGGCAGATATAAGGTTTTTAAAATTATCTATTGTAAAATTGTGGGACGAAAAATACAAAATCAACCTGTTTTGCCTTAACGGAAATTATCTTCTATACACTTCAAAACTTTTACTTTTGCCATCTCTGAGATCTCTACGTTCATATGGACAGACGAACAAGGCTAATTTTACTTTTAGACAGTCAAAAGATGATCGTTCATATTAAAATACTTATAAAGTAGCACAAACTTAAGTAAATCCGCGATCTTCGTTTTAGGTACTGCTGATAGGCATAGCAGTGACAGTGGAGATTCTAAACGATTCCAACCCTCGATATGCCTACCCATAAGGCAGTGTCCTGTGAGAATTCTTACGAGAAGGGTTAATATTTTTCAAGAATTAAGAGTGAGCCAAGTAAAGACTACAGATTTCACAAGTATGAATTAGGCTGAGTTCACATTGTTTGACGCATGAGTCATGATAATCTAGTAAACCTTCATGTTGTATAATTTTGTATGTCAAATGACAAGCTATTCACAATGAAAACAAGACAACATTAGGGACTACTAGATTGTCATGTCTAATGCGTCGAACAGTGTGAACCCAGCTTTAGTTTTCCTTGTTTTTAGTTTACACATCGCAAAAGGTACCCCCATACTACTCTTGGAAGAAACTGGTTGGTAGTGCCTAGACTAACGAGTTGGTCAGCTGTCTCGTTGCATTTAATGTTGCAGTGTTTTAGCCTGACTATCCGAAAAGATAAATACATATCCCTCACGAGGCCTTTTTGATGGTTCGTAGCTTCCTGGATAGCTAAAACCGATGCCTGGTAGACACTGCAGTGATCGGGGAGACGAAAGAAGATTTGAAAACCATATTCAAATGCATAAACTGATCTGACGTGTCTTACAGATGCAATGAGAGGTTCTCAAGACGCCGGCAACATATTAAATAGATATTTTTGGCAAGCTTTGGTATTTGATAAAATGTTTGCCACCTGCCAAAATTAGGCCTTTTCTCTGAATAAATTTGGGCCAAGAAAAGAGCAGTGACTGAAGCTTTCTCATCGAAGTCCTTCCACTTTAAAAGGTTTAGGATGGTACCCAATCCTTTGATTATTTTATGATCGACTCCAGTTTTCGAGCTGCTGATTCGTGGATCTTAAAGAGTTCACATTTTCAGAAGTCTACTCTCATTAAGATGGTCTTTTCTTGAAATCACGCACAGATACACATGCACGAAAGTCTGTGTTTTCTCAGGACCACTTCGTGACATGTTGGGACACACCGTGATACGTTTAAATAAACGTCAGTCGCCCACCTCTAGTATACATATATACCCAGAACAAAAAAAACTGTGCCATTCGGGCTCAACTCAACACCAAACGGGCTCAATAATGGGTTGATCCCGGAATGGCTTAAACTGAGCCCTAGTCGGGATAGTCGCCCGATAAAAGTTCAAAAAATTCAGAACGCCCGAGAGAGACTTTTTTTTTTTCTTATAAATTCGCATATATATTTAATAATTGTATATATTTAGATTCACTTAAGACTTCTTTAATTTGAAGAAACATATATAAATAAATTAATAAGAACTTACTTTAACTTGCCTTGTCTGGGGAATCGAACTCGGGACCTCGGGACTGAAGAACGTCTGCGTCTTAGCGCACTCGACCGCGCCGCGCTTGCCAGACTAGGCACCCAATGACATACAAGAGCGTTTGCTCCAGACGACAAAAGAGAGAAGCCAAGAGAGCGAATTTGCTGTTGCTCTCACCTAGCGGCGCAGAGCTAAATGTGTTCTGCCGAAAGTATGCATTACGCCTGACGAAAAAGTAATGTACTACAATCGCTGCTTTTCGTTAGAGGGATAGTAATTGAAACCAAGTCGAACGTTCGACTCTTGTCTACTTCTTTTATTACGAGTAATGCAGGTTGTGCGCACCCCCGTTTACAAAGCGGCCATGCATATGGCAAAGTAAAGCAAACTGTATGGGATTATTTCCTTCATACTAATGGCAAATAACGCAGGTAATCTATTATGTAATGACTATTTGCGCCGCTGGGTTAAGCCGAATCGGATTAAAAACAATCCCAAACGGGATCAATTACGGATAATCAATCCTAAACGGGCTTAAAATTTCAATCCTTCCGTCGGGATTAAATCAAGCTTTTCTCGGTTAAAAATATCCCGGCATTTTTTTTCTGTGTACGATATATTTATTCCATTTTGATCAAACCCAAAATTGATCAATATTGATTTAAAAGCAAGAAAAAAATTTATTGAAATTGAAAAAAATTTATTCTTCTCAGGGATTAATGCCGAAAAAAATATTGGTACGTACCGAAATTAGAATTTCGGTTAAAGGCTCAAATTCGGTTTTCAGATTAGAGCCGGTTTTCGGTTCCGATATGGTACCCAGATTTTTATTTCGGTATACCGGTACAGATATAATTAGAAAATTTCAGTGACGGTTTTGAGAAGTCGATAAAAAGAGCCAGGATCCATAGCAAAAATAGAAAAACCCAGATCTTTATAGAATGGTTTTATCAGGTACTGGGAGCGATTCTTAGAAAGTGCAGGGCAGTCGCGTCTCCTTCTTATTCATAAAGCTAAGACAGAAGTCGTTGTGTGGGAGCGTGCATCCTGGCGGCCATTTAAGCTATGATGCCGTGCCCCGTTATAGCTCCAATCATAATTTGAACCCATACAATAAGACTACGGTAAAATATAGACCCATAATACGCTGGTAAAATACTAAAAGCTACAAAACTGAGGGAGAAAATAACAAAGAAGCATACAGACGGACGGACAAGGCTTGATCGACTCGGCTATTAATGCTGATCAGGAATATATATACTTAATGGGGACGGAGATGCTTCCTTCTATGCGTTCACGTTCACATCACGCCAATTTTAAAATACCATCCACTAGAGTATACAAATACTAATTCGAATCTAACGATGTCAGAATGTCGGTCCCGGATTTTCTTAAACCAAGTACGAAAGGATTGAATTGAGTACGTAGAATTCCAAATTCGGATGAACTTGATTTTAGCTCGAAATAGGTTAACTACTCACTGGATTGGTTTTAGCTTGTTATTTTGCGATCTCTTGTTTTAAGTGTGATGGTTATATGAAAAATATACTAAAAAATTATTCATACTTTTCAACTACCATACAACTATTGTATATCCTTTAAGAAAATCGAATGGGTTTTGAATGGTGTGTTAAGAGAATCTCTGCTAGGTCGGAGACCACTTTACTTAACAACTTACAACTACCCACCTAGCATTTGGAAGATCATTTTAATAAAAACCACCTTGATGAGTCTTATTCGAGTCTTCTCAATGATTAAAAAGAGATTTATTTCAAGTGCAATTAAAAGAAAACTCGAAAATGACTCATCCATATGCTCAAAATATGATTTAATGATCATAGTATAGATCAATCGCAAATTGGTCATACAGGGGATTGAAATTACATTGTTTAAACTGTTGCTATGCAGTAATATTTCGCGCAGCTGGAAAGGAAACGATTAGAAATTCGGCGAAAAAATTTGTCTGGAAAAAGACTCGCAAGCAATCTGAAATATGGCTAGAAAAAGACTCGCAAACGACTCGAAAATGAGTTAAAGCTGATTAGAAAGCGGATAATAAGCGACTCTTTAAGAAAAATCGCAGCTAGGATACCATTTTCTTCCGACAAAAGTATGATTAGCATACGAGCGCATTTATGACTATTTTAATCATATTGAGGACTCAAAAAAGACGCGAATGTGTTCGTAAATTTCATAAAATGCTGGCTGGCTAGTTGCTTTCAGAGGCTTGTATATATTTTTAGAGAAATCTTGGGGGGAATCACTGCTAGGTCGGGGTTATCTTTAACTACCAAGAGATAACATGGATCTGCCAGAGGCATTGGGAGGTGTTTTGGAAGAGTCTCTACTAGAAAAAACAGATATTCAGCCTCTACAAGAAAACTAGGTGCGTACATACAATTTTTTAAGGGAGTATCCGAAGAATTCGAAGACAATCTACGAGCTTCTTTTGGTTATTTATAACAAAACCTTAAAGCTAACTTAACTTCAACTCAATTGAAGTCTAGAGAATCACATACTAAATCATCGCGCTCTCTGTCTTTAGTCGCGAGTATAACAAACGCAGTATTGGCCCGATCATACATCAGCGTCTTCAAAGAGCAAACAGCCAGAGTGCAATGTCCGCAACGAGTACATTGGCCCCACATACACAGAAGACTCCAACCAATATTCACACTTACGCGCAAACACACACACAGAAGTATCCCCTCCTATCTCAGAGACACAGACACTCACTCAACAAGCTGTACGACTACGACCTTCCCCACTCTCCGGCCCCCGTCCGCTATAGCCGTCTCTTTTTGCCAGCGACACATTGCGTTTTTTGTGCCGTTACGTCTTACGTCATCTGCCGGTCACATGCTGGGCGCCTGTTGAATTAACATCGCATGACGCAAACTCCACCGAGAACGTACATTTAAAAAAAAAATAACAAACTGCAATCGCGTTTTGGGGGGGGACATAGAAAATCATTAGAAACGACGCAACAGCTACCAAGTTTTCATAGAAATAGCAAAACGTCTGCAGCAGCGGCTGGCCACAAACTTGCACCTGGTGGTAGGCCAAATAGGGCCAAAAGGGCCAATGGGTGGCTGTAAAATTACCATGAAGAATGGGGTGGATCAATTTTCCCCCATTTTTTTGCACTATAATAATTTTCAAATACTTTTTTTTTTTATAACTGCAACACTAAAAGGGGGGAAATTGCTTTCTTGCAGCCTGTTCGAAATGAAATAATGGTAGAGGAACCGCCTCCGCCTCCTACATTTTATATTTCTAAAATTATAATTTATTATTATTATATTTCGTTTGCTTAATTACACCAGGAAAACAGAAGCTAAAGTTTTATACAGCAGCCGCAGCGGCGCAAAAAAGAGCGAGAGAGCCAGCTAGGCCAACATCCAGACCCAGACCGTCGTCGTTTTTGCGTTTCGCTGTGAAGTACAAAAAATCGAAAAAGATGGCTACTAGGCGGGCGGGCTAACAGAAAATGTAGCCTAGAGTCAACTGACTCCAATTTCGGTTGGGGAATACACAACAATGTTGGGGAACGTTCATATGGGCGCAGGGGTAGCCTTCTCAAGGCTGTATCCCCCAAAATGGTGGTGGGAGCCCCATTTAGTCACAATTGGGGCCCGCGCACACACGCCGACATGGGGAAGTCTTGACTAGCGTAACAGGCGCCCAGAAGTGCCATAGACAGTGCGCACTGATTGTGGGGGGGGGGACCCCTGGGTGCTTGCGTATCAGCCAGCGTGTTTGCCCCTCCTTATCCTCGGTTCCGCTTATTTGTTACGTCACGCCAACGTGAACTGAACTTGCTTGGTGGTGGTGATTTGCGTCTACCTATGCGATAGCGAAGGTGAAGGGCAGCGCTTGTGCGGCCCTGATGTGGTGTGGGGAAAAATGTGCTATCATGCAAAATAGAGAAGCAGTTGCTCGAATAGGCAATGAAAATGGCGATTTTCATAAAATTGGAAATGATTTCAAAACATTTTTCGACTATTTAGCTGTTTGAAGAAGCTTTATGACCCTTTGTAAGGAAAGTTGGACTGTCTTCTATCAACTAAGTGACTTAAAATTGTGCTCATGTTTTTTCAAAAATTTAGGAAAATTTTGATACCGTTATGAGAGAGTTTATAATCAAATATAAACCGGTTGGGAATCGCTTTCCACAAACTGGAACGGATTGCATTTTACACCCCCAATATATTTACAATATATCTTCATATAGCTTTAGATTTCACGGTTATAGCAATATATTTTACAGATATGGCTCTAAATTAGAGTTGGAGAATTTAGTTCATTTCAATGCTCGAATTCATACCCATATAATTCTACAAATAAAGACGATTTCAGTCGTTTTGGGTTGGATGACGATTTGTAGAACACATGGGATAGTTTTGAACACTGGACCTAGTTCATTAGTTCTTTTTAAAAAATAGTACATTTGAACTAGTTCTTGACAATCTTCTCAACTTTAGTCTGTACAACTATTGAAACGGTTACAAAGTCATACAAAGCAAATTTTTAAGTTCCTATCAAATTTTAAATAGACTTAACCTATTTCGGAACCAGAACTTTAGAACTAATTATTTAAATTGGTTCGAAACCGGTCTTAAACCACTTATATCGTATTTCAAAATCGTAACTCAAATAATAAGGCACAGAACCACTATTGAAACTGTTCATTAGGATTCGAAACTGGTCTTGAACCGATGAAATGTCTCACTTCATTTTATTAACCTACACAACAATTCTAAGATCACATTTTCAATCATTTCTGAGATGTTTAAACCGGTTTAGCGGGTTTTGAACCATTCTTGAACCTGTGAAATGTCTATCTTTATATAGCCCACATATACACCAATTTCCATGTTCCCACCTTCAATAATTTCCGAGATAAGGCTCTGACCCTTTTTTGAACCGGTTCTGAAACATTCTTGAACCTTTGCAAGAAAGTTAAACCGAAAAAACTGTTTTTTCTCAAGAACCGCTTAGCCGATTTAAATGTGGACAATATATGTTGTAAGTGTTCATAATATAATTATGGAAATATTTTTTATAGATTTGATTATTTTCTACACCTCCAGCTTATTTGCTGTTTTTTTGTTTTGGTAATCAGATCGCAATTGTACCTCATGGTGAAAAAAAAAATTAAAATAGTACTTTATGTATACTTAATATATATTGTGCTCACTGTATATCAACTAACTTTAGTCGACGAAGAAGATTTAATATTATAATTAGAATTCTTTATATTTTTTCTGTGTAGGAAAGTGATTTGAAAGTCACTTAAAAATGAAACACTGAATTTACCCATTGATAAACGGTCGAACACCTGTGTAATTAATGTAATAACCAATAAAATTGTTGAAAATATTCATCGACAAATCACTGGATGAATTTTTAGAGAGCTCCAATAGAAACCTGAAGATTCTATACCAGGCCGGGGATAAAAAAGCCCTACCCCTCGGTAAAAACCACACATTTTAAGGATTGCTTGGTGAATGCCAAAGGATTCGATAATTACTCATATGAAGGAACTTAAAGACTCTTCGAAAAAAACAACAGAGATACTAAGCATCTCTAGAGACTCATCGAAGAAAACAAAAACTGCTATAACTGCTATAAGCATCAAGCTAAGGTTTAGTAAAACAAACAGATTCTATAAAAACCTAGAGACTAATGAAGAAACGTACAGAATATGTTTGGAAGCACGGCCTATTGGTACGAATTTTTTTTTGTATTTTTGAGTGTACGTATAATTTTAGACTTGATATAAACAAAACTTGGAAAAAGCTTAAAAAAGTGCTCGTTAAATTGTGACGAGTTTAACGTTTTTTAAGAAACAAATCAAAACGTAATCATAAGAAGGAATGCTGCCACATATTGGCCCAAAGAGCACTCTCAGCCCGGCCTGATTTTCCATTCAACGCAAAATTCAAAGCATTTTGCTGTTGCTGCGACCTTCAGTTATATTTTGGTGTCTATGGTGATATATAACTTAGTGAAATTTCACAATTTGAGTTATGAGTAGAGTAGAAGAATATGTTAGAGGATTATTAACTTAATCCTAGAAATGCATCCAGTTTCCTCAGGATGGGGATTTTACAGTTGTGATTACAATTTGTAAGAAATGCTACAGCAGACTTTTTCCTCGATGCTAGATTGTATTATTGGGCGAGAGTATGTATACCTTTCGTCAAAAAAGCAGAAATATTTGAAGTGGGTGTGAGGTGTACCAAAAAAAGTTGCAAGTAAATCTTGTATCGTGAAATGGAAGAAGGTTAAATTTACGAAAATCTAATGTTTCTTTAGTTACTAAAGAAGTTAGCTGTACCTTTTCCTTATGTACTTATATTCGGCGTCAAGTACAGAAACCCTTTTGTAGCACACCCATGTATTTACTTACTACCCCCGTGTGGCTCACATATGAACCCCTGCTCATGTGTGTGTGTTGTACACATTTGCCAAATTTGTTTGGGATCCTCCTGCCCCCGCCACACCCAACCTCCACCATTCAAAACCCACCTGACTATAAACTGAACAACCAGTGTATATTATGGATAAACCCCTCTTTGACCAATAACTGGTCCCCCTTTAGCAATTGGTGGCATTTGATTTGCGGAGGGGGCATTAGATAACACAGCCAAAAAGGATACTTTCATTTCGTGCCAATCGAGAGAGTGCAAACAATTTTTAGTGAAATTTTCGAATAGGCGAACAGCAAATTTGTAGGGCTTTGGCGCTTTGGTTCTGTGTTCAGTTCTGTCGACGTCGACGACGACGACACTGATGATGTTCGCTGTTGTATGCCCGCCCCATTTACGTTTTGTTCATGCGCAGGCCGAGAACTGTTCTAAATGATGACGGGAGCAGCCAGCCAGTCACTTAGAATGATAAAAAAAAAATAACACACAAGCACAAACATTTCAGGGGAGCACCATCAGGGGTAGGTTGGTGGGGGGACCTGCCGACTCGCTCGCTCACACACATCTTTGACTTTGAAACACATTTGACACAACTTCACGTGATCACACACAGCCAACAAACATTTGAGTTCGAGTTCGGCTACGGAGTTCTCAATTAGCATTTCAGGTATACGACCCTCTCTTTCTAACACACCTGCAAAAGGTAAATGAACCACACATGCGGGGCTATGTGTGTGTGTGTGTCAGCTTATTTCATTGCCAAGGTGAGGGGCCGCCGCCGCCTCATTCACTCGCTCACTCACTCGACCACTTACTCACTCACTCACTCATGGCCACTTGCTGCTCATTTCTGCGTCACTGTTACCGTTAAAACTTAAACTTAAACAGTTCAAACATTTTTTTACAACAAATTTTTTTCCACATCGAAAACAAAATCAACATCAACCCAAAACGGAGCAATGTACCCGGTCCAACGGCATACGAACACGAACCTATTCAACATTGAATCTATAGAGTCGTCTCGAGTCACAAACAAACTCACTCAACAAAGTTCTTTAAATTAAAATGCCCAATTGGTTTTGGGGGATAAATTTATATCGTATGGGAATTTGGTCGTTTTGAGGTAAAACTTAAAAATATAACACATAGATTACCAAATTTGAGTATTAAGATGATTTTAGCCCCTAAAATTCTGAAAAAGGTTTGGCCAAAGTTTAGAAGTTCGAAGGTACAGACTAAAGATAAGTTCGGTTACTAACCCTGTCGAACCTAAGGTTTTGGTTCGAAAATTCGTTTAACGCTTCTTAGTTGGTTATAATAGTATTCCTCTTTCGGAAAACGAATCGGTATAGTAAAAGACACATAATCGGCTTTATTTTTGTTAGGGAGGACTAATTTACAATTGAATTTCACAGGCCAACAAGATTTTCTAACTATACTTTCTCGAAGGTTTTTCACGTTCAGAATCCAAATCTGAATAAACCCAGCACGTCAGGTTTTTGAGATATTCTAACCTAAAAGTGCAAAGAACACTGTTTTTGCTGTGTGAAGTCTTGTCATATCAAAAAACATTATTGTATCTAAAAGTATTTTTCCTCCCCTCAAAAATCAAATTTTAATCTTTGTTAAAAGTTTTTATCGACCTTTCTATTTTTATACATTGAAGTGTGAGACTATTCGGTTTCTCGAGGTCATGTCTTGTTAGCTAGTTCAGTCTGTCCGTCCGTCCGTCTGTCTATTTCCGTCTGTCATGTTCTGTCTGTTCGTTTCTTGCGCGAACTAGTCCTCAGTTTTAAAATGAGCTGAAATTTTGCACAGAGTCTCTTTTTTGCACGCAACTAATATGTCGGAACCCCGGATCGAATGAATAACTATAGTTGCCATTAGAACGAGCCGGAAAATAAGTCTTATGAGAAAATTTTATTTTCTATTGTAGCACACCAATCTTGGGTATATATTAGTTTATATTTCCCATATTTAGGAAAAAAATTCATCAAAATGGATGAATATAGATATAGCGCTATAAAACGGTCAGTCAAAAAACTAGTCTCTAGTGGGAAAAGGTTTTTATTTTCCAATCGTAAGCCCACCAATCTTGGTATATATTAGTTTTATACGTTACATAATTCTGAAGATTTTAAAAAATTGATGACTATAGCATATAGCGCCATAGACCGATCGGTCAAAAGTGATTTACTAAGTTCAAAGTTTTTTTTATGGTATCAAATTTATTATCAATGATTTCAAAATGAAAATATTGATATCTATCATATATTTTTTACCGGTTAAATTAGCTGGAGTAAAGATTTTCATTAAACAATGAAGTTATTTGCCTTCTCGTTTATATAGTGAGACTAGCAGGCTCCAGGTCATGACTTGTTAGGTTTCCCATTACTTTAAAAAACAACAAAAGTACCAACAATTCAAAGTATGCTGGTTCTCTACAGTTGTTTCGGAAATCACCAGATTTTTCTCATCAGGAGAATCTTATTTATCCCTGAGAAATCGTCCGTCCAAATCACAAAGTTAGCAGAATTCGTAAATTTTGACAAAAAAAATTTGGGAGATTCATTCCCTTGTAAAAGTATACTCTGGTTTCTGGTTCGATAGAACCATATTTAATAGTGTTATCTATCATAATGTACGCATCTACGAATTCCAAAACTGTCTGGTCTTTGAAATTGGTAGCTACACAGAAGAAAAATATGGGAAGCTAAATTTTTAAAAAATTGATTTGATCACAACTTTTGGATTAAAGTTTCAAGTACGAAAGGCATTGGAACAATCCCAGAGCCTTTGTGTCTACTTTTTTTTATTCAAAAGCACATTTCGAGTCCGGATCCCACTTGAAAACCAGGTCTTAGAATTTGGGGATTGGTAAAGTCGTACTCAAGTCAAATCCTTTCGTACTTGGTTTAGACATTTTAGGAACGACCTACTGCTGACCCGATTAGGATTGATTTTTGTTGAATGCTGTATTATCATACTATCCCAACATCCCCATCGGAAAGAATATTCAAGAATATTAAGTGTCCATAACTGGACACAAATATCAACCTATTACTACACGATAAATATTGTGGACTCGTGAGGAATCTTACAAATCTTCGACTTACCTACTACGGGGCGTAAATTACCTTATACGTTTTTGGTTTTGGAATTATATATAAATTATGTTTTCCGCATTAATTTGAAAAAAAAAAAGATTTGGAGTTTACGATATAGGACCAAATGATCACACTTTCACTACCACTATTTATACCATGACTAAAATACCCACAAGAAATCAAAGTGGATCCCTAAAAAAATGTGGTTTTAAATTTTACGAAGTTATACAAGACGCCATTTGCCTCATTATAACTTGGAATATTAATGTATCGAGTTCTGACATTTCTAAGTATATAATTTGAGTTTTTCAAAATTTTTCCCAGTTGTCTTAAAACAGTTGGTGATAAAAAAATTTAACTTTCTTGTACTTAAGCAGTCGAGTGCCCCGACTACGAAATATCCAGTACCCTTAATTTTGTGTGATTTTATACGCGATGCTGGCCCCCATTGCCCCATTGTTGGACGGCTAAAAAGCTTTTTGCCGTGTTTTTTAACCGATCTTATTGGGCGTTTCAGAATATATAGATATAAGGTCTAAGTTATTTCCATGCCAAAGCACGTGGCTTTAGCTCTTGTAGTCTCTGATATCGACGCGTTCATACAGACAGACGGACATGGCTATATCGACTGGGCTGATGACGCTGATCGAAAATATATATACTTTAAAGGGTCGTTAATGTTTCCTTCCTTCTATTTTACAAATGTAAGAAATTTTCTTTTCCATCCCACTGTGCACACGAACGTTAGCATGTCATTTGCTTGACCAAAACTAAACGAACTGAAACTGAACGATAACGATACAGCCAGTCACAGCCAGCCAAACGAATACGAGTACAAGAGCGACTGAGTGAATAGTGTGAATGCATTAAACATATTCTTGAAATGTGGTCACTCTTATATGCAAGAAGGTTCAATGCAGAGTGAAGAGTTTTATGTCTTTCAGCAAAGTTGGAGCAATTCCCCGATAAGGCCAGATATTCTAACCGTAAGAAGAGCAATTAGGTACCGACAATCTAATCAGCAATACATTTTATCGGCGTTTCTTAGTATTGACTTCCTATTTTCTCTACCAAAATACTAAATCACGGTGGTTTAAGCAAGAATCATTACTAAAAAGAAGCACTAAATATATTGTAGGTATCCAAAGAGAAAGTAAGACATTTTTATCATATTGTAATAATTTCCCTGATTTAATGATTCGAAATTGAAGCACTCTTGAGTAGGAATCGCCCGCTGCTTTGAGTAGGTCCTAGTTGGTACCTCAAACCGGAGCGCATTTATTTGTAATAAAATAGTGTGAATGCGTTATATTCGTAGCGGGTTTTGTGAATTTTTGAACAGGCTCTCAGCAAGGGGCAGCAAGTGGCATGCACTTGTCTAAGCAGAACAACTGTGAATGGCCATTGGCCCAAACATACACCGTTGGTGTGAAAGAGACCACAATATATATGGCATAAGTTTGCTCAATGTTCAATGATTGTTGACACACCCCCTGTCTTCCATTGCTGACAGCCTGTTAACTGTTTTAGTTAAAGAGCAATCCATTTTGTTTTGGCGACATCGAAAAAGGAAAAAGGAGTACCGCCATTGTTGCCGGCTGAAGCTGAATGTATCTCGCCATTTCACAAAGCTGTTGGCGGGAATGGGCCAAAAATTTTAATTAAATTAAAAATTAATTCATTTGTTGTCTTAAGCTTAAAGTGCCCCATAAAAAAAAAGCTGACAACTATAGCTTATTTTTAAAGCTCTTTAAATTGTTTAAAAATAAAATAATTTTGCATCGTAATTTCTTAAGTTTTTATTGCATTTTTGTTCTATTTTGGTTGGGACTTTTTTAAGCTCAAGCAGAACTTTTTGTTTCACTAGAAATAAGCTCGTGTTTGCATCAAGAACAACCCGGGATTTGTATGGGTTACATACATATATATGGTTCGCTGATTCTCCCCCTTCGCCCACCCTTTATTGTGTGGCTTTTCTCTGATAAAACTTTCAATCCCCATCAAGCACAAAAAAAGCATTAACACAACGCTTTTTCGTATACAAGAAGGTGTCGTCGTCGTTTTTAGATCTGTGTGTGTGTGCGTAAATGGGGCTTTTCAGATTTAGTCAAGCTTACAAAATTTGATTTGATTTGAGATAATTCAATTTTAATATTTAAATATAATCAGAAATGGATTTTTTTTTTTTTTAATAAGATTTCCAAATATATTTTTTTTTTTGCGTGGGTATAACCAATCTAAAATTCGGGGAAGGAAAAGACGAGAAAAACTTTTACTTAACCGCTAACACTGATAACAAAAAAATTTGTTCTCACTAGAATTATTGTTTTTAGACCATCTTCCGAAGCTATATGCAATAGTCATCCGATTTTGATCAATTTTTCCAGAATTTAAAAACTAATATATTTATAAACCATTGTGATAACAAAAAGTTTTTCTCACTAGAACTATTGTTTGGACCGATCGTTTATATGGAGCTATATGTTATAGTCATCCGATTTTACCAGATAACAAAAAGTTTTTTTTAATAGAACTTTACCGATCGTTTATCGCAGCTATGTGATATAGTCACCGATTCGCTTCCGACAATCGAGTTTGGTCAAGATAGCTTTAAAACTGAGGGAGGAGTTAGCACGGAAACAGACGGACATGGCTATATCGACTCAGCTCATCATGCTGACCTTCGAATTGAAGATATATCTTCATATCAAAAATCTTGTATACAAGTGCAAAGACTTGTAACTATCCAAGAATTCTTATATCAATCCGTAAAGGACCATTTCAAAGTCGAATCCTACTTTAAAAACAAATTCAACAATTTTGCAATAGGTAAATTGTACTCAAGTCAATACTTTCGTATTTGGTTTGAGATAATCAGGAATTGTCCTAGTCCCGACATCGTTTTTTGACATATTTTTGTCTGGAATTCTCTGAAATTTTCAGTTGAAGTACATAAATTATAAACAAAGTTTAATTCCACGACTCAAACTTATGCCGCAATAATGGAGTTACATTTTCGAAGCTTATTCTCCTGACTTAATTGATTTACTTTATTTTTGGGTAATATAGCAGCTTTATTAGATCACAATATCAATTTCTTTGTATGCACTCAGAGTACACACAAAGGGGTTTTACTTAAATCAAGCACATAATGCCATTAGTACGCTAAGAACAAAAAAAACGGATTCATAAACCAAATTCTTAATTTAAGTACTGGATATGTTAAGTACATTTCGTACTATTTAAGATCGTTTTGAGCTTAGCCTTCACAAGATGCCCGAAGCGAAGCAAAGACCGTTTGAAATGATCAAATGAACCAAACCCTATCTTCTTATTGAAGGGCTTTTACCAGAACCAGAAATTCAATTTCTTGCAGAGAAACAATTTCAATTGATGGAAACAAATCTTTGTATTCCTAATTCCTAACTTTAATTTCCTAATCTCCAATTTGTGAAAATATCCTCATTGAACGTCTTAATGGAAACTAAAATAGGGCTGCAAACCAAAATAATATTTTTAGAGGTTCGAACCAAAATTTAACATAGGTTAAGGTTCAGAAAATTGAGGTTCAAAGTTTTTGTGCTTAGGTTTTAGTTCGAACCTTGGTTCGACCTAGGTTTGTGCTCGAAACATCAAAAATATTCCGAATTTTACATTGTGACCTTTTAAAGGGAGAAATGCTACTGATGAAAAAATGGAAATCTTCTGAATCAAAAACCTTCTTTGTGGTATTGTGTGTGTATTGATTCTACAGTGCAGTAGCTTTTCATAACTTCACTTTTTTTGATTACTTAAACATAAGATTTTATTTATTCATTTTAATTTTTTATTTTAAATTTATATCTAATTTTTATTATCATTTAATTTTAACTTTTAGGGTGGTCTATTCTAGTCAGAGAACATTGAACCTTGGAACTTTTGTTTTTTTCACAAGAGGTTCGGTTCACAGTAAATGAAAAGTCGGAATTTCGGGTTCTAATGGGTTCGGTTCTAAGCCGGTTTTCAGCCCTGGCTTAAACCAAATTATCTAATTGATTATTGGAAAATCAAAACTTTTACGAATTTCATCCATCGAATTCGAAAATGATAAAAGACATGTTTGTGTTTAGTCTTCAGAAATTTTGTGATTTTTATAATCGCGAGTGCAAAAAGTTCAGATGAAGCCATTATTATTGCCTGGTTATGTATTGGATAGAAAGTCTTGTCGGATTATTTTTAAAGTTAGCGTTAATCTTAATTTGGACGGTAGATGGTGCCTTAGTGCCGAACAGCTTAGAATCGTTTGAAAGCTTCAAGAAAGAAAGCTTAAAGAAGCTACAGCAAATTTAATATGAAGAGTTACATTGAGCATTTTCGGCATATTTTGCTATTGTATTTCCAAAAAGAAAAGAAGGTATACCAAGTTCGATTTAAAGTATGCACCTTATACGACACCGATGCAATAAGTGAACGATTGGATTGCCAAAGTCCGTTTCGGAGATTTTGAGGCGAAGAACGCACCAAGCACTGCCCACCCTTTGGAAGCTGATGACAATTATATCAATTATACGAAGATCGTTATTTATCAAGAGAAGCATAATGTATCATATACAGCTACAACTACTTTAATACGAAAACAAGCTTGATATTTGGGTATCAAATGTTTTATGAAATTAAATTGAACACTTGATCACTGCACTTATAACAACTTATGGGGTAGAGAAAGTAAAAAGTATTGGGATACACGTCCAATATTTGCACTTTCAGACTCAAGAAGAAGATAATTTTATTTTTTGAAAGGGGTGTGGAAATGGGGGTAAAAAATAAGCGAAAGCATTCATGGAGCAAGAGATATGATTCAAAACAAATTACATAAAAAGCCGATATTCACTAGAGGAAGGTAATTTGAATGGGTACGATCGAAATTGGACTTGCAAATCCTGTGTTCTTTTACACTTCTCCTTTTAACAAAAAAATTGGGGGAGAAATGGAAAGTGTTAACACATTTCACCGTAAACCCCCCACCTTCAACATTAAGATTAAATTTCAGATAGCTTTTTAAAGCTATTTTGTATATGCTTAAAAACAGATCTAAGATCTTATTTTGAATACCTTTTTGGTAAATATTTGGCTTCTTCTAAGATTTTATGTATTTAACGCTTTTGTTTAAAGTTCAGCGCTTTGCTTAAGAACTTTTACCGCAATCGCGAGAAGGGTGACGAGGTGGTGCTGTGTGGGAAACGGTAAGCTGCAGCTTGCAAAACAAGTTTAGAACTTAAAATATATTTTGACTTGAACTTTTCGAGAGCGAGAGAGCACAGCCCTAGTCATAAGAAGAATCCCACACCCCCCCCTCCATACATATACATATGTATGTATGTATGTGTTATAATAAAAAGCACTCGGCCGCCGGAGGTGAACTTGACAGATTTAACTTTTTTCAAGTTTTGCGTTTCGTTTCGGAATACCAAAACCAAAAAAAAAAAAAAAAAAGCCGCCGCAACTTTGGCAAGTTAATTTTCGTTTGTATGGGGGAAGCTACAGTTTTTGAAAGTTCTTGTACTGGGCGCTGAAAATCGTCGAAGGCTTTAGCAGGGCGATATTATAATCAAAAAGCAACAACAGCAACAACAAACAAAGACCCGGCCGATCCCCACCAGGTCCAAGAGGAGAGCTTAAACAGCTTTTCAAAAATTGTTAGTTCCCGTTTCGTTGTGTCTACACGAAAAATATTGGCGCCAAATTGCACAACTCTTCGGTGTAGAATTATTGTAATCCCCACCAGGCGCACACAATTTCCAAGTAGGCAACTTTCGTCACAAAACAAGCTTTACCCCGCCGGCCCCACCCCCCTTTCCCAACCAAACAAAATAAAATCCCAGGGCTTTTCAGAACTGAGCGAGTAAAAGGGATGGCTAGAGTGTTAGCTTTTTTTTTGTTTAGGTGTGTGTGTGTGTGAGTGTGTCTGGGGGGTGGGGCCCAGTTGAGTAGAAAGCTAGTTGTCTCTGTTTGGAAGCAGTGTTGCAACGTTTAGTACAGAAAATACTCTTTTTACCAGCTACTTTTGCTGGGATCCTAATCAAAAATTCACAAAAAGCCAAAATAGCGCGGAACGTATAAATCGGGTAAAAAAAAGTGGACGTTCCCGCCAGGTACTCAATCAAGAAAGTTTACTTGAAAAAGTACTTTTTGTAAGGAAATGTTTGTTTAAAAAAATTTTAAATAAAATTTAACATAATATTTTATTTAAATTAAGAAATTATTTAAAATTAGCTAACTTAATTTTAATTTTATTTCAAGTATTTTTGGCTACTGTGTCAACTCTGTGTAGCTCTTAGGTTAAGATTCATCTGTTCGGTTCTATTTTTAACAACTGCAAGTGCAATTAGCAAAAAATTGCCATTCAAAAAGTTGCCACACTCGCGTCTTCTTGAGGTAAGTTTAATATTTTCTTTAAAAAAATAAAAAAAAACGCTAAAATCTAAGCACTTAATTGTTTACTTAATAAAATAAAGTTGACTGTACTTTTATCTTTAATTTAGCTACTTTTATCTCTTCTTCGATTACAGCACCTGCATACATTACATAACACTAGCATAACATTATGGCTCTTCCAGAGGGTTTGGCTGGCAAAATGAAGACCTTTCAGGCAAGTTTTTTGATTAATTTATATATCAGCGTTTCCCCAAATTTAATTTGTTTAACTTTCCCTTAGGCTCTCAACGATCTGCCCGTTTTCTGAAAGGTGGATCCGTCGATAAGGTGTTATTTGGCATCACCTGTGGTCTCTGTGGCATTGGGCTCGTTAGTTTTGTCCATTTGGTGTATACCATGGGTTTTGCCAAAAAGAAGGCCTAAAAACTTAACTATAGCTCTATAATCATGACTTCTTATTAAAAAATTAGTATGATATTACACTGGAATTTTTAGAGTGTTTTGTTAAGGAAGTAAAAGTGTGTGACGGTCCAAAGAGCGAAGTGGAAAAGTTCGTTCAGATGAATTTAGTGTTTGTTGAAAAATGTACGACATCAGATAAATCTTATCAATCCATAACAGGGATGCAAACCGTTTCTGAACCGAACCGCTTATTAGTGAACGTTAACTCGAACGCAAATCGCACCGTTGTTCTTTCAAAAAGATAGAACCAAACTGAAAACTATTGGAGACAACAGTTCGATTCATTAAATTGACGTGGTATATTTTATGGTGATCCAGAAATCTAGCACGAATAGGCGAGACTGGATAAAATGACTGACACGAAATGAGCTTGAAGTCGAGAAGACAATCAATCTGGACCAACCAGCGTTTGTCAAGAAGAATATAATGCGACGCAAAGCGGCTCTGACCTACTTCATTGAACGCTAGCCAGCGACTGATTGGCTTTGCTGATGTGTTTACCCTCTTGGCTTGCCGAATCAGGCTTGTGTCTGGGTACAAATTCTGCGAATCTAGACTTCGCATTAGTACGCCAAAAAAAAGGCATTCTAAATTTAGTACACTAAGGCAAAAGTAGACCGAATAAGAAAATTAAATTCATTCTAAAAAACAATTTATAGTACCTAATGGAACAATGCTTCTTGAAAAAGTGAATTTTTCGTTCACAAATTGGTATTTATAGGCGAGGGAAGTGGGGAGAAGTAACTGAGCAGAGAGTGCTTCTTGGATCAAGTATGAAAATTCTTGGTCCAAGAAATTCGAACTCAAAAATTCATTCTTGGATCAAGAAATTCACTCTTGGAACCAAGGCTGCAAACCGGTGCGGAACCGAACCCCTGAGACCGGTCAGTTCGGTTCTTTTGACTGCCCGAACCGGACCATACAACAATTTTTGCGCCTCGCACCTGAACCAAACCACCTTTATTCAGAGTTCGGTTCGATTTTATTTCAAATTATTGAGTTTTTCAAAATTACTTTAATTATAATTCCGCTAACTCTTTGAACAAACATCGACAATGTTTTAAAGTTTCTCGAACAAAACCTAAAAAATTTACTTTATCTAGATATTCTGTTATCCCCCGGAAATCGTTCAACGTTAATTTTCAACACTTAAGTTCCTTTCGTATCTAGAGCTAAGTACAGCAGCCTCAGAGGTAAAACCGATTTACTTAGCTAAGTAGATCTTTAAAATGTCAAATGTCATGCTAAAGGATATGAGATTAACTTTCCAATTTATTTTTTCTTACTAAATTGACTTTGTCTGTTTTTGTTACGGGGTCTGACCACAACCGGGCGTTGGAACCGGTCCGCGAACCGACCCTAGTTCCTCGTTAGTTCGAACCGCGAACCGAACCTCACCCAAATTTTGAGGTTCGTAGCCTTGCTCAACTAAATGGTGCAGCGCTACTATTGTGCTCGAATGCTCTTGATCCATGTATGAAATTCTCTATTTTTTCTATAAGTGTATGACCATGATAGAATTTAGACCGATTTGTTCTTAAAATTTAAAGACATTTTTAATATTTTTGTATCCTTCCATTTTAAAACATAAGAGTTAGTATAATGATATATTATTATCAAAAAACGAACTAGAAATGTAAATCTTGTTCTCAGAATTGGAAATTCCGAACTTCTTCGGAATTTCTTAATTTTTTTGAGTGTAAGAAGGGAAGTAATTGGAGCGCCATTTATACTTGATTTAAGTATTTTCGTCTTGGATCCAAGAATATTTTATTTTAGCGAACTTTTGACAAAATTTTTTTAATCCAGCACGAATCAAATAGATATATAAACAGATTTTAAAGTGATTCAAATAAGCAAACTAGCAAATGTTTTATACCCTTACAGAGGGTATATTAAAAATTGTCACGATGTTTGCAACGCATAGAAGTAAGCATCTCCGACCCCTTAAAGTATACATATTCCTGATCAGCATGACGAGCTAAGGCGATATAGCCATGTCCGTCTGTTTCTATGCTATCTCCTCTCTCAAGTATAAAGTTGTCGGAATCGGCCGGATCGGATGACTATATCATATAGCTGCTATAGGAAAGATCGGTCCAAAGGCTAGTTCTATTGAGAAAAACTTGTTTGTTTTCCATCGTAGCGTAACCGATCGTGGTATATATTAGTTTTATATGTTTCAACAAAATTCTGGAAAAATGTATTTAAATCGGATAACTATAGCATATAGTTGCCATAGGAACGATCGGTGTAAAAACTTGTTAAAGGCAGAAAAACTTTTTTGTTATCAATGGTGGCGTTTTTAACAAAACTGCAAGGGTATTTAAAACATGTTAGCCTTTTATTTTTTTCGATTGTGTTCCGAACTGTTAATTAAATTACAGTTATAAAAAAATGTATGTTACTGTTCGAAATTTTAAACTGTTACAAACTAACTTTTTTATCGTCAGGATCTAAATATTTTTTATTATCTATGAAACGCCGTAGATTTCTGGCATATAACCCAGTAAATGACAAAATTTCGAGAAATCCATGCGGTATTCTTCTTTGATAAGGTCAATCATACCACATTATTATTATTCTATTTTCTGAAATAATTTTCAGACCCTATTTAGAAAATAAATTGTTTCATTTAAAATTAAGTTAAATTTTCCGTTACTCTGTGTAATCCCACTGTACTTGCGTGTTATCGATATTTCGCGTGAGTGTCTGGATTAATTATGTAGCCGTAAACGGTCACACTGTCAAATAAAAACAAAGCAATTCTATTTGTTCGTGTTGATTTATTACAAAACAAAAGCAATATGGAGCCCAATGATGAGGTTGTCGAACGTCAAAAGCTGGTGCCCAACGATGTGGAAACGGAGGAAGAAGCTCAAAGTCAAAGTGCACCAAAATCCACACAATCTCTCGCCTCGCCAGCTGTGCCAAATGTAAGAGTGGGGAGGGGGTGAAGAAATGGGGCTGGGCCGGGAAGGTTACATATTCCTAATAATAATTGTTTATTTCCATGGCAGATCAAAATCAAAGGCATTTCCAGTGGCGACACCACACGTAGTCGCAATTCAGCCACCATTTCGGAGAAGGATACCAAGGATAAGGGCAGCAGTAGTGGTGGTGGTGGTGGAGGAGGGGGTGGACAGCCCGCCTCAGCGACCGCCAAAGTCACCTATGTGAATGAGCGAAGACCACGCCCGCAGGCTGGCAGCGTCGGTGGAGGAGGAGGTGGTGGTGGAGACGAACGTTTTGAATTTAAGACTAGACCACGGAAATTGCTGAAAGGTGAGTGTTGAGCTATGAATAGGATTTAAATTGGATTTCTTTTTAGACCTGACAGTTGCTGTGGATGCCGTTGCCGCTTATTGTTTGGTATCGTTAAAACTTGGACTTAGAATGACGCACTTTGTCCTTAACCTTATAATTTGGCCATATGGCCGCTCTAGTATAATTTTCACACACTCTTCAATTTAAATGGAAATTACCACCCCTTTTTGATATTAACTTGTGCCTCATGCAGAATTTATAAGACGAAGTTAAAACGGATTAGCAGTTCATTTGGACAACATTTGTAGTGGTTTTCGAAATGTTTAATTGAAAGTAATTATATATTTTTTTTAAGTTTGCTAGCATTGTGAAAAAAATACGTCGAAAGGGCCATAACGTACTTTCTCAAAATCTAAAGATATGGCCCTGAATCCCATGTAAAGTCAAAATAATCTCTAGCCTAGGCAGAATTAAAGACATCCCGTCACATAACTGTCTGTCCGTATAAACAAATAAATTTGTTAAACACAAAATTCGCCTAGTTCTTCCCTTTTTACAAAAATTTAAATTAATTCAAACGCAAGAGGAAATTAAATTTCCCTTTCTTGACTTTAATTAAAAAGCAAAAAAAGACGAGCAAAAATTTGTAGTCTGCTTTTTGGTGCCATACTTAAAGTCTAAAACAGTGAAAGCTTTGGACTGTAGTTACCAGAAGAAGCCTTCTGAAGATAGACCCGGAAGGTTCTTAAAAAAGTACTGTATAGAATGCAAAAAAACAACTTTATAACCTCGAAACGACAAATCTTGCTAAGTAGCATATTTATACGAAAAAAAAGAGAACTCAAATCAAAAAAAACTTCAGTTTTGAAGCTCTGTCCCACCACTCCTCGTCAAACCAACATTTTCCAAAGATTAATGTTCGGAAATTCAAGGTTTAGTTTTTAAAAATTTTGGTTCGTGCCGAGTCCAATTTTAATTAAAAAAGCAATTAATTTCTTCAAATATTTAAAATAATATTTTCAATATCTTTTTTGAAGTATATGTCGAGTAATTTTTTAAAGTTTTTTTTATGGTAACGCAATCAAATTTTGATTCTCAATGATTTTGTATTTATAAACATCTGATATCTATATCCAATATGTATTCTACCGGTTAAATCAGTTGGAGTGAACTTTTGCAAGTGTATAAAAACTTCGGCACAGTCGAAGTTAGTTTTACCATCTCGATTTTTAAAATTAAATTCAATGGTGTATTATTATATAAAGAATGAACATTAACATCGGATTATGTATTATCCTTTTTGTTCGACCACCATACTTTTATCATCATACTTTTACTTATCATCTGGACAAATTGTTTTTTGACCAGGGATGCAAACCGATTCTAAACCGAAGCGCTTATTCGATCTCGTAAACCGAATCAAGAACCGAACAGGTGTTCTTTCAAAAATACTGATCCGAACCGAAAACCGCCTACAAAAACGGTTCGAACCGTTTCAGTTTATCTAAGAGTTTAATAATGTAAACGCTACGATATTGTACCTTAAAATTTAGCAATTTTTTAAAGCTTGGTGGTAGTATTTCCTCGATAATCTAAATTTAGCCTTTGCAGTTCTCTATTTCCTTCAGACAATAGAACACCGCTTCCTTTAGCTTGGCTTTAGCTGGTAATCTAATTGATAGCACCGTTTTCGAAATGCTATGGTATATATTGAATGTTTTCTTGGTATTATATGGACGGTACCTTATTTCTATCTATATAATTAATATATTTCGATTGGAAATGCATCTTAAGATATAGATTTAAAAAATAAATGGAAATAGCTTAAGTTTAATTTTAGAAAGTTTGGAATAGGGATTAGTCAAGATTCTATATTAACCTTGAACCTTGGTACAATTGCTATAAAAACCATATTATGCACCGAACCGGTGGTTTAAAAACTCAGTGAACCACAGAACCGAACCACTCCTTATTTCCAAACGGATTGCATACCTGTTTTTGACAGCCTCATCAGAAACTAATATTTTACCAGTTCAAAACAAATGATAATCTGAACGTGCAAGGTCGGTGCTGTATTGTGGAAGTGCCATAACTAGCCAATTCAGCTTTTGTAATTTTTTTCGAGAAACCAAAAAGGTAAAAAAGCAAACCCTGCTTCTCTTAGATGAGTCCAAATGAGTTGTTTCAATCCGTGGCAGCATCTCTCTTAGTTCCACCAAACAGACAGCATTACCTTTAACTGCTGAATATTGAGGTTTGATGTGGTTAGAACCGGCTCGTCTCTTCTTCTCCATAAACTCTTTAGATTCACATTATTGAATTGTATCGAAATTAAATCGTTTTTGTTATAATTAAACAATGAATCGCACATTTTAGTAAAGTAAAATTCCTTTCGTACCCAAATATCGAGCTTCTTTACGTATACAAGTTATTTCAGAGGGTTTTTTTCTGAGTTTTATGTGATACATTTGCCTTCTTGGTAATCTATCATGATGAATTATATAGATTTTCATTAATTATTGCCTAGATTTGATTGCGATCAGCCTCCAAAGGGCGCTCAATTCGTGGTGTGTTTTACAAATCTTAAAATCTCTGAACCGAATCAAAAGACGATCAGCTGCTTATCAATGGATCTAAGCTTTCAAGCGGTACCCTAAAAAAACGATAAAACACATAGTTTGTGGTTTTATTGTCGTTCCGGTGTCAGCTCTAAACCAACTTTTGATATCGGACATTTCATTACTCGTTTGGCTTGTTGCACTACTGATTGAAAAAAAAAAACATCCTGGAACTTTTGGACATTGTCTGCCTGTATACGACTTAGAACCACTGAACTGAACCATTTTTATGTTTTTGTTAATTACACTGTGATCGTTTTTTTTTTTTCAAAAAATAAAAAATACTTGACCAACTTGAACGGTTTTCCCCTGATTCGGGCCTTAGGAATCGAACTGCATCTTTGCTTTTTTGAGTTATCACGATGGTTTCATCAAAGTTTTTCCGAGTAAAAATTCTTTTGTAAATTCCAAAAATATATTTTATTCTCTTGAAATCTTAATAAATAGATTTAAACGTCCTCTAATTTAATACATTTATAGTTTTTCGATATCATTGCGCATTCAAAAGTTATAGATTTAAATTTAAAAAATTTGACAAATTTTTTTCATTATTTTATTACCAAATGACAATAAATTAGAAAAAATTTAATTAGAAATCAAGTTATTGTTGGAGAACAAAAGGGTTGACATTAAAAAATGATTTTATTGTGATTTTTACTTAATATTTGGAAATTTCAAAAAATTGTTTGTAAAAAATTTTATCTAAAAAGGTATAGTTATTAGTTGTTGGACCAAAACTTTTGAAAGCGCAATGGTATCGAAATTCTGTAGATGTGGTAATGTAAAGGACATTTAAATCTGTTTATTCAAATTTCACAAGAATCAGATATAATTTTTTGACAATTTCGAAAAAGTTTTAATTTGATAAAAACTTAAAAAAAATGTTTGTATGAAGCCTTCGTTATAACTCATAAAACTAATGATGCAGTTCGATTCCTAGGGCCCAAAATAGGGGAAAACCGTTAAAGTTGGTCATGCTTTTTTTTCCAACTTGCACAGTATTTTAATAATTTGTCCCTTGTAAATATTGTATACTAAAATATAAGGTTTTATTGTATTGAAATTTTGATGTATTGCATAATTATTAATTCTTAATATTTATTTTCAGTTAAATGTATTTTATTTAATTTTAACCATTTTTACATTTTATTTTTTTTTTATAATTTTGTACTGCTCTGATTTTTGTTTTTTTTTTATATTTTTTATTTCTTTATTTCTTGTTTCATAATTTGATTGTGGTCATGTCACGGGTAGATCGCGATCAATTGGAGCCCACCCATAGCAGTGCACACAGTTTGAATAGCATTACATTGGTGAGCAGCGAATGGCTGGCACCAGATCCTCAGATTAGCAGCAATAACAACAACAACAACGAAAAAGCCGAAAACCACAATAACAACAATAGCCCCACCAATACCCCCCATTCACAACGTCGCAAAACTTCATCATCGATGCCAAATGCCAACACAAGCAGCAGCAACGGTGCTCCCAGTTCTGACAAATTCGATGATCGTCCCATTAAACATCATTCCTTTGTTTCCGAAGTGCCCGATGTTAAGCATATGGAACGAGCTCTATTGGGATTATTAGATGATTTCCATTCGGGCAAACTGAAGGCTTTTGGTGAGTATTCAAATTTAAGTTTTTATTTGAATCTAATATTGAGCTCTCTCTCTCCCAAGCAGGTTCGGGCTGTACCATGGATCAGATGACCAAAATACGTGAACAACAGGAAAGTTTAGCTAAATTACATTTTGAATTGGCCGCGGCTGAAGAAGATTCCCTCGAGCATGGCAATCAGTTCAATGCCAGCAAGGCACAGGAGAATATGTTGCAATTAATGCAGCGTCTGGAGCAATTATCCATTTCAATTGAACAGCTACAGACCAGCCATACGGGTCTCTGAAATTTGGCCAACAAGCAGGCGACCGAACGCCTGCTCTGGCTCTGAGTATAGAAAACCCACTTTTTACATGAATGTTTCCACTTTGGAGTTGTGTAAATATTTAAGTAGGATTTTTTAAATAAGCTTCTTTGATTTCGTTTACTTAGGCTTTGACCGTGCCAAACAAAAACAAAAAACAGTTTGAACCTTTTTTAACCTTAATGTAATAATTATATAGTTTGTTAAGAGTTATTTGCAATATATTATATATATATATATATACACTAGCAGTAAATATGTATGTACACAATAAAAGTTATCATTTTTATAATGCAAGTTGAATCTCGAACGGAATTCCCCATTCCTCGGTATGAACCCAACCTTTGGACAAGTGCATTTGTACGTACATAGGAAATTTTGTGGTTTAA